>BSBM01000785.1:4942500-5542500 GCA_027924585.1 Larix kaempferi | reverse complement strand
GTCATGTCTACAACAAGAATCATTGCACTATGTTATGAAATGCATATCACATGATTGAAATTTATGCCTATGCGACTAGGTCACAACACCACAAGTGTGTGACAAAGAATATCAGTGTTTTTATAACACACCGGTAATTGCCAAGTTTAATTTGTGTATAATGTTCACCATTGCAATGTGCATCGAGCACCAATACCTTTATACTAACATGCATATCAAAGACAACAACCAAATCCACAAGTATGTGCTTAAATAAATTCTTAATGAACCTCTCTCATCAATTAAGGTTGTTGGTACTTTAATTAATTAAGTTGAGATACACTTTTCTACATAATTAAGGTTGTTGGGACTTTAATTAATTGAGATACACTTTTCTACATAATTAAGGTTGCTGAGACTTTATGATCTCGGTGTGCCTATTTAGTCAAATTCAACCATGACTTGCACTTGGGATTGTCCATTGAGCTGCTTCATCATTGAGGGGAACCATTGATTAGGGCTTCATCATTAGGGCTACATTTATCCTCTTTGGGATTATTTGGCATTGTATCTCCTCCTTAATGTGATAGGTTTATCCCCCTTTGGGATTATTTGGCATTGTATCAACATCCTTATTTCATGGACTATCACTCTTGATAAAGCACACATTAAAAAACCAAAACATGCCTTTAATATGTTTAAATCAAAACAACTACAATCTAGACTTTTCTTATTATTTGTATGCACGCATTGTTATCATTGCATTCGAACCTTGGATCTAATTTTTGTCATATGTGCGACGTTGGGCTTCATATTATAGGAAAAGGGTTTTAGTGTGTATTGTTTTGGGGGAGAAGAGTCTCTAGGACTTTAAGATGTTGGACTGTACTCATTGGATTCAAACCATGTACCTAATTTCTATCATCTACGCAGCGTTAGGGCTTCATATTACAAGAAAAGGGTTTTAGCACGTATTGTTTTTGGGAAGAAAAAGAGTCTCCAGGGATTCGATATGTTAGAATGCATTCATGGTCTATATAGATCTCATGTGTGCACACCACAATAGCACTGGCTGAGGAGATAGAAGTGGTTTCCCCTCTAATTTCTCAACCCATCATGCCCAAGGAATAACTCACCCAACATGATGATGTTGTATATATACATTTGTTATGGAAATAACTATGCAAATATACATATATACATTTTTTTTAAGATGTTTTTTATTATTTATATATAATATTAATTGTTAGGTATTTTGGGATATATATATAGTTTTGAAATTTATTATAATATGTAAAATAAAAAAAATAAAAAAAGTTAAAAAACAAAACAAATTAAAAAAAACAGATCTTCATTCTACCAAACCACACCATAGTGCAGACTGCAATTAGACAATTTGGGTTTTGGCGCCAAAATGAAGCAGAGGGGATTTGGGTGCCAATGTTGAACTAGTTCCAAAATCCTCCATCTTCAAGGGTTCGAACAATTCTCCATATACCTTTTTACTTGTCTTTTGCATTTACATTTTCTTGTCATTCAATTTTTTGTTCTTTGCAGGTTGAGAAATTCTTACCATTCATCTCTTTGATGGTGCCAAAAATACACCATATGCAGGTGATCTTTTTACTTGTCTTTTGAATTTACATTTTCTTGTCATTCAATTTTTTGTTCTTTACAGGTTGAGAAATTCTTACCATTCATCTCTTTGAGGGTGCCAAAAATCCACCATATGCAGGTGATCACTATCGAAGAAATGGGGTGCACATTTATTCTCAACAATGGTGGCACTTCCCATGCCTGGCCTCTTTCACCGATAGCATTTCCTTCCCAATACCGTGTAAAATTAGCCACAGCAGATCTAATGAACAAGTAAATCAATCACAACAGATGAACATAGAAAATATGGTGTAAAACTGTGCAAAACATGCCGCAGTGCTCAATATCCCAATAAGGGTGAATAATTACAATACAATCTGGCAATGTGAGTGAGAAATTCGAATTGACTAAGTAGGCCATTCGAATCACTGAATGGAGTAGCTTGACTCCAACTAGGAGTCCTCATCATCAATTGGTGGTGCTCATCAATGCACAAGAACCAGTCATCCAGGTGTCAATCTGAGTCTAACTGAGTGTAACAAGTGTAACTGAAGTGTGTAGCACTGATTAAGGGAAGGAGGCTCAGTGGGGGGCGCATGGGAGGCTAAATGAAGTCAGAACAAGTCATCTAGTCAATCTGGAGGTCCAACGGAAGTGAAACAGTCAGTCGGGAGTGAAACTAGCCTCAAATCAGGGAGAATCGGAGCTAACTGAATGTAACTGAAGTGGAACTACAGTGGTAGGTGAGAAAGTGCGCCCTTCTCTGGCAGTAGGTGAGAAGTGGGCGCCTTCCTGACTAGGAGGACTAAAACTCTGAAGTAAGTGGCTCCCGGGTGCTAGAATAAGGTAGCTAAGGTGCTGGAGGCATCAACCTGGTGACTGGGATGCATGCAAAGTGCATGCAAACCCTAGAATTTGCATGCAAACCCTAATTACATGCAAGATCCTGAAAAAGATGATGTGGATATCCGAACACCCCCCCTCAAGCTAGACTATGATGTGCAAAAATAATGTGGGGCCCTGGTAACTAAGACCAAAGGTCACCCCAATACAATAATAATCCAAACTAATAACAGTAAATAAACCAAGGAAATGGGGAAAACCTCATGGGAAAAATACCCCCCCCTCAAAATACACTGGCACACCAAAAGATTTAACTGCTCCAAAATCAAGTAGATATGTCTGGAGGTATCTTACTCTTGGGAGTAAATGGATCATGCTCCAAAAACATGTGCTTGAATTCTCCATCAGTGGATGCAAGCGAATGTGGAGACTTTATGAACTTGCTCTTTATACTGAAAAGGATGAGAACAAATCTGAAAATATGAGGATGATCCTGGAACCTGTGATTCGAACCAAGTGAGGTAGAAAAAGCTCCAATAAGATCAAATAGCTCTTGAAACTTGAACTTCTTATCAGTATAAGTTAAATCAGCTCCAAGAATAGATGAATGGTTTCTTGAGATCTCCTTTGAACCAACAAGGGTGATATCAAAACCAAAATCAGCAAAAAGTGCATGAGAATTGAACTCAAGCGAATGGTAGTGCTATTCATCTTCATTAAAAATCTGAGAAACTTTGCAAATGATAGAACATAAGTCTATAGGAGGCATGCAATCAAGGAGGGCGAATGCTTCACCTCCAAAATCAAATTTTACCTCCAAAACTTCAAGTAGATCATTATTCTGCATGCCGACAAACTCATGTGAAAGAGAGGATTCAAGAACCTCTTCGGAATCTAGAGTATGAGCTGGTTTATCTTGCTCAAAATTCGAAATAGAAGACTTTGAGAGAGTGATTTTTGAATCTAAAGTTTCTTCTTCATCTTGAACAATAGTTGAGGCCAACACATGATCGGAAAGAACACATAATGAGATCTCACTAGGCTTGTTCTCCAAAAGGCTAGCATGATCCTCTTCTTCCTGCTTTCCAAATTCTCTGTCAAGTTGGACCCATAGATCACTTGGATTTTCAGCAGTCTTACTGAGGTAGCGCATAAAAGGAGACATAGCAAGACATATTTCTCCAAAAGCTCTGTCACAATCATTGAGCCAATCATTCTCCTCTTCATCGGAATCAAAAACTCTTGTATTACCAATGCACATATCAAAAAGACATTGTCTCTTCAAGAATGTAATCATCTTTGGTTTCCATTCATCATAGTTGAATGGAGTAAGAATATTTTGTGAAGAAGAAGTCTCCATCTTTGCATTAGTGAATGCACATGGAGGAAGTAAGAAACCTGCAAATCACACACAAACAAACACTATGTTTTCAGCCTTGCATGCACATGAGCGAATGCACATGAGATTTTGCATGCCACTGCTGAAATATATTGGTGAGCAAAGATTGCTCTCTCTTCATGTAGAACACCTGTAGAAAAGAAATCTTGTCCCTTCCATGGCTCTGATACCATGTAAAATTAGTCACAGCAAATCTAATGAACAAGTAAATCAATCACAACAGATGAACATAGAAAATATGGTGTAAAACTGTGCAAAACATGCCGCAGTGCTCAATATCCCAATAAGGGTGAATAGTTACAATACAATCTGACAATGTGAGTGAGCAATTCGAATTGACTAAGTAGGCCATTCGAATCACTGAATGGAGTAGCTTGACTCCAACTAGGAGTCCTCATCATCAATCGGTGGTGCTCATCAATGCACAAGAACCAGTCATCCAGGTGTTAATCTGAGTCTAACTGAGTGTAACAAGTGTAACTGAAGTGTGTAGCACTAAGTAAGGGAAGGAGGCTCAGTGGGGGGCGCATGGGAGGCTAACTGAAGTCAGAACAAGTCATCTAGTCAATCTGGAGGTCCAACGGAAGTGAAACAGTTAGTCGGGAGTGAAACTAGCCTCAAATTAGGGAGAATCGGAGCTAACTGAATGTAACTGAAGTGGAACTGCAGTGGTAGGTGAGAAAGTGCGCCCTTCTCTGGCAGTAGGTGAGAAGTGGGCGCCTTCCTGACTAGGAGGGCTAAAACTCTGAAGTAAGTGGCTCCCAGGTGCTAGAATAAGGTGGCTAAGGTGCTGGAGGCATCAACCTGGTGACTGGGATGCATGCAAAGTGCATGCAAACCCTAGAATTTGCATGCAAACCCTAATTGCATGCAAGATCCTGAAAAATATGATGTGGATATCCAAACATACCGAAGAAACACCTAAATGACAGAATCTAAAAAATTGGAAAAAAAAAACACAACCCATTTATTTTTCGTCATAGTAGAAAATGTTTACATTTGGTCTGACAATCACTCTGCCTCAATGGACACTAGAAAATCTACATATGAGAAAAGTATTACAGTAGACGATTCCGAAAAGATTCGAGGCAATCACAAGGACTATCAGACAAGAGAAAAGAAGATTATTGAGTCAGCTTGAGAAAAACAAAAGGTAAAGAGAAGGTCCTGACAACACCTTTAGCTTTACACTATAATCCGGCTGATATTTATCGACATTATCCTGATCAGCATGAAGAGAGGCAGAGTCATAGAAATGACAAAGAGAAGTTGCTCAGATTGCAAATCAAAGACAAAGAACAAGCCTTGAAAAAGTTTGTTACAGAGATAGAAAGCTTGAAAGAAATGCTTAGGATCGTGATAATGGAAAAAGATCAGTCTTCTGATGACGATCTAAGCAAAAACCTGGAGCAAGCTCTAGTTAGTCCTAAAATAAAGGAAGATTCTCCCTCCTCCTCTCCTCCTCATTCTCCTGCTTCCCAACTTCCCAGTTTGTTAGGAATGTTTCAAGGTCCTAAACTGTTTGTTAAGATTTTGTTTTGTGCTCCAGAGTTTAAACCCAATACTTTAGATTGCATGATAGATTCGCGTTGTCAGTTGAATATTGCAAAAGGTTCAGCTATCCCTAGTTTTTATTGGGAAAAAGCTAAAGATCATGGCTCAACCATTAAAGGCACTGTAGTTTCCCTTACAGGTAAAACTGAAGATTTTCCTGTAAAAATATCTAATTCTTCTACTAGTCTATCTTTGTACAGATTAGATAGCTTAAAAGAAGACTGTGTAATTGGTTCCGAATGTTTGCATCGTTGGAGTCTGTTTGCCATAGATACTATGAAAATGTTATTCTCTTGTACTATAAATAACCAGCTTTTGGTTTCCCAGTTATCTTATACTCCTTCTTACCGCTATAAATCTCCACTGCCCAGTCCTGCTCCAAAACCTAGTATGGAAGCATTGAATAAAATGGAAAGAGTTGTGGCGTATGCAGAAAGCCATAAAGAAAAGTCTCTGGCAGCAATAACTGAGAAATTGATAAAAGATTGATGTTCAGAAAGTCCCAATGCTTTCTAGAAAAGAGAAAAATACTTTGTTTCACTTCCATTTGATCCTCTTCAGAAAATTAAACCAATGAAAGCCTCAACAAGGTTAATGTCTCCTTCTGAGAGAGAATTTTGTGTTACTGAAATAAAAGAGTTGTTAAGTAAAGGGTTGATCGAACCATTAAAGAGTCTGTGGGCTTGTAGAACCTTTGTAGTAAATAAGCATTCAGAATAGAAAATAGGAAAACCTAGACTTGTGGTCAATTATAAACCTCTAAATGCAGTTTTGCAGAAAGTTCGCTATCCTCTCCCTGATAAGTCTAGTCTTTTGCAAAGGATTGTTGGATGTTCAATCTTCAGTAAATTCGATCTGAAATCTGGTTTTTAATAGATAGGTATAAATGAAAAACATCGCTTCAAAACGGATTTTGTTGTCCCACATGGACAGTACCAGTGGAAAGTGATTCTGTTTGGAATAAATAATGCTCCCTCTGAATTCCAGAAAAGAATGGAGAATATCTTCAGAGATAAGCAGTGGGCATTAGTTTTCATAGATGACATTCTCATCTATTCCAAGAATTTGCAAGAACATTTGAAGCACTTACAATTGTTTTATGATTTGGTCTACAAGCATGGTTTAGTCCTGTCTCAGCCAAATATGGAGATAGGTAAAACATAAATGGATTTTCTTGGCTTTACGCTTCAGAAAGGCCAAGTGATTTTGCAGAAACATGTTCTTTCTGTTTTCAATAATTTTCCTGGCCAAATATTGGAGAAAGTGCAGCTTCAAAGATTTCTTGGAAGCCTGAATTATATCAGACCTTTCTACAGAGGGCAAGCAACAGACATTCATGTGTTGCAGCAGTGTTTGAAGAAAAACCCTCCAAAGTGGTCTGAAGAGATGACTGTTGCAGTTCAGTCAATCAAAAGAAAAGTGCAGAATCTCCCAGCATTGAGCCTTCCTCAAGGCACTGGTCAGTTAGTCATTGAAACTGATGCATCCTCCAAAACTTGGCGTGGTGTGTTGATTGAAATTATCAACACCAGAGAAAATATTTTTGGCTATGCTTCTGGTTCTTTCAAGTCTGCATAACTTAACTACCCAAGCAGTCATAAAGAGATTCTTGCATTCAAAAAGACTGTGTGTGAAGAACCTGCAATAATTAATTAGTGCAAATACACAAGATATCAGAAATAATAGAACTCAGAATCACTTTTATATTGATCACGGGCCACCTCGAGGGGGAAACCTCCTTTGAGCAAGCTCAATACAATTAACTTCACGGTGCCTTAAATGGCCTCAACACACACTTATATACTAAGTCTATGCCCAATACTATGAATCAAAACCATGGGATATATAATACTACAGGATGACTTACAAAGCATATGCATCCAATACTATGGATCAATACTATGGGCTAATATAAACTATGGATCAACAAATACTACAGGACGACTTACAAAGCATATGCATCCAACAACAATATACTAACATAGTAAAGAGAAGGGTTGACACGGGTTCCTAACACTGTGTAGCATTTTATTTTGTTTCTTAAGCCCGTTAAGTTTGTTATTAGGACAGATTTGAAAATAATGCCGGGTATCTTTAAAAATGAGAACTTGATGGCAGAAAATAGTAGTCGTATTTTAAAGTGGTTTGTTTGGCTAAGTAGCTTTGATTTTGACATTGTATATAAACCTGGCTATCTAAATTGTTTGGCTGATATGTTAACCAGAGAAAAGTATCAGCCTGCAGAATCCTTTCCAGCATTAAATATGTTTACTCTAGGTTTGGGTTCCAGTTCTGGAAAAGGAAAAGGAAAAGCACCTGCTGAACTTGTGTACCAACCCAGAGAATCCCTATTCTTGAAGCCTTGGGATGAATCTGTTTCTCCAGAAGAATGTCGGCAGCTTCTGGACTTTGTTGATAGAAGAGAAGCTGAAAAGTATTTGGATTTGAATCTGTTTCATCCCTATTCTTGAAGCCTTGGGATGAATCTGTTTCTCCTAAAGAATGTTGGCAGCTTCTGGACTCTGCTGATAGAAGAGAAGCTGAAAAGTATTTGGATTTGACACTGATTAAGCAAATCCAAGCAAGTCCACTTAAAATCCAAATCATGGAACGATGGGAAAGATCTGCTTTCCATAGCTTTGAGAAAGCCAGAGACAAATTAAAGCAATGCAAAGAGCTCTGGATAGACTGTAATTTTGAAGGAGAACATTGTGATGAAGTTTGGTATGTTGATATTGGTGCAGGTGATTTAACATGGACTAGTTATAATTTGATTTTGCAATTTTGCAGAGAAGAAAAGTCCATTGTCATTTGTGGTGATCTAGGTACTCTCAAAAATAAAGCTTGGTCCGGTTGGACTGAGGTGTTTTTAGATAAATTTTGTCCTCGTGTTGATTGGGAAAATGGAAGAGACAACTTCATTCTGCATCTGCAGGCAGACATGCAAGTTGCAAACCAAAACCATCAGTGGTTTAAGTTCCTGTTAAGACACCATGGAGGACGATATACACAACTTGAACACACCATGTTCATAAGGTAAAATTTTATAAAACATGATCATGAAGGAAAGAGAATTTATTCGAAAGTACATACAAGACAACTTCCACTGAACTTACGTGTAGAATCTCTTTTCACGGGGGAATATCTTTGTCCTGGAAATCCAATCTTTAAAGGATCCGATGTTGAGAGATTCTTCAGTAGCGATCTCTATCCTCCTGCTCCTATCTTTGAAGATTCTCAGTTGTATGAAGATGATTATGATCAGGCACTAAGTGATGAAATCCATGATGAAATTCTGGGTGGGTTTGATTGTACCTACGGTGGAATAATGATCAGTGACCGTGAAGTTTGCCTCTGTACACAAGGTCGTGATCCATATTCACCTTAATAAGTTTGATGTAATATTTTGAAAGCTGTGGTGGACCAGTCTGCTCCACTTATGTAATAAGTTGATTCCTTGTCGGCCATTTGGTCTTCTGCTTTCCGTAAAAGTCAGTTCAAGTCCCCATATGTCACTGACCACTAAGGGACGAGATAACAATCATGATAGTCCTCGTGATTGCCCCGAATCTTTTGACCACCATTTGCCAGTCCAGGCTCACCGAGTAACTGGTTTAGATTTGTCTAAATAAGAGACCCTCGGGCTCATTTGAATCATGGAGTCTTAGAGTTTGCAAGCGATCTAGTATTTGGAGCTCTACAAGAGTCTTAGGAAGTAAAGAGCCGAAGGTCTATGCTCTGCAAGTTTCCCTAGTGGTATAACATTGCATCAGAATGCCCAAGCTCAGTCTGTAATTATGGAGTCTGTATAGGTGCTAGTAGGCATATTTCAATGTCCCGAAGTAGCTTTCGAGTAAGATTCAGCTCTGTTGTTTCCCAAAGGTAAATGGGCCTGAAACATTGTGCCTAGGCATATAGATAGAGTTGCAGTGATGAGCTTTGCCCTCCGAAGCCGATCTGCTATGAATGTAATGAGCTGCTGGTTTCAATAAAATTTATGATGTATGCAACCAAGATTCCGCATTTGAAATGAAAAATTGATGCTTGAGGTCCTGGCGCATTTGGTATCAGATCCGATTTGAAGAATTGCGTTTGTCTCTTTGTAAGTTATGCTCAAATTTATATCTACTACATCTGTTTCTTTGTTTCATTTATCTCTGTGTTTTATATTCTGCAATAGAGTCCTGTAAGTGGTGGAAATGACCACTGAGCGGATTGTTGGGCATGTGAGGGTGTAAGATTGGGTTGTCGTAATTCGTACAGGCAGTTGAGCAGAGGTTGGCGTTAGCAAGTCCTCAAACCAAACAATACTCTGTGAGCACTCATCCTCTTTTAAAATCATGGACCCTACAATGGATTATGTTGAGATCACTCATTTAGAATGTAAATCCAGTGATAATGAAGTTAGGTTAGCAGATCGAGTATCATCTTTTCAAGGAGCATCATCTTCTAATAATTCTTCTATAATACACATTGATGACATTAATCCATCTGAAAACTGGCAACTTCCTAAAATGCTTCCTTCTGATGTTTAGAAGATTCAATGGTGGCAGCTTAGATCTGCAACTCAAATAAAAGTATCTTCTGTAGATGTGTCTTTTACTGATTCTAATGATCTTGTCCATATCAATCTCATAGATAAAGCTCAGATAGATTGGGAGAAAAAAGAAGGTTTTTTGTATGCACACCTTGGTGCAATCAAATTAGGCTTAGGTGCGCTTGTCCGTCCTTATTTTCCTGTTTCTTCTTTATGTGTAGTTGTTGATACCCATCATACAAACTTTGCCGATGCTATCATTGGTGTTTTTACAACCATGTTACATAATGGTCCTGCTTTTGGGATGATATCCCCTAAGTATGCAGTTAGTCTTAATGACCCTCATATCTATGACTTGTTAAAGGCTTATATCCAACCTCAGGGTTTCCAAATGCTTGTTGATTCTAAGATTATCCAACTGAAAGCTGTTGTATGTATCCGCTTCGGAAATGATACCTTTCCTCCTCTTCATTCCACTGTCCATCACAGTTTTTGCTTGCAAAGCATGGTGGAAACTGATACATCTCGTCATGCTACCCCTGTCACATTCGACTGGACTGGTATTTCTTACCCTAAAGCATGGGAATTCAAATATAAATAATTTAGATATGTAGAGGCAATGAATAGATTAATAAAGAATAAACCTTTGCAGTTTGACAGAAATACAAATTCTTTCCGAGCACCTGCAGGAAATCCTCCTCCCCGTTTTGGTCCGCCTTTGATAAGATCTACTTCTAATTCCTCTTATGATAATGCTAGATGCCAAGCAGCTAGCAATACCCTTTATGCCCCTTCTTCCCGTTCTTCCCGCTCTACTGAACAGTCGTTCACAGGGTTGTATGAAACAGAGCACCATGGCTAGCATGATGATTTCCCTGCATGCAATAAACTAATTCGGAAACTGCAACATCAAGCAAAAAGGGAACTTCCATCTTTAGGTATGTTTTCACTACCACGCCAAGGTCATGAGTTAGAAGCTGTAACTCCTAGTGGTAGATCTTTTGTCCCTGGACGAAACTTACCTGATGTTCCTTTTCGTCAATTCACAAGTGATGGCCAATTGAAAAAAGAATTTTTGCCATGTAAATATTCTGCCCCTGATCAGACTGTGTTTGATGAAATCGAGATGGCAAATTGGGGTAATCTGCAACAAAACTTACCTGATCTTTTGTCCCTGGACGAAACTTACCTGATGTTCCTTTTCGTCAATTCACAAGTGATGGCCAATTGAAAAAGGAATTTTTGCCGTGTAAATATTCTGCCCTTGATCAGACTGTGTCTGATGAAATCAAGATGGCAAATTGGGGTAATCTGCAATAAAATCATACTGCTAGGAATATTGATGATATGCATCATGATATTCTGTCTATTAAAAGAAGTTGCATAGAGCATAAAAATCAGTTAGAAGCACTATCGACAAGGCTTGACTTATTTAATCATCTTCTCCATGATGCAACAGATATAAAAATAAGTCTAGATGAAGCCTCAAATAAAGCACAAAGGAGACTATCAGTCCTAGAAGATATGCTAACAAAATCTGAAGATTTGAAGAAAAGATCATACATTGTTCCAGATCATGTGTTTAAGTTAGCATCGAAAGGTCATTCTTCTTCTCATAAGAAAAGTGTGTCTCTTGGACAGTTTACAGTTCAAGATACCGACTCCTTACCTACTTGGGATTTTGGGCAAACAGATTCTGAAATTGCTGAATTAGAAGAATGGATTTCAGAGTTTACAAATTTTAAAGCTCTAGTAGATCCCCAAGTTGTTTCTCGACTTGGCGCCCTAGAAATAGGATTCCCTGAAGGATCTTCCTCAAATCATCCACAGCAGCCCAATCCTAGAAGACCTGCTACCTCAGGACAAGGACCTCCTCCTACTTTTGATGTACATATGGCAGATGCCAATGCTTCTACTCCTCCTCCTCAAAGATTCCATTTCGGAATTAATTCTCTAAATCAATTGATCTCACAGATGCTAGAACAACCTGTTCTAAATATCCAATGTCAGTCAAGAGCTGAGATAAAAAATGCCTTGCAGCTCTTAAGTCAATGGGTCTTATATAAGAAAAATCAAGATAATAATCTCACAGGGCAAAACATTGCAACTCAACTGATTGCTGGACTTTCGGGTTTAGCAAGTGAATGGTGGCGTTGGCTACCTCAAGAAGCTCGCAATGAGATGTTAGCAGCTGATGATGCTAATGAACAAAGCTCAGATGTCCGATTGGGGATGTGGTGTGCATAACAGAGGACATCTTGGACGAGAATCCTGTCATTGTAAAAAGAAGAAAAAAGGATTCTATACAAGTGAGCCCAGATATCATTCTGACAAACATTACAAACACAAGAAAAAGAAATACTCTGAAAGGAAACGTTACAAAAATCCTTTTAAGAGATATGTGAAGCGATGCTCTAAACAAGGTCGCAAAGATGTTTGTTTCATTTGTGGCAAATCAGGCCATTGGGCAAGTAAATGTCCAGAAAGAAAGTCATGTCCTCGTCTCGCAGCCTTCTGTACAGCTTTGGATCCACGTTGGTGGGATCTTTGTGAATATTCCGTCGAAGACCCTACTCCCCAAGGTGAAGTTTTGTATATCCCTGATAAATCTGATGATTCAGACTCAGATTCTGCACCTACAACCATTTCTTTAGCTAAGTTTGCTCCTTCCTCTTCCTCTGATTCTTCATCTGATTCTGGGTCCAAGTCTTGTGCAAACTTAGGGGGGTGTGAAGTCTAGAGTTTGATTTCTCCTTAAATATGATGTCTTTCAGTCAGCAATCCTCTTTAGAAAAGCAATTGGCAGAAATAGATCTGCAATTAAGTTCTGTGCCTATACATCAATATATGTTAAGAGAAGATCTTAGACAAGAGAAAAGAAGATTATTGAGTCATCTTAAGAAAACAAAAGGTAAAGAGAAGGTCCCGACAACACCTTTAGCTTTACACTATAATCCAGCTGATATTTATAGACACTATCCTGATCAGCATGAAGAGAGGCAGAGTCACAGAAATGACAAAGGGAAGTTGCTCAGATTGCAAATCAAAGACAAACAACAAGCCTTGAAAAAGCTTGTTACAAAGATAGAAAGCTTGAAAGAAATGCTCAGGATCGTGATAATGGAAAAAGATTAGTCTTCTGATGACGATCTAAGCAAACACCTGGAGCAAGCTCTAGTTAGTCCTCAAAGAAAGGAAGATTATACATCCTCCTCTCCTCCTCAATCTCCTGCTTCCCAACTTCCCAGTTTGTTAGGAATGTTTCAAGGTCCTAAACTGTTTGTTAAGATTTTGTTTTGTGCCCCATATTTTAAACCCTATACTTTAGATTGCATGATAGATTCGATTTGTCAGTTGAATCTTGCAAAAGGTTTGGCTATCCCTAGTTTTTATTGGGAAAAAGCTAAAGATCATGGCTCAGCCATTGAAGTCACTGTAGTTTCCCTTACAGGTAAAACTGAAGATTTTCCTATAAAAATATCTAATTCTTCTACTAGTCTATCTTTGTACATATTAGATAGTTTAAAAGAAGACTATGTAATTGGTTTTGAATGTTTGCATCGTTGGAGTCGGTTTGCCATAGATATTGTGAAAATGTTATTCTCTTGTACTATAAATAACCAGCTTGTGGTTTCCCAGTTATCTTTTACTCCTTCTTACCACTGTAAATCTCCACTACCCAGTCCTACTCCAAAACCTAGTATGGCAGCATTGAATAAAATGGAAAGAGTTGTGGCTTATGCAGAAAGCCATAAAGAAAAGTCTCTGGCAGCAATAACTGAGAAATTGATAAAATATTGTTGTTCAGAAAGTCCCAATGCTTTCTGGAAAAGAGAAAAATACTTTGTTTCAATTCCATTTGATCCTCTTCAGAAAATTAAACCAATGAAAGCCTCAGCAAGGTTAATGTCTCCTTCTGAGAGAGAATTTTGTGTTGCTGAAATAAAAGAGTTGTTAAGTAAAGGGTTGATCGAACCATCAAAGAGTCCGTGGGCTTGTAGCGCCTTTGTAGTAAATAAGCATTCAGAACATAAAAGAGGAAAACCTAGACTTGTGGTCAATTATAAACCTCTAAATGCAGTTTTGCAGAAAGTTCACTATCCTCTCCCTGATAAGTCTAGTCTTCTGCAAAGGATTGCTGGATGTTCAATCTTCAACAAATTCAATCTGAAATCTGGTTTTTACCAGATAGGTATAAATGAAAAAGATAGCTTCAAAACGGCTTTTGTTGTCCCCCATGGATAGTACCAGTGGAAAGTGATGTTGTTTGGAATAAATAATGATCCCTCTGAATTCCAGAAAATAATGGAGGATATCTTCAAAGATAAGCAGTGGGCATTAGTTTTCATAGATGACATTCTCATTTGTTCCAAGAATTTGCAAGAACATTTGAAGCACTTACAGTTTTTTTATGATTTGGTCTACGAGCATGGTTTAGTCCTGTCTCAGCCAAAGATGGAGATAGGTAAAACAGAAATGGATTTTCTTGGCTTTAAGCTTCAGAAAGGCCAAGTGATTTTGCAGAAACATGTTCTTTCTATTTTCAATAATTTTCCTGACCAAATATTGGAGAAAGTGCAGCTTCAAATATTTCTTGGAAGCCTGAATTATATTAGACCTTACTACAGAGGGAAAGCAACAGACATTCATGTGTTGCAGCAGCGTTTGAAGAAAAACCCTCCAAAGTGGTCTAAGGAGATGACTGTTGCAGTTCAGTCAATCAAACGAAAAGTGCAGAATCTCCCAACATTGAGTCTTCCTCAAGGCATTGGTCAGTTAGTCATTGAAACTGATGCATCCTCCAAAACTTGGGGTGGTGTGTTGATTGAAATTATCAACACCAGAGAAAATATTTGTGGCTATGCTTCTGGTTCTTTCAAGTCTGCAGAACTTAACTACCCAAGTAGTCATAAAGAGATTCTTGCAATCAAAAAGACTGTGCAGCATTTTATTTTGTTTCTTAAGCTCGTTAAGTTTGTTATTAGGACAAATTTGAAAATAATGCCAGGTATCTTTAAAAATGAGAACCTGATGGCAGAAAATAGTAGTCGTATTTTAAAGTGGTTTTTTTGGCTAAGTAGCTTTGATTTTGACATTGTATATAAACCTGGCTATCTAAATTGTTTGGCTGATATGTTAACCAGAGAAAAGTATCAGCCTGCAGAATCCTTTCCAGCATTAAATATGTTTACTCTAGGTTTGGGTTCCAGTTCTGGAAAAGGAAAAGGAAAAGCGCCTGCTGAACTTGTGTACCAACCCAGAGAATCCCTATTCTTGAAGCCTTGGGCTGAATCTGTTTCTCCAGAAGAATGTCGGCGGCTTCTGGACTTTGTTGATAGAAGAGAAGCTGAAAAGTATTTGGATTTGACACTGATTAAGCAAATCCAAGCAAGTCCACTTAAAATCCAAATCATGGAGCGATGGGAAAGATCTGCTTTCCATAGCTTTGAGAAAGCCAGAGACAAATTAAAGCAATGCAAAGAGCTCTGGATAGACTGTAATTTTGAAGGAGAACATTGTGATGAAGTTTGGTATGTTGATATTGGTGCAGGTGATTTAACATGGACTAGTTATAATTTGATTTTGCAATTTTGCAGAGAAGAAAAGTCCATTGTCATTTGTGGTGAACCAGGCACTCTCAGAAATAAAGCTTGGTCCAGTTGGACTGAGGTGCTTTTAGATAAAAAGTTTCCTCGTGTTGATTGGGAAAATAGAAGAGCCAACTTCATTCTACATCTGCAGGCAGACATGCAAGTTGCAGACCAAAACCATCAGTGGTTTAAGTTCTTGTTAAGACACCATGGAGGACGATATACATAGCTTGAACACACCATGTTCACAAGGAAAAAGTTTATAAAATGTGATCATGAAGGAAAGGGAGTTGATTCGAAAGTACATACAAGACAACTTCCACTGAACTTTCGTGTAGAATCTCCTTTCACGGGGGAATATATTTGTCCTCGAAATCCAATCTTTAAAGGATCCGATATTGAGAGATGCTTCAGCAGTGATCTCTATCCTCCTGCTCCTATCTTTGAAGATTCTCATCCGTATGAAGATGATTATGATCGGGCACTCAGTGATGAAATTCTGGGTGGGTTTGATTTTACCTGCAGCAAAAAAATGATCGGTGATCGTGAAGTTTGCCTCTGTACACAAGGTCATGATCCATATTCACCTTAATAAGTTTGATGTAATATTTTGAAAGTTGTGGTGGACCAATCTGCTCCACTTATGTAATAAGTTGATTCCTTGTCAGCCATTTGGTCTTCTGCTTTCCGTAAAAGTCGGTTCGGGTCCCCATATGTCACTGACCATTAATGGACGAGATAACAATCATGATAGTCCTCATGATTGCCCTGAATCTTTTGACCGCCATTTGCCGGTCCAGGCTCACCGGGTAACTGGTTGAGATTTGTATAAATAAGAGACCCTCGGGCTCATTTGGATCATCGAGTCTTATATTTTGCAAGCGATCCAGTAGTTGGAGCTCTGTAAGAGTCTTAGGAAGTAAAAAGACGAAGTTCTATGCTCTGCAAGTTGCCCTAGTGGTATAACATTGCATCAGAATGCCCAACTCAATCTGTAATTATGGAGTCTGTATAGGTGCTAGTAGGCATATTTTAGTGTCCCCAGGTAGCTTCCGAGTAAGATTCAACTCTGTTGTTTCCCAAAGGTAAATGGGCCTGAAACATTGTTCCTAGGCATATAGATAGAGTTGCAGTGATGAGCTTCGCCCTCCGAAGCTGATCTGCTATGAATATAATGAGATGCTGGTTTCAATAAAATTTCTTATGTATGCAACCAAGATTCCTCATTTGAAATGAAAAATTGATGCTTGAGGTCCTGGCATGTTTGGTAAGTGGTGGAAATGAAGAATTGGATCGAAAGAAAAAAAAAAGGAAGAAAATGATGGGAACTAGCAGCTATGGAATCTCTTGGTGATGGAGGGAGACTGGTGTCAACTAGACACCAAGAAGACATAGAGAAATGGATCCTAGTAGGCTTGATACACCTATTCAAATCGCCATAATGACTGGTCACCCAAAGAGCTTCTGAAAGACCCTGAATTTGCCAAATCTTGAGTGAAATTTACAAAGATAGGGCAAAAACACGGGTAAGAGGCTTTACTCCTTCGTAAATTTTTATATTTCATTTGCCCCCTAGATTCAAGCCCCAAAAACCCTATGACATCATCGGTCAGTAATATTGTGGATCCCTAGGTTTAATTCCTGCACAAATGCACAATGTTTCTTATCACCCAAAATCTACTATCCCCGGTTGTTCTTGTTTTCCTCTTCTAGTTGTGTTTCCTGTTATTTGTTTCTGGTAACATAAGAAAAATGTAGTTTACTGAAATTTTTTTTGACATATATGGTAGATAACCCACTATTTTGATTATGTTAAGCACTTTCTTTTGTTTACATTCATGTGAGATTTTTTGTTTTTCTCTAATCCTTGTAATATTGTCTAACTTTTACTTTAAGTAATGCAGTCAGTTATTACATGACACGTGCTTTGATCACTTGGGAGGGATTATTTTCTACATGCAAGAGATTTTTTGAGAAAGTAATTGGACTTGGGGCAACTTTCCCATCTACATTCAGCCAATTTTTTTGTATTTGAATGTGATGGAGGGAGAAATTAATTCAGCTTTGTTTGTAAATGATGGTTCCTTCTTAGAAAGGTTTAAGCAAATACAACAACACCAACAAAAAGAACAAGCTTCTACATAAGTCCTTATGATGGGTGTTTGCTCGGAATCTGTCAACAAATCGAAGACTAGATTATCTATTAAAAAGTCTACTAGTTTCAAACCAATTGCCAAGCCTACACCTGCTCCTGCAAATAGGAAATTTGCTTTCAGTTTGAAACAAAAATAAAAAAATTGCAGCTCCCCTTGTAAATTTGGGTGGTGACAAAGACGATGAAAATGAAATTCAAGATGGAAAAAGGGTCTTGGACATGCACTCAAAGAGACTAAAGCTGGAGGCATCAAATGCCTCTGAGGATTTTCAAGACCCCCCCAAAAAAAGGTAACTAATGTTGCCTTATCATTCCTTTTCTACTCAATTTCTTAGTAGATGCCACAACCATCGTTTTGAGAACCCTAGTTTCCATGAAATCCCACATCTTAACCATGCACATGCATAAGCGAAGGGGTTTCAAGGTCTCTTAATTTCAATCACTTATTTTTGGTTGTTTGTAGTCAAATAGAAGTTCATAAAATTCCAATAGATTTTAACCGGAAATGAACAAAAGAATTTTTAAAATATCTTGGACTTCGGTCTTGGTGAATGCTCGCCCTATTCTTCAACGAATTTGACATTAACATTTTTTTCCAAAGAGTAGTAAATGATACCTTGATCAATTGTATAGTGTTGTTCTCTAAGGTTATTTTTTCATCTTCTTGGTTTCATTTTCTAGGTATTAATCAATATTGTAAGTGACCTACAACACAATCTACACCTAATGATCTAGAGGTAAATAAATTTGCAAACAAGTTAGCATGTTTTGTGGCAAAAAAAGGGGAGATAGTTTGAAAATATTACTAGGAAAAAAATCCCAGCAATACACCTTTCAAGTATGTGATTTCCAACTTTTATGACACTTCGATTCAATATAAATGCTAGGCATTGTGTCATTATAGCTAAGTGATAGCCATGTATATCGATATTTTAATAAATTTAAATACATTTGTCTTAATTGATTGCTAGAATATCCTGATGATATTATCTACTATTAGAGTATACACAGGTGCTAGTTGATGTGGCTGAAGTAATCAATAGAATCATTGATTGGTCATAATGATAATTTCTATTTATGTAGATTGGATAAAATTTTCTATTGTTTTCAGTAGTACATTGTATTAGCAGATTATCAGTAAAATATTGGATCCTGGGAACTGGATTCTCTTCCCATCTATCCTTATTTGCCTAATTTTCCAATTTTGGATTTGGTACACGTAAGTATTCACTATTCTATATCCAACCCTTTCATTGTAAATAATGGAAATTGGATCGTAAGGCCACATCTGATTGAAATTGAAAGCTGCTAATATCTTCTAATATTCAAGACCTCCATATTAGAAAGTACAAAGTGACCAAAATCAAAAGGAACAGGGAGGTAGGATTTATGTTATGAGTTCATCTATTAATGTTGTCAACTAAATCACAATATTTGCACTTCATTGATTAAAAGACACTTGCGTTGAGATATTTTGGCTAATCTTCACTTGTGGCCATGTGCCATCCCACTATGAGGGTAGTTAAGGCCCTTTATTTGTAAACTTGTGGGTTGTTCCATCCATTATTACACGTTATTGTATTTTATGGTAAGGTCGTCCTAGTTTCTTCCTTAGGGATAGCACCTTAACCCTAGTGAAGTGGTATAAATACTCCACCCATGTCATTTGTAATATCATATGATTCAAGTAAGATTTAACCATTCTTTTACTTAAAATGCCCACAAATTCATCTAAATGCCCGCAGGCTCTAGGAGGAACACTTAAAATGTATGTAGTCCATGGGGAATATATCCCGATTTATGAGTAGATGGTTGCAGGACATAGGAAGTGGACACAGAATGCCCGCACACAAAAATCAACTTTGAAATCAAATACTAATGGGGGTCAACATTTTCCTAAGAGACTTGAATTTGTTCAAAATGATGATGCAAAATGATGGTGTGCTATTGATAGCATGCATGAAGAAGAGGACTAGAATGAAGAAGCAAAATTCCTACCAAGCTATCCAAATGTTGGCCAGTCATTGAATATACCCACCAAACTAAATAAGATGCTCTCCAAGGTCACCTAAATGTATGCCAATTCACTTAAATTCCTACCAATGCACTAATGTTCCATCCATTGATAGCATCCATGATGAAGAAGACTAGAATGAAGAAGCAAAATGCCCTCCAAGCTAAGAAATTCCCGCTAGTCAATGAATATGCCTGCAAACCTAAATAAGATGCCCACCAAGGTCACCTAAATGCCTTCCACGGTCACCTAAATTCCCACCAAGGTCACTCAAATTCCCACCATTGCACTTAAAATGCTCACCAATGCACTTAAATGCATGCCAATGTCCACTAATACACCTAAATGCTCGCCAATGGCCTCCAATATACTTAAAATGCCCGCCAATGTATATAAATCCCCGCCAATGCACATAAAATTCCCGTATGCTCTAGGAGGTGCACTTAAAATTCCCACCATGGGGAATGTATCCTAATTTATTAGTAGATTCCCATCGGCCATAGGAATGGACACATAATTCATGCACATAGAAATCGAATTTGAAATTAAATGATGATGAGGATCAACATTTTCCTAAGAGACTTGAATGTTGATGTTGTGCTATTGATAGCTTCTATATTTTTCATTGTGGTTTGAGTCCCACATTGAAATCATTAGTGCATCCAGGATTTCCAAAACTCTTGTTATGTATTTAATGTATTTAGTTTCCCACTATCATTTGCAATGAATACTAAAGATGAAACACCTCCCCTACTGTGTTGGAAATGACCATGATAAGTTACATGGGATATGATGCCAAAATGAAAATAAGTACCTCATTCATATAGATCAAAATTTAGAACCTTATTATTCTAGGAATCCAATTTGAATTTATCATTCTTCTTTTAGGTCACATGTGAGAATCACTAACCTTGTTAGAAACTATAAAATCTATCTTCCAAACAAAAAATAAGATTTTGTGGCAATGCAAACACCTAAGAGACCAGTGAGGGGAATCAAAAAATCTAGAAAGAAGTAAAAACCTCTGAAAAAGAATACTAGCATACCTCTGTTCTAGCAATTCCCATGAAATTCTGATGTCTGCAATATTCAAGGCAGGTGCGTAATTGACACCATCTCTAATCATTTCCATAGCTTCACCAAATTATTTGAGCATATGGACTATATCCTACTTATGGTTTGGTTCTACTTGAGAGAAAACTTGGCCACCGAGTTTTGCCAAGATTTTAGCATGCTTACCTATAGGCAGTGCCATGAATTATTTTCCAGTAAAACTTTTACAAATGAGATTTTGTCCTTTCTAGAACACACCAATTTCCTGACATGTGGCTTATGTTGTGGTCTTGTTATAACCAATAATCACCATTACTCAAATGCATGTGTCTCTACAATCATCTATTGACTTGTGAAATTATTCATGAGGAGGATCGTGTTAAGTTCACTTAAGTCGTATCAATATGTTCTCTAAAATGAATACAACACCTTGAAAATAATAGGAAGCCTACCACAGACCCAAGAGAAAAAAGGAAGGAGAATAAATTATAGAAAGCTCTGTTATAGGCTATAATTCAAACAACATATAAGTTCAAAGGTAAGAGACAAAAAGATGGGCACAATAAGCCTTAAAAATGCCAGAACTTACTCTTATTCCAACAAGGCCAAAAAAGATAAGGTTTCTTTCTAGATTAGAATAACTGGTTGGCTCCAGCAATTTCACATGAGCGTGATGTTTCTCTCCATCATAGTCACTGGACTCTCCCAAATCTTCCTTGTATGCCAGGCCCAAAAAACAGAGATCCTTCAAACTCATTTGGTGAAGATTTGTCAATAATAAATCCCTTGATGCATGGTCCAATTAAATGATTCATCCATCTGCAAGTTGTTGAAAATCACTCCTTTCCAACAAACTTTTCACATCACCCTTCCCAAATGCTAAAAATTGATATCACTAAATAGAAAAAGCCTAACATTTTTGCTAGTGCAAAATACAAGTTAAGAAAATAAAATGCAAAGTATTAGGCCACTTTATATCCATGGTCTTGATAACCTTTCCAGAGATAGAATATTAAGCTACATATATTTCAAGTATTGATTCCCATGTCTATCATATAGTCTTTTGTGATCATTCCCATGGCAATGTTTTCCAGGAATACTCAAATTATACTATTTGGTGGATATTTTAATATATAAAACTCTACATGACTACGATTTATTAACATATTTTGTGTTCATTTGTCTATTGATTTTTAAAAATGGATTTTAAACTGCTTTCTGCAAGTGGTTCTACTTTTTAGGGTATCTACTTTGACAAATACATCCAGGGCTTGTACATGGCCCTAAACATTATTGCATTTGTTGACACATCCACAACTATGACCACAAGTATACAAATGTCATTGGTTTCGCTTGAACCAAGGTAAATTTAATAGTAGTATCTTACTTTCATTGACCTAACAAACCACCATTTACTCTGACTTTCATTTATTATTATTACCTTTCATCTAAAAAAGATAAAATAATCAATAACACCAACTTAAAACTTAAACCCATAAAAACACCCCCTCCCCTCGTGACAAATGCACCTCCTTTTGAGCTTCCTGTTAGTGCTCATTGTTCAGTTTTATTTCACTGTTGGAGCTGCTGTCAGGGTTTAAAGTTGGAGTCTTGGAGCCTGTGTGTAGGAAACTTTGAGCTATGTGTAAAGTTGCAGTCGTTGTGGAGAGTGGTCTTGCTCATTTACAGATCATTATCATTAACTTTTCTAGGTATTTTCCATTGCAGTTTGATTATAAAGTTATAGACATTGAATAGACTCTCTTTACTTGACAGACTGCTGCTAAGGTTCAAATATTGTTTGTGAGTTTGTTTGAATGTAATGTGGTTGTAGTTGTACAGGAATTGAGCTATTCATTACTGGCAGAAGCAAGGATAAAAAAGGTGATAGCCCTCATTTTTAAATGTTTTCCAAAGAGACATCTACATTCCACAGTACATTATTGTCTATGACTCTATAATCTTGGTCACTTGGAGATGAAAACTGTCAATGTGTACCTTTTTTTATGTTGATTGCGAACTTGTGTATCAGTTCACCTTCATAGGCTATAGAATTAAGCAAGTGTTTGAGAGAGGACCTATTATATAGAGTTCACCTGCTTGTTGCCTTTGTTTTGTTGTTAGTGTAAGGATCTCTAGCAGTCTATGAATAGACTCTCTCTCCTTCACAGACAACTGCTAAGGTTCAAATATTGTTTGTGAGTTTTTTTGAATGTAGTGTGGTTGTAGTTGTAAAGGCATTGAGCTATTCATTACTTGAAGAAACAAAGATAAAAAAGGTGATAGCCCTCATTTTTAAATGTATGCCAAAGGGACATCTACATTCTACAGTATAGTATAGTCTATAATCTTTGGTCACTTGGGGATGAAAACTGCCAATGTTTACCTTCTTTTATGCTGATTGCGAACGTGTGTACCAGTTCACCTCCATAGGCTATAAAATTAAGCAGGTGTTTGAGAGAGGGCCTATTATACAGAGTTCAACTGCTTGTTGCCTTTGTTTTGTTATTAGTGTAAGGATCTCTAGCATTATTTTTTCATAACAAATTATAGCCTCCACTAGGATACTTTCCACTGCTATTATCATGCATGACTATATAGGGGTGGAGCTTTGCATCCATGTCATGTGAATTTATGTTATGGGATGAACTTTTGTGTTTAAGATGTCTGAAGCTATTCTTCTATTTTTTCTGGAGTACCTTATAATTTTTGCATGTATTGTCATGCGTTTAAACTTTGCATGAGAAATCATGATTCATTGGTTTCCCGTGTCTTGGATTCCTTTTATCATTACTAAACATTTTTTTTTCTACAGAAAAAGCTTCGTAATTTTATTCTGTTTAAAAAATAAAATTACATATCATCAGATACCATTGGCATTCAAAATACGATATCCTTTACACAGGTCCATAGTGTAAACTACAATAAATGTCCTACATGATTGCATATTTATACCTTTGTTGTCTTCTCTTTAGGATAATAAAAAACAAGGTTCTCTAGAAGCTTCTGCTGAACTTCTGACCAAACAAACCACATACATTAATACTAAAACAAAGCATAAAATATTTTCCATCATCACCTGCCCAGGAGAATAAAGTCTGATGGAGATTAAGTGAAAGAGGAAAGTGAAAAAACAGACACCCTCCTGAACCTTTTGAATCATCCACTGACCTGCCACAAGGTCAAGACCCTCTTTTGAGAGAGCATCTGCATGTATATTTCTTTCTCTGAAGATACTTCCATATGATATAGAATTGCAAACTGATTGCAAAGGCCACACTTCCTCAAATATAAGATTATTTATCAAATTCCTTAAAGAAAACTCCTTCTGCATCCAATTTTAACTAGTAGAGAATCTTGGATAACCTGAAGATGTGTTGGACAGTGCTCTAAAGCAAGAGTCAACGGTAACCTCAGTGCCATTAATTCAGCATAGTTTAGTTATTGGTACAGGATCCCAATCTAGCCTTGAACCCAAAATAAAGTGTTTCAGATAGATGTAGAACACTTCTTGCTCCACCCAAAGGAGGGTCACCCTGTGAGGCACCATCAAAGTAATCCCAAGCTTAGTTCTTGTCAATATTCTTAGAAACTATATATGTCGGTCTCTTTACAACCCTTACCACCTTACAGCTTTTATTTATATAAACTTTGAATAGCACATTGCAACGGATGAGTAACCCAATACCCTAGGCCACTATTAGAGGTAGTGAAATTTTTATGTGTTTAAATCAACTTGCTGGTTTATGTCAAGTTTTCATAGTTTTAATGCCCAACAAGTTTTCATTTCCTAAGTACCACTTAATAATGGTTGGTTTTCATTTATGATTTTCCACCTTCCTGGCATTCCAACATTAATCGTCCATTTTTCAATGACAGAGACCACTTGAATCTTTGTAAGTACAAGATCATTTTGGTTAAACATGTTGTAGTGAAGTTGTTCACTGTATCGCACAGTACATTTCAAAAATTTTAGAGGGACAGAGGTTTCATGCAAAGGGTCACTTTAGTTTTACAAATAATCACTGAATTACAAATTATATCCTAATTCTCTGAGCCATTAACCAGGAAAAATTGCAAGCCATAAGAACATAAACCAAATACAGCTAAAATGCAAGCCATATGAACATAAACCAAATAAATCTGGTCCCATGTAAGTAGTTTGCACACTCATCGGAATACAGAGAGAGCCAACAGGTTTAACTCTCAATGTTGTTCAATAGGTTTGTATATGTAGATAAACTTATTGGAGTGTAGTTTTCTATTAGGTGTTAACTGTTGAACCATTTGGTAGATTACTTTCCCGATGTACTTGCTTTACATTGGAACCTAGAAATTTCATTCAGTTGAGTGCAAAAATATGTATGATGTCTTATGAATTTCTCCTTTTTAGAAGCATTTGTTCCTTTATTCAAGCATCAAACTACTTTATGGAGGTCATATGCATCTTGTTCAAGGAAAGTTGCTTTTCATGCCTTCCCACTATAGTATAAGTGAAGGGCTGCATGCACTGCATTGAAATATTGTGTTTTATAAATCTAGTTGAAATGCTAAAGACCTCTGTCCAATATGAATATGGTTGCAGCTGGAAGACATAGAACTAACAAGAAAGAAAAAGGTTTCCTTTGAGAGTTTAAAGACAGATACATCCAGGGCTTGTACATGGCCCTAAACATTATTGCATTTGTTGACACATCCACAACTATGACCACAAGTATACAAATGTCACTGGTTTCACTTGAACCATGGTAAAGTTAATAATAGTATCTTACTTTCATTGACCTAACAAACCACCATTTACTCTGACTTTCATTTATTATTATTACCTTTCATCTAAAAAAGATAAAATAATCAATAACACCAACTTAAAACTTAAACCTATAAAAACACCCCCTCCCCTCGTGACAAATGCACCTCCTTTTGAGCTTCTTGTTAGTGCTCATTATTCAGTTTTATTTCACTATTGGAGCTACTGTCAGGGTTTAAAGTTGGAGTCTTGGAGCCTGTGTGTAGGAAACTTTGAGTTGTGTGTAAAGTTGCAGTGGTTGTGGAGAGTGGTCTTGCTCATTTACAGAGCATTATCATTAACTTTTCCAGGTATTTTCCATTGCAGTTTGCTTATAAATTTATAGACATTGAATAGACTCTCTTTCCTTCATAGACTACTACTAAGGTTCAAATATTGTTTGTGAGTTTGTTTGAATGTAATGTGGTTGTAGTTGTACAGGCACTGAGCTATTCATTACTGGCAGAAGCAAGGATAAAAAAGGTAATAGCCCTCATTTTTAAATGTTTGCCAAAGAGACATCTACATTCCACAGTACAATATTGTCTATAACTCTATAATCTTGGTCACTTGGAGATGAAAACTGTCAATGTTTACCTTTTTTTATGTTGATTGTGAACTTGTGTATCATTTCACCTTCACAGGCTATAGAATTAAGCAAGTGTTTGAGAGAGGGCCTGTTATATCGAGTTCACCTGCTTGTTTCCTTTGTTTTGTTGTTAGTGTAAGGATCTCTAGCAGTCTATGAATAGACTCTCTCTCCTTCATAGACAACTGCTAAGGTTCAAAAATTGTTTGTGAGTTTGTTTGAATGTAGTGTGGCTGTAGTTGTAAAGGCACTGAGCTATTCATTACTTGCAGAAGCAAAGATAAAAAAAAGGTGATAGCCCTCATTTTTAAATGTATGCCAAAGGGACATCTACATTCTACAGTACAGTATAGTCTATAATCTTTGGTCACCTGGGGATGAAAACTGCCAATGTTTACCTTCTTTTATGCTGATTGCGAACTTGTGTACCAGTTCACCTCCATAGGCTATAAAATTAAGCAAGTGTTTGAGAGAGGGCCTATTATACAGAGTTCACCTTATTGTTGCCTTTGTTTTGTTGTTAGTGTAAGAATCTCTAGCATTATTTTTTCACAACAAATTATAGCCTCCACTAGGATACTTTCCACTGCTATTATCATGCATGACTATATAGGGGTGGATCTTTGCATCCATGTCATGTGAATTTATGTTATGGGATGAATTTTGTTGTTTCAGATGTCTGAAGCTATTCTTCTATTTTTCTGGAGTACCTTATAATTTCTGCATGTATTTTCATGCATTTAAACTTTGCATGAGAAATCATGATTCATTGGTTTCCCGTGTCTTGGATTCCTTTTATCATCACTAAACATTTTTTTTCTACAGAAAAAACTTCGTAATTTTATTTTGTTTAAAAAATAAAATTACATATCATCATATGCCATTGGAATTAAAAATAAGATATCCTTTACACAGGTCCATAGTGTAAACTACAATAAATGTCTTTCACGATTACATATTTATACCTTTGCTTCCTTCTCTTTAGGATAATAAAAAACGAGGTTCTCTAGAAGTTTTTGCTGAGCTTCTGACCAAACAAACCATATACATTAATACTAAAACAAAGCATCTAAAAAAATCTTTTTCATCATCACCTACCCAGGAGAATAAAGTCTGATGGAGATTAAGTGAAAGAGGAAATCGAAAAAACAGACACCCTCCTGAACCTTTCGAATCATCCACTGACCTGCCGCAAGGTCAAGACCCTCTTTTGAGAGAGCATTTGCATGTATATTTCTTTCTCTGAAGATAGGTCCATATGATATAGAATTGCAAACTGATTGCAAAGGCCACACTTCCTCAAATATAATCTTATTTATAAAATTCCTTAAAGAAAACTCCTTTTGCATCCAATTTTAACTAGTAGAGAATCTTGGATAACCTGAATATGTGTTGTAAAGTGCTCTAAAGCAAGAGTCAACAGTAACCTCAATGCCATTAATTCAGCATAGTGTAGTTATTGGTACAAGAGCCCAATCCAACCTTGAACCCAAAATAAAGTGTTTCGGATAGATGTAGAACACTTCCTACTCCACCCAAAGGAGGGTCACCCTGTGAGGCACCATCAAAGTAAGCCCAAGCTCAGTTCTTGTCAATATTCTCAGCAATTATCTATGTCAGTCTCTTTGCAACCCTTACCACCTTACAACTTTTATTTATATAAACTTTGAATAGCACATTGCAGTGGATGAGTAACCCAATACCCTAGGCCACTATTAGAGGTAGTGAAAGTTTTCTGTGTTTAAATCAGCTTGTTGGTTTATGTCAAGTTTTCATAGTTGTAATTCCCAACAAGTTTTCATTTCCTAAGTACCACTTAATAATGGTTGGTTGTCATTTATGATTTTCCACCTTCTTGGCATTCCAACTTTTATCGTCCATTTTTCAATGACAGAGACCACTTGAATCTTAGTAAGTACAAGATCATTTTGGTTAAACATGTTGTAGTGAAGTTGTTCACTGTATCGCACAATACATTTCAAAATTTTGAGAGAGACATAGGTTTCATGCAAAGGGTCACTTTAGTTTTACAAATAATCACTGAATTACAAATTATATCCTAATTCTCTGAGCCATTAACCAGGAAAAATTGAAAGCCATAAGAACATAAACCAAATACAGCTAAAATGCAAGCCATATGAACATAAACCAAATAAATCTGGTCCCATGTAAGTAGTTTGCACACTCATCGGAATACAGAGAGAGCCAACAGGTTTAACTCTCAATGTTGAGCAACAGGTTTGTATATGTAGATAAACTTATTGGAGTGTAGTTTTCTATTAGGTGTTAACTATTGAACCATTTGGTAGATTACTTTCCTGATGTACTTGCTTTACATTGGAACCTAGAAATTGCATTCAGTTGAATGCAGAAATATGTATGTTGTCTTATGAATTTCTCCTTTTTTGAAGCAGTTGTTCCTTTCTTCAAGCATCAAACTACTTTATGGAGGTCATCTGCATATTGTTCAAGGAAAGTTTCTTTTCATGCCTTCCCACTATAGTAGAAGTGAAGGGCTGCATGAACTGCATTGAAATATTGTGTTTTATAAATCTAGTTGAAATGCTAAAGACCTTTGTCCAATATGAATATGGTTGTAGCCGGCAGACATAGAACTAACAAGAAAGAAAAAGGTTGTCTTTGAGAATTTAAAGATAGGAAACAATGCTATTAAGGCTCTCCAAAGTGAGATCAACTTGGATGATGTTCAGAAACTTATCGATGACACAGTTGACGCTAAAGTATACCAAGATGTGAGTCTTTCTTTTCCTTTCCCATGTATGAGTTGTTGTATATGACATATGTAACTCACAATGTCTTGTTATTAACCTTTGTGCTTTATTTAAGATGTTGTCCAAGTCTTACACATTTGTAGCTTTAGTAGGAATCAGGATAATGCATATTGCTTTTATATTCTTTTTGTTTAACAGCAACAGAAACTGAATCCAATGAATTATCAGAAATACTCCATCAAGTTGGTGATACTCATAGGGGAAATGGAGCTGGTTGTTCAAGGACATTGGTTTATGGATTTTCACTGAATCCAAATACTCTATCATGCTTTCCCTGGCTGGATGATGTCTTCTGTCTGTTGATCATCCTGTGCAAACCGGGTGGTAACAGATTTCATTGGAGAAGGATCTTACACTTTTTTTGTTGAACTGAAGGGCCATAAACATGCCTAGAATGTAATAATAGTTGTTTTTAAAATTATTATCTCCACGTTCTGCTTCCAAATGTGCTACAGGAAACTTGAAAAACAAGGCTAATAGAATTATTCTTTAGGGCACATTTTCCACAGAGGTACTTGTTGGGATAGACTGCTTGGGATTCATATCAGGAATTCCTTACTGCCAGGTCTGAATTGAAAACTCATAATTTTGTGAGAAAGATTCTTGGAATGACACCATACTACCCAGAATTCTTGAGAATCCCTTCTTGCTGATTTGAAGTGGTTGTACATAGTATTTTTATTTTATTAATGTCCATGAATGACCACAAAAGTAGGTTAATGGGACCCAAAAGTAGATGCTAAATTATAAAGCAAACTAAATTATTGAATAAAAGAAATAGCCAAAGGCATATGCATATACAACATGATCAAGGTTTACTAATGCTCATCATAAGAGAAGGCCCTCAATGTTTGTTTTCAACAGGGAACTTTGTTTAATAAGTTCAGTTGCAGGTACTTGGTGATATGCCACGAAAACGTCTTGAATTTACATGGAAAGTTCCACCATTGGAGTCACTTGGCATTGCTCCAGGAATTACAGTTTTGGATGCTCTCAGACGAGTTCTTCATCTTCCACCTGTGTGTTCAAAGCGTTTCTTAACAACTAAGGTAGGAGGTCAAGTTGCTTGAGAGTTCATGTTTCATTTTTTTTTCACAATTTTGAAAAAGAATCCCAAGATTGTAAAAGAACATCTCTTGACTAGTTATTTTGACTTGCTTTGGTATTTTTTTTTGCTATTGGACTTTCTACTCGAACTTAAAGCATATTTTTAAGAATGCATGGCCATTTGGCAGGTTGATCGTTGTGTCACAGATCTTATTGCACAGCAGCAGACAATTAGTCCTCTGCAGCTTCCACTCGCAGATGTTGCTATTATTGCTCAGGTTGGTTTGTATTATATTTGTTGTTATTGCTCAAATGTTGTTGTTATTGCTTCTCACCTATTTGTATTCATATTTTCTTTCGAGCTTCTTTACTTCCTTAATCATCTTATGGTTTGAGAAGAGTTTCTATTGTCTTTAAACTAAAGTATACTTTCTTTTAATGCTAATATATGACAACAATATGTCCCATTCATGTAGACATATACTGGGTTAAGTGGTGGTGCCTGTGCAATTGGAGAGCAACCATTAAAGGTAGTAGATGGTCATGACTTTTGGATATGATCAAAATCTCTCTGAGATGTCTTTTGAATGTACTTGAACAATTCCTGGTTTCAACAATATTAAAACAATCTCATAATTTTTTAATTTCCAGGGTTTACTGAATCCAAATGCAATGGCTAGGCTAGCAGTGGGGGAGGCTCTGACAAATATTGTTTGAGCTAAGGTGAGTACATCATGTCAAAAAATTTCTTTCTCAAGATGAGCTTTCCAATTTTCTGTTGGTCATTCTTGCAATCTTAGGTGAAAAGATCCATTGTTAAACATAATGAAAGTATAAAGCATATATTTTCCTTAATAATGATATTTGGTCTTATAAAGAAGCACATCATACATGATTTACAGGTTACTTCACTGAATGATGTCAAATCTAGTGGGAATTGGATGTATGCTGCAAAGCTAGATGGAGAAGTTGCATCCATGTATGATGCAGCTAATGCTCTTCGGGATGCAATGATATAACTTGGGATAGCAATAGACGGTGGCCAAGACAGTCTTTCAATGGCTGCACAAGCTAGAGGAGAGACTCTCAAAGCTCCTGGAAATCTAGTAATCAGTGCTTATGTGACATGTCTGGATATTTCAAAGACTGTTACACCAAACTTGAAGGTGACATTTCAAAATGGATTTGGACAAGCAACTCTAAGATTGTTAAGTCTTCATAATTGTCATACTGACATAATCCACTGTTATGTAGCTAGGAGATGATGTACTTCTACTCCATATTGATTTGGCTAAAGGAAAGCACCGTTTAGGTGGTTCTTCCCTTGCTCATGTTTTTGACCAGGTAAATGCTAAAATATTTATTGTTGGATTGGTGTATTTGTATTAGCAAAGTTCGATACATTATGTAGAGAACAATATATTATGAATGGTTGGATGGACCATTTTGATTTCTTTCTTGGCATCACGTTTCATGATTAAATCATTCTTTATATTTACAATTTTGTCTTGCATATTGGTGATGTTTTCCCAAACCTTGATGATGTTTCATATCTCAAAAGAGCCTTCAATGCAGTCCAGGTGAGGGCCTAACCAAATGGTAATTGGAAACCAATTAATAATTAATAACTGGGTAAATAATATGCTTATGTTATCCAGCCTTTTTTTTATTAACTGAATAAATTCAATGATGCAATAATGGTACTTAACTTATCCCACTATAAAATGGCCTTTGGGTCAATTTCAAAGTCAACCCTATCTCCCTATATGTGAAATTATTAATTTTGTGGAGGTTAAATTAGTGTCAACTTGTAATTTTTTAATGTATCCTATAGCTGCTCCAAGGAAGGATGTAAGAGGGCAGACTTTAGCTATACATAATTTGACTTGCACTTAATCGATTTGCTTGAATGCAATGCTACAAACATTCCTGATAAAAAATTATTGGTCTTATTTAACTTTAAGAAGCAACCATTAATTTATGTTTTCGTTCTAAATAAGTACATCATCAAAACATCAAGTCTAGTTGCCAATCTTTTTTATTTTTTGCAAGTAATTAGGGTAAGGTTTATATACTATTATTATAATACTGTGCCCTTGGATAAAATGGGACAGAAGTGAAGTTGAAGAATTGAAGTTGAAGATAATTGTATGTATTTTAGATCTCAAACAGGAAAACGTCTCTAGCTGTCGAGAGATCAACAATTGATAGACAATTAAAACAAATTTATTGCAAGTTGGATCTTGTATTCTTTTCTGTCTGTGAAGGGCAGTAGCTTGCTTTTGTTCCTGATAATTTGTACAACCATGGATTATTGTACTCATGCGTAGTTTGTAAGATCATTCTTCTTTGAATTTTCATCATTGTCACAGTTGAACTGCTATATCTTAGAATTCTTTTAGTACATGAAGCATTATTCTTGAATATGTTTGACATTCATTTTGTTCCCATGCAAAATTTGTTTGAATATCATCATTGTCAAGCAATAACAACTTCTTAAAGGGTGCTAGCTCAATGGTAGAGCACCTACCTAATTATAGGCAGGAGATTGGTGGTTCGATTCCTCCGTACCCTATCATAAATTAGTGACTAAGAAAACGACTAAATTCGCATATATACGACTATTAGTAGCTAATTTCCAGTATCTTATAGCACGACTAACGATTAGTCGTATTTAGCTTACTCATTAATATGTTATCATCTAGTAGTTTATTTAGTCGTATATTTGATCATTAATTGTGACAATCAATGACTAAATCAGTGAGTATCAATGACTAAATCAGTGAGTATCAATGACTAAATCAATGACTTAATCAGTGACTATAAATGACTAAATCAATGACTAATAAGTCAACCAATTAATGACTAGTGAAATACGACTAGAGATAAGATAGTGGAAATTGGATACTATTAGTCACCGGCTCAAAAATAGTCGTTTATAGTCGAATTTTAGTCATTTTTTAGTCATTAATTTCTCATTTTGTACTAGTGAATTACAGCCATTAAAATCAACGCTTAATCTTAAAATTGATTAGAAACGGTTTTTATTTTATAGGGTGCACCAACTAGCTTAGGTTTAGAGTCTTGGAATAGATCATTGTGAGTTAACAATCCAAGACTATTGAACCAACATTATGTGTCTGACCAGGGAGTGGCGAAACCCATGATATACATCAGTGTTCTCAGGAAGCTCTACTCAAAACAGAGTTAAACACGAGGTCACGGGAGGTTGGTTGCGGAGATAGCCCTCCAATGCTGGCTGAACGTGGGATATATTTCTAGGATTTGTTCATGTACGACGACTCTTGGGGGATTTGACCCTCTTGATTTTTGAACTTAGATACCCTACCCATACGACGGATGGCACCTGTCATTATCCCCCTAAGCATTGGTTATATTGTGGTGACCTTAGTTCCTTTACCTAGGTATCGCATAGGGTGCTTGTAGTGGTTATACTGTACGTATCCTGAGTCAGATAGGGGTTGGATAGCCCAATTGCCTGTTGTATAGGGATTTGACCCTGTACACGCAGTGAAGTCTGGGAACCCTTATAACTGATTTTGTTACCTCCGGTTATAGTTTGGGAGTCTCAAGCCTCTCCTAGGAGAGACATACCGGCTGTAGTGTCGGGAGGTCCCTTGAGCCAGTCCTGTTTGTGTGCATTTGGTTGTAGTTTCTTTAGGTGTGTGCTCTTTGATCAATAGTTGGCCATTAGGAGGAGTTCTGTTTATTTGGAGTTATCATGGAGCAAGATCCACCTCTCCGTCGGTCTCATTGTATAGTTGGTTTTCCAGCTGATGAGGTAGTACGTCCTTTTCATAAGAGACACCGGGAGATCCCCTCCAATACTTTTGATAATTACGAAGAACTTCACAAGCACATTATGACTTCTGCATCTGGTACACCGGGAGGAATTCCCATGACTCCGTCGGTGGATGTCGATGGACAGCCTGCTCCTTCCACTCCTAGATATCTGGGAGGGGAAGGTAAACCCCCACATGTCACTTTTGCAAGTTTTGGGCCATATCCACACCCGAAGACAAATCCATCTCATGGTACTTACCCACAGGGATTCCGATATGGGATTCCAGATCTTAATGACACCACGAACCCTTCGACCACTCATCCTTCTTCACTTGGTATGCCTAGCCTTAATTCAAATGTTACGTCCACTTCTTGAGTAGTCAAGCTAATACTAGCCTTGGATCTGCAAACACTGCCCCCTCTGGGGGTAGCGCCATCCATTCTGCTCCCTCCAGGGGTGGTACAACTTCTTCCGCTCCCTCTGGGGGCGGCACATCCACTTTTGCTCCGTCCGGAGGTGGCACGACCTTTTTCGCTCCATTTCAATTTACGTCTGGTCATGTACCTTCTGCTTCTACAGTTGTTGGGGGAAGACCACGTCCTAGGACTACCCCTCCTTTTAGTGGGAACACTTCACATAGCATGACTCACATTACACAACCTAACACGCATGTCTCTATACATATACCTGCGACAACGACCACGACTGCTAACTAGCATGTCCCTCCTAACACTGGGGGTGGGCACATTCCCAACACTGGGGGTGGGCACATTCCCAACACTGGGGGTGGGCACATTCCCAACCCTGCGGGTGGGCACATTCCCAACACTAGGGGTGGGCACATTCCCAACATGGGAGGAGGGCACATACCCTACCTTCGGGGTGGGCACATTCCCAACACTAGGGGTGGGCACATTCCCAACATGGGAGGAGGGCACATACCCTGCACCGGGGGTGGACACATTACCAACAATGGGAGTGGGTCATGGGAATTCCCATGTTAGGAATGTGTACACCGGGAATTATGCCTTTGCATCCTTATACGAGTCAAGGTGGGGGCGGTTATAAGCCCTATGGTCATGGTCATGGTTCATATCATCCCTATGATCCGCAAGGTCATCTTATTTTGGGAGCTTTTAATCCAACGTCATAGCCACCGCTCCTGTTTCTCGCTCATTTGAACTTACCCTATCTTTCAAAGCTTACGAATGATCCGGTGTGTCGTGATCCTTCTTGGCCTCCAGTCCCTACCAAGCTCCCTTCCGACATTCTGAAGTTTGAAGGGAAGAGTGGTGAGGATCCAGGTGATCATGTTACAACTTTTCACCTTTGGTGCTCCTCAAATTCATTAAATCATGACTCTATCTGTCTGAGACTATTTCAACGCACCCTCACGGGGGTAGCCGCGAAGTGGTATGTTGAGTTTCCTGGGGGCACCTACAGGGGTTTTAATGAGATAGATTTGGTTTTCTTAGATCACATTCAATTGTCAGTTCACTACAATACTGGCACCGAAATTTTATCTACCTTCCGTCAGAACAAGGCCACGCACATTTCCGATCACATTCAAGAGTGGCGTCGACAGAAGAGGATGGTGAAAGCCAACATTCCTCCATATTTTTTGTTGGAATGGTTCCTCAAGTATTTACTTCCATACATATCAAAGGACATTTCGGTGTTCGGCATTACAAGGGAGGAACAAGCTATATTCAAAGCCCAGCAGCTAGATTTACTCTACGCTCAATCGAGCATCATGTATGATATTATTCCTGATGCACCATGTTCATGACATGAAGCCAACCCTGTTCCTGGACCACATGCAGATAGCATTGTGGGATCTACAAGTACTTGACATATAGACTTGGTTACCAATCAAATGCATAATTTGTCTATTAGCCAGTCTACCCCTGGATAGGCTCATGCCTCATCCACTCCTACCCAGTCGTCCGATGTTCATTCTATACAGACGGCGAACCCATCAAGTAACCAACAACCTGGTGGAAATAAGAAGGGGAGAAACAATCGTAAGGGTGGGAATAATTCCAATAATGGAAGTAATCGCAATAATCCTAGGAAAGAGAACGCCAACCCTCCTCGAGACGGTGGAAATGCTGATGGGGACCGTAAGCCGAGACGTAAAGTGAAATTCCCTTACAAACTTTGTGGGGAGGATCACCTGACTCACTTGTGTCCTCAAATTAAGGAAGCATTGAAGCATCTTGCATAGAGCCCAGCTGTGTTGAAAGATCCCCTTTTGTATCATCAGAATATGGCTTGGAATGCTCCCGCTACTGGCTATGGGACTAATGAAACTACTACATCTTCTTCTCATGCCGGTGGCTACGGATGCATAAACATGGTCCAATCTCAGGTTAGTGTTGCTACTCATCAACGCGATTATGGTGCACCACAACCGAATATGGGGAATGAGCCTCCTCCTCCTCCTCCTGACACTTCACTGCATATCGAGAAGCCCACTACTATGCCGCAGATACCGAAAGGTGTTCTTAAGCGCTCGGTGCACAACCCCAATGCCCGAGCTGCCCAGAACTACTCCATTGTAGAAGATTTGGGTCAAACTCTGTGTGTCATGTCGGATCTTGAGGTGTTACAGGAATGTTCTTCACAACGGCATGCCCTTTTATTTGCTTTGGGAGTTCAGGATGGGAATAGCCCTAACGTCATTAAATTCGACACTACTGATGTCCAACCTCGCTTACCTTACCATGTAGCTTTTCAAATCCATGTAAGGTGCTTGGATAAGTTTGTTAAGCGCACGGCGGTCGACGAAGGTGCTTCCACCTCAGTAATGTCATTGGATTGCTGGAAATCTCTTGGCTCTCCTCCCCTGTCTAAATCTATGACTATGCTTACTGCATTCGATGGTCGGTCATTTAGGCTGCATGGTATTATCCCTTCCCTTGAGGTCCACTTGGGTGGGAAATCGGTGCATATTAAATTCGAGGTGGTTGATGCACCCATCGACTACAACCTTCTTCTGGGAAGGAATTGGACGTACACAATGAAAGCGATCGTATCCTCTGTATTTAGAGTTATATGATTTCCTCATGAAGGTAGAATCATGACAGTTGATGAGCTAGACTTCCCTAGTTCTAATTTTGTAGCATTGTCGGGAACTGTTGTTCCCCATATCAACGATTCTCAGCCGGCAACTAGGAACATTGGTGTAGGATTGTATTCATCCTTGTTGGGAACATTCGACTTTGTTGCACCAATTGCTTTTATTGGAACCATTTCCAATAGTGTATCCTCCTCATTGAATAATGTACCATCCAGACCTCGTATTTTAATGATTCATGGACTGTACCATCCATGAGTACATCGTCTGGAGACATTTCTCACATTGGAATGGCTATGCCATTATCTCCAGCCAAGCTTGCATATTGTGAATTTCAACAAGCCACTGTAGAGCTAGATCTGCCCTCTTCACAGACAGAGGAGGAAGATCCCGTTATGTTTTCAGCATGGGAAGTCGACTCGTCTTGTTCACATGATTGTCTTGATGGTACTTTGCCTTCGGATGAAGCCATCATTGAGGCCATGTGTGGTAGTGAGAGGCCTTGGGATGATTTGCATCATCAATCTTATTTTCTTCCTAACCTTGATCTCATTGAGCAAGAAGAGTTTAGGACAACTCTTGCAGAGAAGGTTGGTCGCCCTGTGGCTCCTTTGGATTCATATGGGATTTACGCGGAGGGGAATATGGCTAATATTTCCCCAACCATACCGATCAACATCTCTGGTACACCTGGAAAGGTAGAGAACATTTATATCGGTGCTGATTGTTCTCCTGAAGACATTCAACTGTACACTGAACTGTTCAAGGAATTTCAGGACATTTTCGCCTGGTCATATGAGGAGATGCCAGGAATAGACCCTAGTATTGTCGAACACGAAATTAAGACATATCCTAATGCCAAACCGGTTTGGCAACGAATTCGTGCCGTGAATCCTAGAAAAGCGGCCGCAATCAAGGCAGAGGTGGAGAAACTCCTTAAAGCTGGTTTCATCTACCCGGTTCCTCTTACTGAATCAGTGTCAAATCCTATTCCTGTAGATAAGAAGCAAGGAACCATCCACGTATGCACAGACTTTAAAGATCTGAACCATGCATGTCCGAAAGACAACTTTCCCACACCATTCATAGATCAAATATTGGATGCGTGTGCGGGAAGCAAAGTTTTTTCATTTATGGACAGTTTCTCTGGATACAATCAGCTCCAGATAAATCCTGAGGACCAACATAAAACGGCTTTCATATGTCCTTGGGGTATATTTGTGTACCGAAAAATTTCCTTCGGCCTTAAAAACGTTGGAGCTACATTTCAACGTGCTATGACCTATGTGTTTGATGACCTTAAGTGTATAGTAGAGGCTTACTTGGACGATCTTGCAGGCCATTCTCGTAAGAGAGTGAACCACCCCAAGCACCTTCGCCTCATTTTCGAAAGATGTCAATGTTACAAGATTCGTTTGAATCCCAATAAATGCATCTTTGTCGTGCAAACAGGTTGCCTTTTAGGGTTCATAGTTTCACAAGAGGGTATAAGGGTTGATCCTCTTAAGGTTGAGGCAATACTTCAATTGCCTCCCCCGCATAACCTAGTTCAACTTCAGAGCCTCCAAGGGAGAGCCACTTTTCTATGATGCTTTGTAGTGAATTATGCTAGTCTTACCAAAGGTTTTGGGCGACTTTTGAAGAAGGACACACCGTTTATCTGGGATGAGCGAGCCCAACAATCTTTCGACAATTTGAAGAAAGCTTTGGTATCAGCCCCTCTACTTAGTCCACCCGACTTTGCTAGAGATTTCCTGCTTTATGTGGCTGTGTCTCTCGAGACGATTGTAATGGTCTTACTTCAGGTAGATGATGCACTCCAAGAGCATGTCATCTATTATCTTAGTCGAAATTTAGTAGACGTTGAGCTGAGATACACTCATGTGGAGAAGTTGGCACTTGCGACTGTTCATGCAGTCCAACGTTTATGACACTACATCATGCTTAGGAAAACAACAGTTATAGCACATATCAATCCATTTTAGTTCGTGCTATCACGACATCTCATAGGGGGGAAGTACAATAAATGGATTGTGATTCTTCATGAGTTTGATCTCGATTTTGTTTCGGCGAAGTTGGTGAAATCCTTGGTTTTCGCCAAGCTCATGTCAGATTTTCCATGACTTGATGAGGATATCGTTCATGAAGATTCCTTTGTGAATGATCATTTATTCCTTACCTTGTCGACGGACCCTTGGTATGGGGATATCATCATATATCTCCAAACTTTGAAGTTCCCTTCGCACTATTCACGAGATGAACGATGGCGTGTGACCCACCAAGCTAAAGATTACGTCATTGTTGGCGACACTTTGTATCATCGAGGAAAGGACTCTATCCTCCATCATTTTTTGATCCATGAAGAAGCATAGTTAGTACTGAATGATTTCCACAGTGGGGCATGTGGTGGTCACTTATCTGGGCTTGCGACAGCCCAACGCATCATGCGAGTAGGCTACTTCTGGCCATCAATCTTTAAATATTGGATGAACGCTATGAAGAGATGTCACCCTTGCCCGGTGTTTTCTCAGAATATACACTCGCATCCAGTGCCCCTTCACCCTGTCGTCACCATTGGTCCCTTCACTAAATGGGGGGTGGATTTCATGGATTGCAAACCAGCTTCGGCTGGGGGGCATCACCATATCATAGTGGCAGTGGACTACTTTTCCAAATGGGCTAAGGCCATGCCTACCTTAAAAGCCGATGGTGCTACAGTAGCCCACTTCGTGTTCAATCAGATTATCACTCGATTCGATATCCTGAAAGAGATTGTCACTGACCATGGCAGTCACTTTCAGAACAAGATGATGGTGAATTTGTCACTCAAGCTTAGGTTTCATTATGAACATTCATCTTCCTACTACCCCCAAGAGAATGGTCAAGTTGAGGCATTCAATAAGTTTTTAGACCATTCTCCAACGTACCATCCAGCAAAGCAAGAGAAACTGGCATATTATGTTATATCGTGCTTTGTGGGCATATCGAACCGCAGTTAAGACTACCACCAGTTTCTCACCATTTCAGCTAGTACATGGTGTGGAGTCTATATTACTTATTGAATGTGAAATCCCTTCGTTAAAACTAGCCATAGATCTCCTACCTGATACATCGGATGTTGAGCAACGTTTGATCCACCTTGAGCATCTTGACGAGCGGCGTCGAGATGCCGCCGTGGCTATAGATGCCAAAAAATGTCGTTTCAAGGTTCAGTATGATAGGTCTGTCCATCCCCGGCAGTATGTTGAAGGTGACTTGGTCCTCTTATACGACCAAGCTAAGGAAACCCTGGGGACAGGAAAGTTTAACCCCATGTGGCACGGTCCTTATATAGTGAGGCGTGTCCTTGAGAAAGGAACCTATGAATTGGAGGATTATGAGGGGAATGCCTTGAAGGAGCTTAGAAATGGGCTCTACCTCAAGCAGTATTACGCTTGAGCTTCCATCTTGAGCTAGTACTTTTGTATACTATTGTATAGTTGCTTCTGTACATAGTTTAGATTTCTTTTGGTTTTTCGGATCTGTTGATTCACTTCCGTTTGGTTGATAGATGTCAACGGAATCTCCTATGTTCTTAGGATTCATAGATGGTGCTAGCCGTCATACGCAACGACTTGCTTCTGTTGTGTGGGTTATTTATTCACCGGACCATCAGATTGTGTCTTCAGGAGGCGCTTGTCTCGGTCCTACATCCAACAATGTGGCTGAGTACAGTTCTATAGTTGATCTAATTCGGGATGCCATTTCGCATGGTATCCAGTCTTTAGAGGTATGCTTGGATTCACAACTGGTTGTGTCTCAATTGAATGGCCAGTATCATGTGAGAGATCCTACATTACTATGAAGGTTCTTAAGGGTAAGACTCTTGGAGCGAAATTTTGTTTCCATTACATACATTCATGTTCCAAGTTGTTTTAATAATGTATCTGATGCATACGCTAATTATGTCCTAGATTGGCATTTGTCACATCAATAAAGAAGCACACAAATAAACATTCATTCACACATTTGTACATACACATATAGTAGAACCAGAGAATCATAGTTTTATATAAATAACATGTCCAAAAAGGTAGTGTCACAGTACAAAACTGGAGCCCATAGCTCTCAAAAATATACATAATCGATACAAAATATGGGACTTTGAGCTATCCAAGCCCTAGGAGGAGGCCTAGCTTCCTTGGTAGGATGTGTCTGATAGTAGTAGTGGACTGCTTAGGCTATGCATTGTAGTAGTCACACCCCAGTGCTCGGTACTCCCACAACATGTTGTTGCATCGCCTTTGGCAGATGCTCCACCTCTATCATGGGTACCCTGTTGGTCATGCGGGACTGGTTGACCCGCACGGTCTCTAATGTGCACTTTTTGTAGCGCCGGATACCTCTCCACCCCTACCCCGTCGACAATGTCTCGGGAATCCCTCTGGTCTTCGCGGACCAGCATCTGCGAGCAAACAGTGGAACGTCAATATGTGATACTACACCAAAAAGATTTTTGCATTTTCATATATAATAAAAAATCCCAAAAAATTAAATATACAAAACATAAAAGAGTAACATACCGATATCTCCGAACATGGCCCCTGGAGGAAGCGGCATGTCACGATCGCCACGAAAGTCTATCCCGACATATGGGTAGTCGTCAATGGCAATGACCTGCCAATGCCACCAGTGGAAGAACTCATTTGTATATGGTGATTCCTGTCGGCCACCACCCTGTCGCAAAAGAACCTCTGCCCACTGGGGCAGGGCTAGGTCATGGAGAGTATGCGAAGGGACTTCAACCCTCGAACTAAGCCCCGGAACTCTCTCAAAGAAAAAGCTGCATAGTATACTGCCATACCCAAATTTCTTTACCTGCCCACACCTGCACTCCGTTAACTGGGTCTTCATAGACGCCAGTAATGTTGTGCACTAGTCAAATACTATGGGCCTCATGCACTCTGAGGCATAGAACATCACCGGCCTTGAAGCCTGGTGTAGAGTTACAGAACCTGTGATCCTGACGAGAGTGGACACTATGATCTTCATACTCAAACTGACTATGGCCCCAATAGGTACCTGACTCCCCACCTTTTGGGTGCCGGGAGGACAATACTGCTCTATGTCGTCTGAAATGGTGATCCCACCACCAACAGTGCAAGATCGAAGGCTATCCACCTCCCCTCGACGGGATAATCCTGTAATGAAATATATGTCATCCACCTCTAAGGAGAGTGTTTGACCATCCATGTTGAAGTTCTGTGCATCTACGCCCCAGTAGTCTATCAACCGTTGGAGCAATTGGTTTTGGGCCCTTAAACCCCCAATGTTCCAGAATTTATAAATCCCACACGCTTGTAATGCTTTTTGCGCAGGAAAATCTTGGTGAACAATCTCATCCACAACATCATGCTCTCTTTCCCTCCACTCCAGAACCATCTTGGAGGAAGAAACAAAACTTTTTTAGCTTTTAACACTTTAAAAACCAAACTCATTGCCGTACCCACGGGAAATCGAGAAAACAGAGGTGTCTACCCACGGTCAACGCAAGCATTGACCACGTCTAGAAGGCACTACCCGCTACCCGCAAGGCTATAGCCCGCGTACAGCGCCGTGGAGAAGTAGGGCTTACCCAATAAAAAAATTGGACCACTAAAAACTGAAATAAAAGGTACCAAATGAAAGAGGGGGATGAGATGACTAACCTGCTCCAGACGGTTCATGAAATGGACGCCCATATCTTCCAAAATCAACAACTGAAATTAGGAGGTGAAAACTAACCAAAACCACTATTTGGATGAAAATGAAAATGAATTGGTAAATAGTAATTTATTTTTACTATTTATAGTTTTACAAACCCACTTTTCTATAGTTTTCGCCATTTTAAGCTATTTCGAACTAATGGAATATCTTGGAGCACTATTTTGAACATATTTTTCCGAGAAGAGTTGATTTTTTTACTATTTCATGCCTACGGCAAGTATATTTCACACCCGTTATATAGGTTAGATGTCATTTCACCTGCATTATGCTTTTGACCTTTGACCATTGTCATTAACCCTAGGTGCGACCCCGCTTTGTAACCGACACTGAATCTTCACATTGTTATAGAAGTGTCGTTATTTAGCTATAGGGCTTGTCCGAACATGGGTGCCCTAGTTAGAGCCTTGTTATTCCTTTTGGCGCCCATGTTGTTGTTTCTCCCTAGGATCGGGAGTCCTTTGTAACTACGCCATGACTTTGCGATAATGACTCATACTCTACTTTGTCTTATGCTGGCCATCTCCCGTAAGGAATCCCCCATTTTTACCAAGTTGTGATTGCATTGCATCATCCTGCTTGTTGCTTGAGCCTTGTGCCGGCTCCCGCTTACTCAATTGTCAGCCTGGTGCCTGAGCACTTCCCTTGTTGAGCCCTGCAGAGCTTTCATTTTTCTTTCACAATTTAATGACCTTTTGACCCTAAGGGAACACCCCCAAAGTGTCCACACCCTGCACATGCTTCCTTTCATTGATCATAGGTATGTTCCACTGCTTGAGACTAGTCTTCTCGCTATTTGACACTCGGTCCCTCACTTGTTGTACTATAAGCAATTTTATTCTTTTTCAAGCTTTCCAAATATGAAAAAGACCAAAAAAAATAAAATATTCCAAAAAGCCGGACGGGAGAATATTTACTTCTTTTTGTTGGCAGTTGTTGTGTCGCCTTTGAATAGAGCATTCATTCCACTCCATCCATCATGAGTTGGGACTATAGTAGGACCTTAGGAGCTGTACTCGTTTCTCAGATTTTACTCCACTGATTGGTTAAGCTTCCAGTCACTATGGATCCCTTTTGTTTATGCCTCCTACATCACATAGTGGTTGTTATATTGAGTCCATGCTGCCTGAGTCTATCCATATGCTCATGCTCTTGTTCAAAGGAAGTCCTAAAACTAGAGTCGGTCAGTCCTCAGATCTCTTGACTATTGCATGTTGGCCATCCTTATTGAGTCAGTCCATTCATTTGCATTCTTCCAAATCTTTCAGCATAGTTGTTACCTTGTGCTGGTTGATGAGGGATGCCTTAATTCCCTCCTTCTAGCGAGTTTCACTCCATTGACTTCAACTCATTTATTCCGGAATTGAGACTTAGAGTCGTTTGAGTACCTTAAGGCTTGCAGTCATTAGTGGTAGGTTCTCTCGCCATCGACAGTTTTGGAAATACATCAATGTCCCCTGATCGATGGATTCATCTTAGTGTTCAACTTCAACACATCTATTCACACTTTGATGATTGTGCTCTGTGACTTGATGCCCATTTTCATTATTGGTGGGTTATCTTGCATATGTTAACATTATACATCACTGACTGGTAATCAGACGATGTAACATCAAGTTCGAACTCAACACCTTTATTCACTTGATGAGACTTGCACTGCAGATGATTTGTGTAGAAGACCCCAGACGTTAGTAGCATTCAGTATGCTGCTCTTGATCGTGACTGTACTCATGAGAGATTTTTCTCATACATCAGCAATTTGTACCTCCAGTATTGCACCAGTTGTTTCCTTTTCAATAGGAGACAATATCTTACTGTATGGATCATGGCTATGACCACTCATGACATGTATTCACTTTATACTACCTATCATGGCCATTGTATCAGATTGTTGTATTGTACCGACATGTATTCAAAGATATTATTGTATTATAATGAGTTAGCTACTCTCTCCATTTGTGTCTCTATCACTCCACTTCTGAGATTTATAATGTATTTCGACCATCATAGTACCTTCTTTGACCTCACACATTAGGGGTATCTGTTACATCGTAATTTTCCACCTTGTGAGCATCAACATTCATTGGCCTTCAGGATCCATTTTACTGACTCAGATCTATCATTTTCCCTCTAGGAACACACAAATCCCTATTTTTGTTCCTATACGCTAGCTGTTCCACTATAGCTAGCGTACACGTAGGTTGTTCCACTACAGCCTGCGGGTACCTAGAAAAATGGTAAAAATCATTAGAAAATTACTTTTTACTCCCAAAAAGCGGTCTTAGGGTGACCTTTGGCCCTCCATATACCCCAACGCGACTCGATTCGACCTTTCACTTACCTTTGGAAGGCTATATATTGAGCTCTTATGGTGTATGGAAGGGAGGATAAAGAGAGACCAAGATCACTCTAGTGGATTTTTGCCTTGACTTGAGTCTACACTCATTGATTCTTGTTGTTGTGAACTCCTTATGTTCACCTACCAAACTCCTTTCATAGTTTGAGTTTTCCATTGCATGGGGGATTGAAGTGGTGAAGGCACAAGTGGAGATACCCATTTCTTTGTTCAGATTGGTTGCTGGCAAGAGGTTGTACATTGTACTCCTTGTTATTCATTAATGGAAATACTCATTTTCTCGTCCAATTGATGTTGTGAATATTGTTAAATTACATTGGGTTATATTTGCTTATGTAATAATGAATCATGTTATTGATTATGCTAATGTCTTTCACATGTTATATACACTTGCTTGTACTTGTTGTTGAGAATAATCTACAGGTTCAAGTGTAGAAGTTGAAATCTCAACGGGGATCTACTTTGAACATCTGGTTGAAGGTTGGTATTTTCTCCATTATCTTAGCATTGTCATTTCTATAGCCTTGCATTGGGAATTGAGTTATTTTCTGGTAGTCAGCTGTCTGTTGTGGTCTACCCCAAGCCATAGGAAGTTTTCTCCATAACAGTCATCTGGACTGTCATCCGGACTTTAATATTTTATGTCTTGTCTTTATGCTTGTTTAGAGTTTAATTTCTCAGATTTTCGAATTTTATTATTTCCTATAGTTGACCAGTACCTATATGAGTAATTAGAAACTTGTTTTGAACTACATAGAGTTTCGATTAAGCTTCATATCCATTTTGAGTCTGTATTCATCTCTTCAATTATACCTTAGTTTTCCTTTCCAGCTTGCATTTGAATTTGTAACCAATACCTTATCCATGTTTTCTTAACTTGTTACTATTTTAGAACTTGTCAATTTCATTCTTAGCCTAGCCTATTTCCTTTTGTAAATATTGATTTGGATTCAGTAATCTCATTTTCAAAGATACATTAGTTTCATGTTTTATAAACCTTTGTAGGATAGCATCGATATGTGTCTCTCTCCAACTTCAGAATAATCATTAGAGTACATGTTTTGGTTTCTTGTTGATAGGTTAGATTGATTAATAACATTTCATTTTGAATTAGTTTTAAATAACATAACTAGAGTTTTTCAAATATCATTTGCTTATGGATGAATAATCGTTACAATGTTTAAAATCACTTTTAATTGGTCGTTTTTCAGTTTGCATCTCTTTGTAGAAGTTAAATTAGATTTACTTCCGTTTTGTTTATCTATCGCATTTGAAATTCATTTCGATACATTTTCCCCAATTCCTGTCGCATTTGATACATTCCCTCAAAATCCTCAAGGAGAGTGGAATTAGATAACATAGATTAATATGCATATGAATCGTTCATCATTCTTTTGAATTTATAGTTAACTGTTAAATTGCATTTCTTGTAGTAGCTAAGTCAATTATCTTTTTCATGATAGCATAGTTCCTTGTTTCAAATATTAGTTGTACTTCAAATTATATTGCAGTTAGATTTTTTAATTTGTTTCATGGTTTAAGTTTGAATATCCTTTTTCCATTTTCAATAATTGTTAAGTAATTTCCATTTTTCATGAGTAGCTTATTTTCAATTAAGTCTTGCATTTTATACTAGTATTTTCTTTCGTAATTTCCATTCTTGTTTATAAGGTAGAGTAGTATAGCTTGATACTATTATGATCTATTTATTAGGTTAGGTTTAACCAGTTTCAATAGTTTTTACTTCTAAGTTTGACTCGGTTTTTCATTTTGAAAGATATTCAAATCTTTTCATTATTAAACATTTTAAGGTCTGTCGAGCCAATTCCTTAGTTGTCATTCTACCTCAGCATATATTGTGTGACAACTCGAAGCTTACAAACCCCGATCGATAATTAAATATTTGGTGAATTCATTAAGACAATAATACACCCAACAAGCTTGGCCTTAGCTACCAAAAAAAAAGCCAGTGAACTGAAAGTGAACTTGGAAGATATTCCTATTCCTGATATGATCCACTTGCACAAAGAGACTGGGGAGGTTATCTATGCCAAACTGCTAAAGGCTGCACTAGAATTATCCAAGTTACAAACTAGTAAGAGTAAGGTTCAAAATCAACTTAGACTAGAGAGAGTGGAGAACAAAGCCCACAAGGCACAAATAAAAAAGATGCAAAATGCATTGTTGGATACTGAAAGCCGGGAAGAAAAGAAGGCTAGTATACAAAGGCTGTTGGATGAGAAAGAAAAGGATATTCAGACATTGAAGAAGAAGTTAAATATCCCTTCCACCCAACTGATAGAGGCATCTGAGCTGACAGAGCTCAAGGGGAAGAGAGAGGAGTTGAAGAATGAGCTAACAGACTGTAAGGCCAAATTTCTAAAATTTGAAGAGAAAGAAAAGTTTTGGCTGAGTGATATGGCTCTTATGGTGGAGAGTGAAAAGAAGTGGAAATCTAAGTTTGAGGAGTTGGAGGGGAAATTACAGGGAAAGAGCAAAGAATTGGAAAGTATGGTTGCTCCTTCCTCCATTGAATCCATGGATTTCTCCATTGTGCATGCTATGGCACAAGAAAGTCTAAAGGACTTAGAAGTAGTTAAGTTGAAAAGGAAGAATACATCTCTAGAAAGCAGATTCATGGAAGAAGAGCAGGAGAGGATAACATGGGAAGCCAAGTACCTAGCTGCAGGTTAAGTATGATGAATTGGTAAAGAAGGATACAGGTCATACTTCATTGCAGGAATCCAAGCAGGTTATTTGGGATGACATCATTGCTGAGGCAGACAAATTAAGGCCCTACCTTGACTTTGTCCTAGACAAGGAAGCTGTAATCATGCTGGCTAAGCAAAGCGTAACAGCAGCAAATGAAAAACTAAAAAAGAATCCTATGGGATGTGCGGAAAATGCTATAGATTTCTTAAATGGATTAACTGAAGATGAAGTAAAGGCAACAGGCATAAAGGAAATATTGTCTACCATCATTTGGGCCAAGAGGGTGATAAATAAACATCGATAGGTAAATACTATTCAGGCCAGAATTGATGTCATGGCACACCAAGTGAAATACTTCAGGGATATGTTTGACTCATTGTTCAAGAAGGGATTGCCTCTCTTTTGGGAAGAAGATGGTACCATGCTGACATGGAAAGAGATACCAGGACAGGTTAATAGGGTGCGGGTTGGATTACACAGACTTTGTTGGCATGACCTAGCCACTATCTGGAAAAGCAGTGGTGGAGATGTTGACAAAGGAATTTGAATTGCTCATGATTTTTAAAGAAGCATGTACACACCTTCAAAAATATTCATATAGAGACCATACAGAGCTGTGAGTATTGCTAAAGGAAGTGGCCATGTCAGAATTGACAGCTGCTGATTAGTGGAAGCTCATGGAGAAGTATGGGAAATAAAAACTAACATTGCATGCATGAAGATTCGAGGATCATGAAGATTTGCAGCTTGAGAAAATAGTTACCAAGGATTTTTGTTTATTTACTGAAGTTGTTACTAGCTAGTAAATGCTCGAGGGCACTTGTAAAGGTTGTTAATCCTACCTGACAACATTTGTTGTTTTTTGTTGTAACTAATTCTCGTAGAGGATGAAACCACCTGTATAGGTGTCATTGAATTTTGTAACAACTTTTTGTTTGGAAGCTAGGGTAGAATATCTCGAGCTGGATAAATGAGGTTATCTCATCCTATATATATTCATATGTAATGGAAAGTAAAGGGTTGTTGGTTGGAACTCATGAGTCCTTGTGCTATGTAAATTTGAGATACTCCTTTAATAAAGTGGGCAGAGCCGAGCAAGTGATTTGAAGCAGAGATTCTTGTGTTATTTGTTTTACAGTCTATATCTCCTTTTCTCCATGTGAATGTTTCCTTGCTATCTATGCCATATTGTTTTCTTTTCATGTTTGGATAAGTGTATATTGAGTAAGAATTCATATGTCTATGCTTTGTTTCTTTGATTCCAAAGCATCCACAAACCTTTTTATACTAAAGTTAATGCAGAATCCATCTTATAATGCTCTGTGTTAATGGAATATTCTTATTTTCTTCCCTATCACCAGACAACAGGTTTTTTACTGTAAATGAGTAGCTACCCTGCCTCTGTTAAGAATACTTATGCAAAGCATTGCCACTTTACCATCTTAAATATCTTTGACTTCATTGCCCAATGAATGTTCACCTTGCTTCAACCAAACAACATTCTGATCTTAATTTTAGTTCATATATCTAGCCTTGATAAAAAAACACTGAGAGATCCCTCTCTAGAAAGATAGAAGCCAGTTCTCTTTCCTAAAGCTTGGTTTTGTGTGTTACCTTGAAGAGTCCATTCCACAACCTTAGGGTCGATTTGAGTGCTAACACCAGGGGTCATCCAACGAAATGATAAACAAGTGGTCATCAGGGAGGCTGGTATTGATGGATGGTAAAATAGACGATGATGGTAATTCTGAAATGAGTTGTGCCAATGCAAGGGATTTGGTACTTTTAGGTGTCGTGAATGTGAGGTCATATTCCTAGAGTACGAAGACCCATTTAGGCACGCGACCCTGAAGAAGGCGTCGACTCAAGAGGTAGACCATAGGGTTGGAATCGGCCACGACTACTTTCTGGCTTAATAGAATGTAGTGGCGAACCTTTTGAACCGAGAAAACAACGACGAGGGCCAACTTCTCCTTGTAGGGATAACGCATTTGTGGGCCAGATAAGGTCTGACTCGTATAGTATATTACGTGTTCCTTTCATGCACTATCTTCTTGAACGAGCACCCCTGAGATGGCGTAGTTGGATGTCAAGTAAAGGATGAAATCCTTGGAAAAATCTGGAAGTGAAATCAATGAGGCGTTATTCAGAGATGCTTTGAGGGCATCAAAAGCCATGTGTGCTTGTTCGTCCCAAACAAAAGGAATGTGGGTACGAAGTAAGCGAAGAAAACCATGAACAATCGTAGCGTATTCGGAATGAAGTGACGTAGAAAGTTGGCTCTCCCCTGCAAACTCTGTAATTTTCATACCGTACGGGGGGATGGGAGGTCCAGGATGGATTGAACCTTTAAGGGGTCGATGGTTATCCATTTTTGGGAAACGATAAAACCCAACAACCGGCTTACAGGAACGCAAAAGACACACTTGAGTGGGTTCAAGCGAATTCTATACTTGCGACAATGCAAAAAAACTTATCGAAGGTCATTTAAATGGTCAGACCGTTTCTTTGATCGAGCCGTGAGGTCGTCAAGGTAAACCAAAATGATATGAGCTAAATCGTGGAAGCAATATGTCATAGCCAACTGGAAGGTGTCACCAGCGTTTTTAAGAGCGAATGGCATGACATGATAGGAAAAGGTGCCCCATGGGGTAGAGAATGTGGTTTTGTACTGGTCCTCCTTTCGAATGTGGATTTGATTGTATCCAGAGAAACCATCCGTGAAGGAGAGAACCTCATGTCCCGCACAAGTGTCAATGAGTTGGTTGATGAAGGGTGTGGGGAAATTTTCTTTGGGACAAGCGCGATTGAGATCACGAAAACCAGTACAAATACGGATAGTGCCCTATTTTTTGTTGACGGGCACAGGGTTGGAAACCCAGGTGGTGTAAGCGATGAGGTAAATGAACCCAGCTTTACGGAGTTTCTCAATCTCCATTTTGACAGTAGGGAGTTTAGATGGGTGAATGGGTCTCTACTTCTGGCGGACAGGTGGGACCTCCGGCCATGTATCAATGTGGTGTTCGACTATGGTGGGGTCTAATCTAGAAATATCAGTATAGGACCAAGCAAAGATATCGCGAAACTCTTGGAATAGCTTCTTATAATCCCCAACTTCATGTTCAGTACAATAAGCACCTAATGTGATGAGTTCGGGTGTATAGGGTGTGGTGGAAATGTCAACCTGTATGGTAGGTGAAATGTTGGCCATGTAACCCTCCTCGAAGGCATCGGGGGCTGGAATGGGGTTCTTGAACCAGTCCACCTTCTTTGGGAAGAAGTCCTTTGTCTCGATTGTGAACTAGTTGGACGTAGTAATGGTGGCCTCCTCTGGAATGAAGTAGGATTGATGATACATATCATCCCAAGGGTATTCGGGTGCAATGAGTGCTTCGAGGATTTCTTCCTCACTACGAAAGCACTCAGTTGACAAATTGGTGGAGGGGAGACTCGATGTTGGAGGTGCCATGCATTCGCCTGTCGTGGAAATCATGTAAATTGTGTTAATCTCTCCTGAGGAGGAGGATGATTGGATCTCCTCAATCATGGTGATGGATGATTCCAAAGAAGAGTGATTCAACTCGTGGAGAACTAATCTGTACTCGAGCAGGTCGGGGCAATGGTGTGAGTAATGCCCATAGGTTCCACATATCGCGTAGGCATGGTTGGTGCGCAGTGACTTGTTGCGCTTTTGAGGGTTGGTATTTAACTCAACCATCGGGATGTTATGATCATCATCCAACGAATTCATTTTCTCTTGAAGGTTTGGTATTTTTGGACAGTTATGGGTTGCGTGGCCCAAGTCATCACATAGAGAGCACTTAGGAGGAGCATGGAATGGAGGTTGAGGTGTCACGGGTTTCTTTGTAGCCAGTGGGGCAGTGTAAGTTTGCGAGCCTCTGCCCCCAGTGTTTCTGGGTGGTGGAGGGGTTGGGATTGTAGATGTGGTCGCCACACCAGGGGGGCGGTTAGGGGTGTTTGCTACACCGGGGCATGGGCGGTTAGGGGTGTTCTCCACACAGGGGGTGGGCGGTTAAAGGTGTTGATTGGTTGGACTGGTTGGAGAATGACATGTGGTGTCGGGGGAGGAGTGAGAGCAGGTAGGTACCACATAGGTATTCCTAGTGTTAACCCAGGGAGATTCAATGTATCCATGAATGGGGAACTCACTACTCCTGAAGGTGGGAACAGGAACGGGATAGTGTAAATGGGTGTTGCTCCAACATGACTAGGTACCAGTGGTGGCTGCGGCAGCAAAGGTGGTTGTGGGTTAGGCACCGTTGGTTTGGACGAAATGGTGCACAGGTCAAATATCTCCACTACCGGCTTAGGGGGTGGAATGGAGCAAAAGGTAGATGTGATGGGGGTCTCTAAGTAAATTTTGGGTCCAACGATGGACACCAAAGAAGTGGGTGCACCAAGAACAGGTTGTTCCACCGTAGGGAGAACATTTTCTGGCACGACGGGGGCATTGGGGTCATAGTACGTGAGCTGGTCGATTTTAACCACTCATCCCTCATGGGGGAACATCATAATGTGAAATATTGATGAGGAAACAACCTTCATAGCGTACATATAACTGCGTCCGAGCAGGAGGTTGTAGTCAAGTTGGGCACTGATGACCTCAATGTCTATGAGGATGCTTTTCCCAACTAACTAGATTGGAACATTGGCCAAGACGCCTTGAGGTTGAGCAGAGCGACCATCGTAAGCTCGTAGGGCGGTCGTGGATAGCTATAAAGTAGGTGATCTGAGCTTCTTTCACATGAATTTAGACATGACGCATGTGGAGGCACCTTCATCGATGATGCATTGATGGATAACAAGATTCTGGATGGACACATAAACTTGGAATGCTAATGTGGAAGGCATGTGTGGTTCGGATTGGTCCAAATCAAATGCCATCATCTGTGAGTCAGAAGGGTCTATCGTCCCAATAGCGGATAACAATGTCTTGCGTTGTGTAGGACAATTTTTCAAAACCTTGAGGGTTTTCATGGCAGCAGGGGACTGGGCTAAGTCATCCACGATATTGTAATTGGGGGCAGCTCGCGCGTTGGGGTTGTTATTAATGCGTCATAATGGGAAGCGGGGAGCTTTGGGGGCCCCATCGCACGGTGTCAGGGGTATGCGTAATGACTGATCGGTGGGAAGAGTGTTAGCGGAGGAACCATATTGATTGCGGCAGGTTTGGAGGTTGACGTCAGCCGATGACATCATGAGGAGGTGATGGGTGCCCAAGTCTATGGGTTGGCTGGTATGTGCAACATATGTGATATGTTGTTGTTGTGTCGTGGGTCCTTGAGGGGGAGCCAACGGTTGGGTGTTCACCACTCCTTGTGTGGGAAATGGATTCTGTAACACCATAGGTTGTGTCTGAGGTGGCGGGGGGTTAGGAGGTGGCAGCGGAGCAGCATGTCCTTGGCATTGGGCGTCATCGATCCAAAGCTAGCGAGCACACTCCAAATGGAGGCAGGTGTGCGTGTAATGGTCGCAGACCCTGCATATATAACACGAGTGGTTTGTTCATAAATTAGGGTGATTCCCTTGACAAGGTGGTCTTTCATGGTTTTGATTGGCTGGGGCGACGTTGTTATTATTTGGGGGGTTGGGTTGTTGACCGCCTTGGTCTTGGGGTTGGTTGTTCCCACGGTTACGTCCTCTTCCCCAATTTTGTTGGCCTTGCTGGTTTCATTGAGTAGGATGGTTTTGTTGCTGGTTTTATTGGGCATAAACTTGCCCTTGGGGGTTGGGAGGATTCTGTGGTTGAGTAGGTGGTGGGGCTGTGTTCTGAGGATAGTAAGCGAGAGGGGCTTGGGGTTGAGCAGGTGCTGGTGGGGCCTGCAGTGGATAATACGTCGAACGGTCTTGTTGTTTTGCAGGTGCTGCCTGTGGGGGATACTAAGTAGGAGGAGCTTGGGGTTGGGTATGCGCGGGTGTAGCCTGTTAATGGTAATAGGTGGTAGGTGCCGCAGTAGGGTTGTAGGTTGGTGGTGCATGACCATAACACTGCGGTGGACACGATGGTCCATGGGTATGAGGGACTCGGACCATGGGAGCATATGATGTCGTTTCTCTTGAGTGGGTTGTGGCACACGAAAGGTCGAGGACACTGGTAGGGGGCATAGCCATATAGGGTTGATTGTGAGATGCAATGTGTCCGATGATGCCGTCGACAGTGTGGGATGCCTCCGGCGCATCGCTCTGGGAGGAGTCACCACGGGGAGCATCAGGTAAGATGGAATACAGGTAACCGGACTGAGCATAAATAAGGTCGAACTGCTGGGCTTTCAGGATGGCCTGCTCTTTGGATTGAGGCTGTTCATGTGCTAGATCCTTGGAAATAACTGGTATCAGAGACTTTAGGAACCAATCTAAGAAAATGCAGTCGTCCAGTTTGATCTTGCATAAACTAATTCGTTTGTGCCATTCATGGATATGGTCTGTGATATGGGTAGTTGTGTACTATCTGCAAGACAGCGGGATCTCTACCAGCGTCGTAATGAACTGGTAACTGGAAGAACTGCAGGAAAGTTGAAGCGAGGGACGTGAATGTGAAATGGGTCCCGTGTGGCTGGTCAATGTACCACTTGGCTGCAGTGCCAATGAAGGTTCATTGTAATAATCGTAAGCGGTTAGAGTCATCCACAATGGAGTTAGAAGAACACCAAAGGTGGAAGGACATGATGTGGTTTTGGGGGTCCTCCCCTCCTTTTCCTTCAAACTTAGGTATGTCTGACGGGAGCTTGGTGGGCATGGGAGGCCATGTGGGGTCATGTCGAATTGGATCGTTGGTCAATCTGGCCAGGTCAGGGAGTTTGAGACTGGCCATGAATGGAAATATAGCAGAAGGATGTGACGTGAACATAGGGGCGTATGTGCTAGTGGTAGCGGTAATGGTGGGGTCACTTCCCCCAATGTGTGGGGAAATGGTGTGAGTCATGATGGGGACCATGGGACCTCCAGTCATCGTGTAGGAAGGGACTGTGCCCCTGAGTGTGGCATGGGTCATCAACGGGATTGTAGTTGGAGCGGGTCCACTAACCATAGGTATGGTTGTAGCGATAGGAATACTACGAGTTGGTCCTAAATATGGTATGATGGGGATAGATGTTGAGGTGGTAGCTAGGTTGGTGGTGGATCCACCACCAACCATCCCGCCGAAGAAGGGGTTGGGATTCACGCCATCCATGGGGCTAGACAGAGCTGTGTATGTGGGGTTCTCTGATTCTGAATCAGATGTGAAATAAGGGGTGTCGGGATCTGGTGATGGTGCTCTACGCCTATGGCGAGTAGTTTCAAGTGAACCGTGTTGCAAGGACTGGCCTCGTAGGCACCGAGAATGTCTCAGAGAATCAATGGTGATAATGGAAATAAAATGAATGGGTTGCAGAGAGTGAAAAGCTCAAAAATCCTAATGCAACCGTGTGTGCAAAAGGAGAGCGCACAAAATATGGCACTCAGGCCAACAACAAGCTCAAAACGCTTACTATAATAGTTGTGCTACAGCAAGAAGAGCGACAAGAAAAAGTAGTCAAAATACCAACAAGAAATGCTCCTAGAAAATAAAAAAGGTATACTCGCTAATCCAAGGGGGGGTATAGGAGCATGCAAACACCTAACTAAAAGATTTGGAAGCTCACGCAAATCGTATCCTCTACAGAGTGATGAAATCCGCAGTCAAATGATATGAAATGGAGAACCAAGTAGATGGGGAATATCCCTCTACCGAGAGGGATCTCGGGTAAAAGAATCCTAGAAAAATGGCAACTAGGCTACCACGTTCATGGTACGTCCGGAAAGGTAAATCCGCAGCTTTAGTTCTTTGGTTGTCGTACTCCCAATAGGGTAGCACGACAAGAACCACGAGTAGGTGTCCTTCAGTACAGAATGGAGTGCGGCATTCCACTCAGACCTCTGAAACCAGTCTTGCTACTTGCCCTCCTAAGAGAGAGGCCCTCCGACAAATCGGTTTTAAGCATACCAACAAATACTAGGGGATTTTGGTACCCTAATGGACAACTTCTATGTCTCAAGTGTAAGTGACAAAGGGGTGTTGTTTGGATTCTTATCCCCAGCGTCCTACCTAACTACAAGATTCTTTGTGTTCCCCAAATGGGGTTAAGTGTTGGTTGAGTTAAGTAAATTTTAGGTCTCACTTGAGTTAAGGTGACAGAGTGTTTGTAGAAAATGTTATGTACCCAATGAATGCCCAACCGTGGCAAAATGTAAGTGTTGAAATGTAAATGCTGAAATTAATCTGCTATATAAAAATTTGACAAGCTTGTTGGAATGTAAAGGATGAAATGAAAATTTTCAAAATAAAAGAACAAGCAAATAACAAAAAAATACAACTGAGCAACAGTGTTTGGGTATACAGGGTACTACCAAAGGACCAAACACCAAGAGCAACCACTTCACACAAATAGATCACAGCTCAACACACCGATGTTTTGACGTGGTTTAAACCCTCTTGAGGGAAACACTCCACGGCCCCGGCCAAATAGCTTCTACGGAACAATTTATTATGGAAAGAAAGAAAGTTACAAATGAGCTTCTCATAATCGATCAACTAAACAATGACCCTCTATTCTCTTTAAATAGAGATCATGGACCAATCGGGTGTTAAGCCACAGATCAAGGTTAGGTTTGATCTAAGAGAAGTTGAGCCGTCGGATCACTCTATGTCGAGAACATATTGTGACCGTCGGATTAAGTATTTACAAATGCATACTAAAGAAACACACTATCCCTAACAGATATATTACACAAGTTGATCTTAACTAACTCCTAAGTGTCTAAATATCCTAACATCCCCCCTTAAGAACAACTTGGGATAGGATTGAAGGATTTACAAAAGTGACACTATTAGGAGAAGGAAGGAGGCATTAGAGCCTATCCCCCCTTAATGACAAGTTCCTGAACTCCTAACATAGATCGAAGTTTAGAAAACTTCACTTCTGTAAGAGACTTGGTGAAGATGTCTGCAACTTGATCATCTGTAGGGCAAAAGAGCACTTCAAGAACACGATCATGAACAAGATTTCTGATGAAGTGCATATGTAGCTCAATGTGTTTGTTACGTTGATGTAGAACTAGATCTTTGGCAAGCTTGATGGCACTTTGATTGTCGCACCAAAGTGGAGTAGGCTGCTGTTGCTCGAATCCAAACTCTGAAAGGATCTGTCGAAGCCATAAAGCTTCCTGACTGGCATTAACTGTTGCTCGATATTCTGCCTATGTTGAAGAAAGAGCAAGAGCTTGTTGTTTCTTACAAGCCCAAGTAATAGGTCCAGATCCCAGACTGAAAACATAACCTGCAGTAGACTTTCGATCATCAGGATTGCCGGCCCAATATGAATCAGTGAAACCAACCAACAAAGGTGTTCCCCCTGTACTGTAATAAATCCCAAACTGAACTGTACCTCGAATATATCGAAGTATTCTTTTAGCTGCTTTCCAGTGAATTTCATGAGGTATCTGCATATAACGGGCAACAGGACCAACGGCAAAGGAAAGGTCAGGACGGGAATGAGTCAAGTTTAAGAGACTACCAACAAGCTGACGATACAACGTGGCATCGACTTCAGGTGAAGTACAAGTGGCAGAAAGTTTGACTCCAGACTGGAAGGGAGAAGGGGCTGGTGTACAATCTTCCATGTGAAAGCGACGAAGAAGGTCATAAGCATACTTAGACTGAGAAAGAAAGATTCCTTCTTTGGTTTGCAGGACTTGGAGACCAAGAAAATAATGCAAATGTCCTAAGTCTGACATTTCAAAATTTTGGTTAAGACTGGATTTCACATGGTTTATAAGCTTAGGGTCACTACCAGTAAGAATAAGGTCATCAACATATAGAACAAGTATGATGAGATGGTTTCCTACTTTCTTGGTATAGACATTGGGGTCAGAATGGCATCTAGAAAAACCAGTGTCAAGGAGAAAGTTATCCATTTTGGCATACCAAACTCTAGGAGCTTGCTTAAGGCCATATAAGGATTTCTTAAGGCGACAGACAAGGCTAGAGTTATTCTGAACATAGCCAGGAGGTTGTTCCATGTAAATTTCCTCCTGTAAATCACCATGTAAGAAGGCAGACTTGACATCCGTTTGATGGACTTCCCAGTTGTGTAAGGCTGCAAGGAAAAGAACAAGGCGGATGGAGTTCATCTTTGCGACATGAGCAAATGTTTCATTGTAGTCAATCCCTTCAACTTGGGAAAAACCTTTGGCAACTAACCTTGCCTTAAGTCTTTCAACACTTCCATCTGATGCATACTTAGTTCTGTAGACCCATTTACATCTGACAAGTTTTCTTCCTTTTGGAAGAGGTACAAGATCCCAAGTATCGTTCGCCATTAAGGAACGATATTCTTCATCCATGGCTGCATCCCAATCTGGATTCCCTGAAGCTTCTGCAAAAGTTTCTGGATCATGATTCTCGGAAATTTGAGCCAAAAGAGAAGAGGCTCGTTGAAACTGAGAACGTGTTCGACGTTGATCTCTAGGATCACCAGCAAGATCACCAGCTGCTTCACATGTTGAACGGACCCATCGAGGAAGCACTTGTGCTGGTGCAACTGGAGGAACATGAGCAGGCGGACGTGGATTTTCATCCTCACTGTCACCATCAGAAACTGGAGTTGGAAACCTGTCAAGGAAGTTGGAAGAAGAAGAAGAAGAAGGAACAAACGCCGAATCAGGCTCGCAGGCCAAAGATGGCACAATCATCGAGTTAGGCTCGCAGACCAAGAGATTTTCATCAAATTTAACATCTCTTCTAATGATTACATCATGAGAATGTGGTTGAAGAAGTCTATAACCTTTTACATCTTCAGAATATCCAACAAATATGCACTTTTCACTTTTAGGCTGCAATGCTTTCCTTTTTTCATCCGGAATGTGAGCCCCTACACACGAAAGTGACTTACATCAGGTTTAGTTTTACTCCATGCGTCTTCCGGTGTTATACCTTGTAATGCTTTTGTGGGGGTGCGATTAACTATGTAATTTGCACAATTTATGGCTTCAGCCCAAAATTGAAGTCTTAGTCCCTCAGATTAGATCATACAATTAGCCATTTCTTTTAAAGTGCGGTTCTTCCGCTCAGCTACACCATTTTGTTGTGGTGTATATGGAACAGTGTGTTGTTGTTGGATGCCTTGTTCAGTGCAAAAGTTAGTGAACTGTTTGTTAACATATTCTCCTCCATCGTCAGATCTTAACTTAATAATTTGATGACCAACTTGTTTTTCAACAAGGGCCTTGTAGGCCAAGAACATGTTAAATACTTCGCTCTTAAGTTTTAGGAAATAAACCCAAGTGCGTCTGGTGTAATTATCAATCAAAGTTAAGAAATATTTGAAACCAGAAAAGGAAGCAAATGGAAGAGGACCACACAAGTCACTATGCACAAGCTCCAAGGGAACCGAAGCGTGCTAAGAGGCAAGTTTGTCAAAACTGTCCCGATGATGTTTTCCGAGTACACAACCGGAGCAAACACCATCCCTGCAAGATACCATCGGAAGACCTATCACCATATTTTCTTTACATAGTTGTTGTAATGAGTGATAATTTAAGTGACCAAATCGCTCATGTCAAAGTTTGCTCAAGTTATCACTATGAGCAACAAAAACTGAAGGGAAAGGTGATGACCCAAAGTTGTTAAACTTGTACAACCTGGTAATATCATCAACAATTCCGGTAGCTAGGACCTGTTGAGGATCTTTAAAATCCTTGAGTACAACTTGGTGAGGTGTAAAGGTCACAGTTTTACCTTCACCAGAATGAGTGATCTGATAGACTGATAACAAATTGCAGGATATTCTTGGAACACATAGTACATCACTAAAATGACCATTATCTACTAGAACTGTTCCATCTCCTACAGCACTTAGAGATCTATCATCACCAACAAATATTTGTTTGGTGTTGCATTCATGCATAGTAGAAAAGATGGCTTGATCCTTAGCCATATGATAAGATGTTTCAGAATCAATGAGCCATTCATTTGAAGTAGAAGAAGAAGATGCATTATAAGAATAACCAGAAGCACAAAGTGCATGTCCATGAGAGGCAGATTCTGAAGGCGAATCTAGGCTAATATGGTGCTTCTTCATTGCTGCTTCCAAGGCTGCCATCTTCTTGAAACACTTAGATTCATCATGATTATCTTTCCCGCAATAGTTGCAATGACATTCAGTCTTCTTGCCTTTTGGCTTGGATCCTTTGTCATTTTTTAAAGAAGGAGCTGACTGAGAGGGTTTGGGACCCTTGTTTGACTTATTATTGCAAAAATTTTGTTTCTTAGGAGGCTTGGACTTTTCTTTCTGTTGGGACAATAAGGCTTTCCCAGATGTATCTGTACTATTGATTATTCCAAGATGAATGAGTTTATCTTGTTCTCTAATCAAGGAATCACAAAAGGATTCAAGACTAGGCTCTTGATAGCTAGCTGCATTCAAGGATGCTTTCATGGAGTAAAATGTAGATACAAAAACAGAATATGCAGGTCCAAGTTTGGAAAGAATATGATAAATGCATTGTTTGTCTTCCCTCTCAATCTTACATTCTGCACATAAGAGTTTAAGAGTTTTGTACTTAGATAAATAATCTTGAATGCATGAAAAGTCACTTGGATTTAAAGAAATCAACTCATTTTTGAGTTGGTGACCTCGAATTTCATTGTGTTTACCAAACACAGATTCCAACTTGTCCCAAGCAGCATTAGGTTCATCAAATTCCAAATATGTGGAATCGCAAATCAGTAGAGATTGACATCCCAATCAATCCATGAGCTTCATCACATCTATTTTCCCATTTTATTTTCTTATCATCATCAGTGGGTTCTTTTTCTTTTCCTGAGGTAATTCTGAAAAGTCCCGTACTTCGTAGAACATCCTCCATACGAGATTTCCATGAGAAATAGTTGGAACTGTTAAGTAGAATATCACAAGAGGCGGCCATATTTGTAAATTAATGGCTGTAAAAGAAGAAACCAATAGTCTGGATGTGAAGAGCTCGAAAAAATAGGCAGTTTAAAAAAAAACGGCACTGAAAACTGACTCTGTATGATGAAGTTATGCTTGAACAAAGAAACTGTTGAAGATGTCCCCAATAGTAACGTGGCAGCTAAAGAATGTCCAGCAAAAAAAAGAACCCCCCTCTTCCCAAGATGAACCTTTTGACAATCACTTTACAAGAAAGTTGCTTTAAGTGAACCACTTTTGTAAAATAAGTGATTTCACTTTTACAATGATATTACTTTTAAATAGTGCAACAATAAAAAAAATTTAAGTGACTCACTTGTATTTTTATTTTTTATTATTTAAGTGAGATGCACTTTTACAATAAAGTAACTTGAAATTAGAAATTGCATGCACTTTTTCTTTTAAAAGTAACTTCCTAAGACTTGAACTCAAGACCTATTAAGGAATAAAGCAACTTTGAACCAAGTGAGCTAGATTAAAAGGTATGTAAAATATGGGAATGAGGAAGGGGGCTTCTTTTTTTTTTTTTTTTTTTTACTCTTCTTGCTCGGTTTGCGTGCTTGCTCTTTTACCTATAAAACAAACCACAAATCGAAACAAAAAATCTTTTCCACACTTGTGAGTTAGATCTTGTTAGCTTGCCCGGAAAGTCTACATTTTCTCTCTGTTTCTGATTTGCCGAGATCACGCAAGATGCATGGCAAAGAGTATACGCAGCCAAGAAAAACCCTTTCCCTTTCTGTTTCTGATTTGCCAAGATCGCTCAAGGTGCATGGAAAAGAACGTACGCAGACGGGAACTGTTTTCGATCAAATATGCGTTTCTGGAGCAACCGGGAACTGTTTTCGATCAAATAAAACTATTTCTCAATGGAAACGATGCTCTGGACGCAATGGAACACCTCCCATAGCCCAAAAATGCACAGAAATACCAGAACTAGAAACCCTTTCGAGTTTCGGCAATAGCAGTTCAAGATCTAGATCATAACCAGAAGCGGCACTTCATAAAAGCTATGATACCATGTTCGGGTACACAGGGTACTACCAAAGGACCGAACACCAAGAGCAACCACTTCACACAAACATATCACAGATCAACACACCGATGTTTTGACGTGGTTTAAACCCTCTTGAGGGAAACACTCCACGGCCCAGGCCAAACAGCTTCTACGGGACAATTTATTATGGAAAGAAAGAAAGTTACAAATGAGCTTCTCATAATCGATCAACTAAACAATGACCCTCCATGCTCTTTAAATAGAGATCATGGACCAATCGGGTGTTAAGCCACGGATCAAGGTTAGGTTTGATCTAACAAAAGTTGAGCCGTCGGATCACTCTATGTCGGGAACATATCGTGACCATCGGATTAAGTATTTACAAATGCATACTAATGCATACTAAAGAAACACACGATCCCTAATGGATATATTACACAAGTTGATCTTAACTAACTCCTAAGTGTCTAAATATCCTAACAAATAGAGGGTGCTGTTAGAAATAGGTGGTTGTCCAAGCAGGAAACAACAACAGGTTGGATGCAGGGTACTGGAAAAATGCAAGAAAAATGAGAAAATAGGATGAAAATTGTAGAAAACAGAGCGCGGATGTTAGGCTGAAACACGCGGCCTGGGGCTCGGTTGTCGAGTCGAAAAGCGCATCCTAGGGCTCGACTGTTGAGCCGAAATGCGCGTCATGGAGTGCGGCTAGCGGGTTGAAATGCACGGCCTAGGGCTCGGCTGTCAAGCTGCAATGTGCGGCCTGGGGCTCAACTTTCACAATGCAATACACGGCCTGGGGCTCGGCGAAGTGGCCAAAAGTTGCTCTACGGGGGGCAGCGAGTGGCGAGGAGGCAGCATTGCGGGCCGCGAAGGCGTGTGAGGAGCCTGCGAGGATGGGTCAGGGGCAGAGAGCCAAGGCTAGCAACCAGGGGCGCAGAGGAGAGGTCGACAACAGGGTCTAGAGCCGCAGGGAAAGATTCGAAGCTTGCGGCAGGGGGGGACGGTGGGGATGCTGCAGTCGGGGCCGCGGGGATGTAGCCGAAGACTACGGCTAGGGCTGCAGGCCGAGGGTTACAGTCGGAGGGTGGCATTGTGAGGAGCGGTCACGCAAGGCGGGGGTGGCCGCGCTGCGGGCCGCGAGGAGTGAACCCTAGGTTGCGGCTGGGGGCGCTACGACCGAGATTGCGAGGAGGGAGCCAAAGACAACGGCGGGGGTTGAGCGGTGGCGGTTGGGAGTTGTGACCACATGGGGTGGCAAGGAGGCTGCGACTGGGGCTGCGGCGAGGGGACCAGAAGGTGCGGCTGGAGGCACAAGGTGTTGGCCGGGGGCCGCGACTGTGTGGCTAGAAAGTCACACGGTAGGCTGCGGCGATGGGCTGGGAAGCTGCGAGTGGGGCCGCGGATGTGGGTTGGGCAGCTGCGGCAAGGGCGCAGCTGTGGGATGGGAAGCTGTGGCGGGAGCCATGGTTGTGGTATGGGAAGCTGCAGCGGGGGGTCGCGGCTGGAAGGTCAAAATCCGTGCTTCGCGGCGCGAAAAACGGCCATGAAAGACACCAACCAAAAGTGAAAAACAAGATTGCAGGGGGTCACAGAGGCAGCTAGGGTCGAATCTGGAAGTACAGGGGCTCAAGGGTGAAACAGGCTTGCAAATAACAAAGTAAATGGAAGATACTAACTAAAAACAAAACTAAATAACCAAAGGTTCAACCAGTGGAGTCGCCAAAACTGTAACTAGGGTTTTCACCCTAACTTGTGTAAAAGAGCACCTGCTAAGGATTATGGAATCCTTAGCAGCAGTTCAGAAAAACAATAAAACCTAATGTAAATAACATAAATATCTAATGTAAAAATCTAAGCATGTGCATAATGGAAATAAAAAATCTAAGCTAAAACAGTAAAGAATAAAACCATATATTAGAACACAGTAAAAGATGAGTTTACGGTTCTTTTTCATTAAATAGTAAATAAGGGAGTTACATGATTTTTTACCTCAATGGTGAAGTTGGTGGAGTCCTTGCAGCCATACTAGGGAGGTGCACTAGTACTCCAATGTCATTCTCTTCTCCAAAATGCTCCAAGGTTGGGCCAAAGAGTTCACGAAAATGGAGAACACAAGCACAAATGGTGGGCTAGGGTTCTGAGTGAAATTCGACAGCATAAGGATTTGATGAATAGAGGATGTGAAATGGGGGGCCTTCATCACCTATTTAAATAGTTTTTGGGTGGAGTAGTGACCCATGGTTTTGGGGCAAAAATGGTTTAGAGCAATGGTTTAGGGTTTTTCTCTTCATTTTCCCTCATTTTCTCATTTTTTGAATTTATTTCCAATTTTATTCTGTTTTATTTAATTTTTGGGAATATTTGACCCCTTTTGAAGGTTTTTTGGTATTTTTGAAGGATTTGGATTCATCTGAGGAGGAAAACAGTGGTTTTTTCCTTTTGGGTAACTATTTAGGGATTTTTTGAAGGTTTTGGAGGCCAGAACGATAGGAAGAATGGTCAGCGGAGTTATATGACTAGGGCGATGAGCCAGTGAGCAATTTTGGGTGTTAACACCAAGCAAGTTACCATCTCCATGTGACCAACATGTAGAACGTCACCAGATTGTTTCAAGATCTCAATACCCTAAGGAATAATATCATGCAAACACCTAGCTGAGATCAAGCAACCACCAAATATGCCATATCCAATGTGAAAATCCATCATAGGCCATCTCCCATGTCTAAATCCATTGTAAGCCATCTAATGGCTTATCATACACCATGTACCCCAAATCTCATGAAGAACCTCCAAACATGGTGTAAACACTTTTGGAGTAACCCTGAAAGCTAACATGCATTACCCATTAGACCTCAACATTTAAATTGAAACACATCGCCACATAGTTTAATGTATTTATACAAATAATCTTCCAATGTATGAATAACATTTTGTTTCTACATGTCGTGTTCATTATCAAATTCTATAGATATTATACTTTTTCCAACCCTCTAGATGAGAAAACACGAGGATTCAACCCTCATCTCTTTGTTCTAGTATACAAGTTTCTGAAAATAGTGCTTTGGAAGTATATTTACATGGTAGGCTAAATAGAAGGATAAACTAGGTGCACAATGTGCAAGCAATCGTTACTAGTTTTCATGGCTTCATACACTAGACCTTCCCCAATGATAATGGATATCTCATAGGTCAAAAATATTTCAAGATTCATGCCGTAAAGCACTCATTTTTAATAATGCTTATCTGGATATGGATATCTATTCTTATTTGGTCAAATCTAGCATACACAAGAATAAATGAAATCAAGTGTGTGACTCAATTGACTTACCTTTGTCAACTTCACACCATCTTCCCCTTTGTTAGTATCAATGTTTCTTTCAATAACTTTAGTGGGTTTTTACCTAGAGCATAATGTGATATCAAGCCTTCTGAAAAAACTAAATCTTTCCCACAATATTTTCAAAGGAGCAATACCAAGCTCATTTACCGATCTTAGTGAGATCGTCATCATCATGTACGATGTATTTTTATAAGAGCTGCTCCATATGTAGGGAAATTTATCACATTTGAAGAAGATTCTTACATTGGAGATCGTTTAACATGTTTTCAGCAACTTTGAAACATGAGAAAAAATATTAACCAATGAACTATGTGCACTGATGGAGGTCGTCTCTTTCTTGTAACAACTAATTAATCATGTCATTTTAGAAACTAGGAATCTTTTGTTAGTTGTATCCAATGTAGCAATAGGCACTATTCTAATTTGTGGAATTCTCACCTTTTCTATGAGAAAAATAATTGTATAATAACCCAATGGAGATAGAATTTATTATTTTGAAATAGAAAAAAAATGGTGAGTTCTCTCCAATGTTGAAGGTAGTGCAATTCTCCAAAGGCAAGAAATTCACCTTCATAAAGATTCTCTTAGCAACATCAATTTTATCTAATTCAAATGTTACATGTAATAAGGGTTTAGGTAAACTAAGAAATGTAACAACAATGGTGGTTGAAAAATTACAGCAAATGAGATCTAGAACAATGGTGGTTGAAAAATTATAATAAATAGGACCAACAACAAGAAAGAGTTTTTAATAGAAATGTAACTTTAGGAAATCATGAATTCATGAGTATTTGGCCCCTCTATTGGGTTGCTCTTTATTTGGAACATGCACATATTTGGTACGGAATCACAAGCAATAAAGCAATGGAGATGCAATGCACCACGAGGAGCATTGGAACAAACAATAATAACTTAAATTGAACTAATAATGAGGGACCACGAGCAACGTAGAACTCCACAAAACCATGAGATATGTCAAAGCAAGGTCAAGGGAGTGAAAGCAGACTGATTTAAAAAAAATCCTTATACATGGAGGGACTAGCCATGGTAGCTATGCCATTAAACATTACATGGGCACACCACCAACACATATGTCAACCTGCTAAAAATTATAGGGAAAACCTTATGACCATGTGAGTGGCAAAGGGGGTCACATTAACAATGCCAAGGTTAACATCAAGTTGAGGGAACTGCCAAAGGGATGTGGCATGAGATAATGAACACATTTGGAAGTCAAGAAAGAGGCAAACACATTAACCCATTATCCTTTCTATATTAAAATAATTGGTAATGGAGACTACTTTATAATGAATCAACGAAAGTGCAAATCATATTTTATGTGCAACATAAGTTATTTATTCATGTTTCCGTTAAGTTGCCTTAGAATCTCCATTTTCATTTGATACACTAGTCATTCCTAATGAGTAACCAAAAGGTGATGTACTATGAACTAACTTTGAATGCGTGTAATTTTTATCTTTAATATAGCTAAATCTATTTACTTGTTTAAAACTAAAGTTGAAATAAAATGCTTATCGTTATCACAAGCAATCATTTTTACTATCCATACTTTTTCAAACAATCACACCAAAAGTGAAACATTGGGACTCTTAACAAAGTGCACATAACCTTAATCCTCGTGAATGATCTTACTCAATGCCTTTATCGTTGTCTACTAAGAATCTATTATTTTAAATCTCTATTTTATCCCCCTAGTAAGCTCTATATTTCAAGATTTTCCCTTCATCCTATATACTGATTGCAACTCCACTAAGAATTCTTAGCATACTAATATCACCCTCGTTGCAAAGTGCAAACCCAGTGACATCAACGTTACACATTATATTAATCAACGCTGAAAACATGGATAACGAGTTTGCATATGTAGATTTCGTAATGCATGATAGGGCTGGGTCTAATATGATTCATTTTAGAATGTTGAGTTACAAGATATGAGATGAACTTCCAATTATCAATAAAACAATGTTTCTACTTTTAAATATTAATAAATAATGTTTTATTTTTATTTTTATTTTATAAATTTTTGTCAAATCTTATTAGTATGATTGGTTTCAATGGATCTTGTTTTGCATGGTAATCCAAATTCAAACTCTACAAAATACTCGAGAGGAGACACTTAAAAATCTAACCATGTTAAAGGTTGGTATAACCTTAATAGAAAGATATTTTGTATTAAATATTTCTTCATATTTAAATGTCGTGAAATAAAAAAATTTATCAACTTTACAACATTAAAAAAAAATGAATGCTACTGTATATAAATGGTTTAATTCCTAATATATTATGGAATGAAAACATTATCATTTTTGCAATACTAAGAAAATAAAAAATGAAAAACACTTTCACTTAAAATATCTAACATCTATTCATATTCAATTTTAATTTGAAAATATATATTATAATGCTGAACTTCCACATATAACAATAATTTTACAAATTTAATGCTAAAAGTTCGTGAATGGTTAAAAACATTGAGAATCACCCCCATCCAAAATTGAAAACATTTCCACACTACATTTATTTTAGAAAACAAAATAAAAGTAGATGAATATCAACTTAATGCACAAGTGCATTCGATTGATTGGTTTGCCATGGTATATTTTTAAAAATACAACATTCTCATATTTGATCTTTATTCTTTCAACGATGTTTATTTGTCATTTGAATTAGTTTAAAAATGGTAAGACTTAAAAACTATGTTTTTTTTAATTTTCTAAAAATACTAAAAAAATGTAATGATGAATGATTGTAATTAATGTTAAGAATTAAGAATTATGTTTTTTTAATTTTTTAAATATAATAAAAAAATGCAATTTGTTATTTGACTTTTAAAAATGTTTAAGACTTAAAACTATGTTTTTAAAAAAAATTTAAAAATAGTAAAAAATGTAATGATGAATGATTGTAATTAATGTTAAAAATTAAGAACTATGTTTTTTTAATTTTCTAAATATAATAAAAAATATATAATGATTTGCAATTATAATTAATAATTATTATGTTATAACCACAATTAATAATTATTACATGAGGTTATATAATGATTATTATATAAATTATTTATTATTTTATATGTAATAAATTATTTATTGTTATTATTATTTCTAAATTTATTATAAATTGATGATTTTTATTGGTGAAGGTGATTTTTTTTTAACTAGTGTTTATGGAATTTATAGATAATCTAACACAAAAAAAATATCTTAACAATACACTTATTCACCATCTATTCTATTCTAGACTTCGTCTATTACACTTCAATTAATCATTATTATTTAACAAAAACCACATAATTTTAATACACTTCGTTTATTCTACACTTCAATTAATTTAACGAAAACTACATAATTTTAACCTTTTAATAGTTCATTAAAATAATTTATTAATTTAACGAAAACAACATAATTTTAACCTTTTAATAGTTCATTAAAATAATTCATTAGACTTACTTTTAGGTGTTGAACCATTATCCATTACCATATTCCCTCCCTTACATCTTAAGGCCATTACCTTCTTATTTGTAAACAAGCTTTCAATGATTGTCTCCAGAATGCATTTCCCCTGTGCCCCTAATCATCATGTCTGGAAAATTTGGTAAAACATTATTGGAAACCCTTAAAGGTCGCCTTACAAATTGTGTAACTATCGTTTCCCATTCATGACGGTAAGAGCTTAGCCTCCCTTTAACTTGACTGTTGGAATTCCATCATTAGGCTTTTCCCTTCGTAACATTGGCAAAAGGAGTTACACAAATTTCATTGAAATAAAACATGAAACATTATTCTCGTGATGGGATAGAAATTGTTTTACAGCTGCCGCAGATCATGTTCTCATCATCTGAGTAGATAGAGTAGACAAAACAACTTACCTCCGAATTGATCCATTCATCAGATGTTTACAGAATTTGAGACGTTTACAGAATTTGGTTCTCATTTGTATGATAAGGTAAAATCTAAGGCAACCATGTTCTTATTTCTCACCATGACTAAGTTAAAATCACAGAAGAAACATCTGATCATTGCAATGCATTTGACAGACGGCTAATTAAGAAGGTTTGAGTCAATAATTTTGTAAATTCCACAACTACGGTGGATACCAACCAGCTGTGAGGAACAGTTGGAAAGGCAGAAAAAGTGGCAGATTGGTTCATGTGAACGTGAGGCATGGAAAGTTGCCTGTCTGAAGTTAACACATTGGTTGAAGCTGGCAAGTTGCAACAATCGATCTCCAAAGTTAACCAATGAACATGGATAAATCTTTTCTTAAATTTTAATTTTGGCCTCACAAATATAAATTTGCCTCAATTAATAACTCTGATAATTGAATCAACATTACAATACCAATCTTCCTGCATAATAATTTGGATCGTACCAAGTTTTTAAGTGTTCAAATGTGTATGCAAAATAAGAGCTTGCTGCAGCAATCTGCATGCTTGACTTTCGATATTGGTCAATAGAATGTCAAAAGAAAAACTGGGAGTTTATGGTGGTCAATACTGATTTGCAGTTTCTATTAGACAGCGAAGATCAAGGAAAAGCTTTTAGAAAGAGCAATTCCAAAGTGGGAGTTTATGGTGGCCAATACGGAATTGCAGTTTCTATTTGAGAGAGCAGAAATCAAGGAAAAGCTTTTACAAATAGAACAATTCCAAAGTTCAACCAATGAACATGGATAAATCTTCTCTTGTATATTCTGATTTTAGCCCGACAAATATAAATTTGTGTCATTAATAACCTGGATAATTCAATCAACATTACAGTAGCAATCTTCCTGCAAAATAATTTTGATTGTACCAAGTTTTTAGTGTTCACCATGTGTATGCAAAATAAGAGCTTGCTGCAACAATCTGCATGCTTGACTTTCGATATTGGTCAATAGAATGTCAAAAAAAAAAACTGGGTGTTAATGATCGCCAATACTGAATTGCAGTTTCTATTTGGGAAAGCAGAGATCATAGAAAAGCTTTTACAAATAGAGCAATTCCACGAAGCTTTTGTCAATTGTACAAGTACTCCAGGAAAAACTTTGATGACATCTTGCCCCCTTCTCTGTTATCAATGTTTGGTTGATGCACAGTTAAATTGACTGAATAAGTTACTTTAAAGTGTCAGCAGCATAGAATAACGGAAAACTACTTTGCCTGCTATTTGTTAAAAAACATGAATTACAAGTCAGATTAGGTCTCTCTGTCCACTCCTTTGTTTCGAAGAAAAAGCAACACGCAACGATGCACCCTTGACAGTTATTTGGTATAAAGGAAGCCTTCCCTATGGGAAGGAGATTCCATATGAACATCATATGTATAAGATCAGTTTAACATGCTTCATGAAATGCTAAAGTTTCACACTACGAAACAGTGCAAAATGCATTTGCTGTTTAAAAACAGCACCTACTCCTATGAAATATAAAACATGAAAACCCCGTCAAACATGAAGGTCATTTTCAGAAAGTGTGTAAAAGGTGCTGAACTCTTATGCAATATGCATTTGCAGATGTGTATAACTGTACCATTTAACATCTTCAGAGACTGGTTAATTTCCTTATTCCAACAACCAATGAGACAAGTAGGATCCTTCTCTATTGTCAGAATTGGAATAATTGCCAACCAATTGTATGGAATTTTGAGGAATGCATATGCTCTTGATGTTAACCCCGAGCCGAAGTTGCAGCAATTCTAACTGGAATTGGATTGACCACTATGCTTCTTTCGGGATTTGAAACGTCTATGCTGCCTGCATGTTGCACAAATTCTGCAGGGGACATTTGGGTGCCATGACAGATGCAAACTATTCTAACTTGACTACTACTGTAACTGGATAAGATCCCACTGATTGTTATCCCATTTGGACCCACTCCCGTGGTTGTAACACAATGCAAAGTCGGTAATGAAGCATTGCCTCCCGCTAACTGAGAACTAGTAGTTCCAGACTTCAAATTAGAACTATTGTCTTGAGGCTGAGTGTCATTTTTTGATTTTTTAGTTATTTGTTTTGTTTGTCCTTCTAAACTATGTGCAGAGGTGCCATTAATACAAGAATGTTGATTGTTGTCATTTGAATCAGAAACAAAAGGTGAAGAAGTTTTACAACGTGCTTCAGTTGCTTTTTCCTGAGAGGTTGCTGCAGGTGGGATTTCTGAAGCTGATTTAGTTGTAGTGCAAGGGACTTTCTCCACTGTTTGTTTGCATTGACCTGAATCTAACCTACTAGATGTACTTCCTTCTGAAAAGGACAAAATCTGAACTTGAGCCTTGTTTACAGAAGGAACTCTCGACAAAGATTGGAAGCCCTTACACAATGCTTCGGCTGACTTGCTTGATTGACTCTTTGTATCATTACTAATTGTTCCTGCAAATATTCAAGGGGAACAAAAGATGTCAAGTGTATTCATGAAATAAAAGATGTTAATCTTACATGCTAAATGAGCAGGCAAACATTAGCTCAGGAAAACAAATCATCTAGTGTAGCCAATCAAAATACCAAAATGCTGATAAACTGCTGAAGCTGCAAATGCTTATTAAATAAATCAAAGAATTTTGTACTAATTTGTTGGGAATATCTGGCTTCAATGACCAAAAAACAAAAATCTCTACTGATGTGTGCACAATTTGTACAAAAAAATAACATGTTCACCTCATCATAGCTTTTGGATTTCCTTCTTTGGCTTTCCTGCTATCCTCTAAGCCAATCCAATGGCCAAAGTTGGTCGTGGTCTTTATGGTTTTCATTCAATCAAATGATTTTAGGGATTTCTGGCAGGTAAAGCTGTTTGCTCCTAACTAACCCTGCCCATAGGTACTGAATAAATTAATCCAAATAGTATCCAGTCTAAGATTTCACCCACTTGAGCTCTTACCTTCTAAGGAAGGTAAGACCAACCTTTCAACCCCTTTTTTGTCAACCAGAAAGTCAACCACTTACTTCTGTTAGCATGCACAAAGGTAAGGTTCTGAAAGGTCCTACCTGAGTTGTGCGAAGGCCCTGATCTTAGCTGTGGTATTCTACACACATGCAAAGCACCCTGCTTGCTTGCATGCTAAGGAATTAACCTTACAAATACCACAGTATACAAAAAAGAACACAGTTCATTCAACTACAGGGGCTTCATATGTTTCCCTTCTGCCCCCTATTATGTAGCACTAGGAGTTTAAGGGATTGTTAAAATAAATGTGAAATGGTATGTCCTCGTTGGTGTGCTTCTACCTTTGCTCACCACTGGTGTTGTCATTTGAGGATGTGATAAAAGTTATTTCTACATCTGTTACAAGAGGAAGCAAGGTGCATTTGTTAAGTCATCCATCACAAAAACTAGGCAGATTAACAGACATGAGCTTTCCAATCATTACTCGGTAACCGTATAAACTTAACAAAAGAGGCGTTTGAACTGGTCTCTTTGGAATTTTGTTGAAAGGTGTCGTCAACTGGACCTTTTTGCAGTAAGGTAGTGTAAATTTGCTGCTTCTACATGGTTATTGATTTAGGAAGTCTTCATTTCCCTTTGTTACTGACAGTACCCATAAAGCAATTTGCACCAATGAATCGTTGTAAAATCAATAGAGAGTTTCACTATGTACTTACTGTCAGGAAGTTTAAGATCCTTGACATAATGATAAAATATCAGACCAGTTTTCTTTCTTCCTCTTTTAGTATATGTGAAGACACTGGGTTATCAACAAAATCATATGGTGAACAAATGTTTCAAGGCCAAACAGAATTGTTAGTTCTGGAGATAAGAAGTGTCTTCTGCCTTTAGGAACAGAACCCCAGGCTGAAATCACGAATCATAATATATTATCTAACACAATTCTTATGCTCCAAGTACGAAAACAGAAATAACATTACCTTCGGAAGATCTGCTATCCTGCTCTGGAATCGCCAAAATCCTGCCTGATGATGTTCTAGATGCATGGGAAACTTGCACTGATCCTGGCATTGGTGTCGCTGTTACCTTTCCCTGTGGCATCTGTTGCCAATTTGGTGGTGTTCCAGGAACAGGTGGTTGGATCGGTGGAAAACCATGAGCAGATACAGGTTGGATGGCGTTAGATACAGGTGAGTCATTACATTTCGGAGTCTCGGAACCCGTGGTTTGTGTTGAAGGTGCCCAAAAGGGCATCATGTATGGGTAAGGAAAGGCCACTGGCAGGGGCATGCACTGAGCATTGGCAGCCGGCATCTGGAATGGATAAGACATCGGGAGGACGGAGAACGCAGGGGCAGGATAGGCCCCTGGGATTTCACCGTATGCAGGGCGGTTTTTCAGGCTTGCGGATTCGAATTCTTCCACATTGCAGCCTGAGCTCTTATGCTCATTCTGAGAAGGCTCCTTGGACTCTTCTTCAGTACCAGTGTCTCCTGTGATTGGGCTATTGCTTTTCTTAGTGCCATTAGCTTGCCAATCCATACATTTGCTACTTTCAGCGGGATCTGCAATCCCAATCTTACTGGGAATGCCTGTTTCCATCCCAAGATCACAGGGCAAGAGATCCATAGAACCTCTCCCCTCCTTTTTCTTTACCTTCTTCTCCTTCTCGGACCGTGGCTCAATCTCCTTCGCAGCCCTATCCTTAACTCTCTGCAAGGATCTTTGGGCCTCAAGAAGATCTCTTCCTCCGTCTTTTGGATCGATCTGAGTCTGATTTGTGTGAGCGATGGTTGTCTCTGGATTGACTACCCACTTGTTTCCCATTGCACTTATGGAGGGAATTGAATTAGAACTAACAGGAAAAAGTAAAGAAGTCCTGTTCTGTGTATAGGACTTACCTTCATCCCTTCTAGCCTTCTTCTGCTGTTTCTCTCCTCTCTTCTTCCTTGCCTCTTGTCTTCTCAGGGCGTGCAGTTCTCTTTTCTTCATCTGCTCCAAGATCTCTTTATGCATTATGGATTGAACGCCGTCCTGCTTTCTGTCAGGGAATAACACATCAAAGCTCGGTTGTCTGTGAAGAACAGAAGTGGTGGCTGGTGACACTAACCCACCACTGCAAGTCCTTAGGATTCTTTTGTGGGTCTCTCCATTCTGAACAATATTCAAGGGTTGAGGCCAAGTTGCTGTCTTGAAATTAATAGACCCAGTGTGGGGGATGGCCAAAGGCACCATCTCCTTGAAGGTGGCTGCACTACTCAGAGACCTAGAAAGCGACGGAGCCGAAGCAGGCTTATTGTCTGTCTGCAAATTCTTCCAATTCTCCAAGCATCTGACTGAACTCAATTCAAATCCAATACCACCATTGTCTCTGGATTCATCCCCATCTTTATCCACCAAGCGATAAAAGTTCTCAGAGGCAAATTTCCTCAGACAAGGCTGCAGATTCTCAGATGGGTATTTCCTCAAACTTGGCCTTTCCTTCTCCTTATCCCTATTATCCTTTGGTTTTCCTATGGATCCTCCCAGAGACAAATCCAAACTCAAGTCCAATTCTGAATGGAATTCCTCCCTGCCATCCTTCATTGAATTTGACTGTGAAAAATCTCTTTCGATCGAGGAGTCCCCGTGATTCATTGTATTAGCCATCCAACCAAAATTTCTAATATCTTGCTACATCTCTACAAGCTTAATAATCTCATAATTTGACATTTTTGTGCTCCGATACCAGTTGATCTGATTTGGTACAACTTGTAGTGTAATTGCAATTAATCTAATTCAGTTCAAAGCTTTTGCCATGATACCTTGTTCTCTGCTACCACTTGGTCTAATTCGGTTCAGAGCTTGCTCTTTGATACAATAAACAAGCGCAACTGGTTTCATCATCCAACATCATTGTCCGCAGCTTGTACATGCCTCGTCCGCTAACTTGGTTCAGCTAGCCCATATGACACTAGGATGAAGCTTTCCCTTACCATATGTTTGTAGTTAAGATAGATTGTAAACACCTACTAGTCCATTTTCAACAAAAATAATCTAAATCCGATTCGCAAACTGGGAGATCAGAAGAGAGAGATTGAATTAGAATGAGAAGCAGCTTCCATGGTACTTACCCAAAACAATAATCAATGACAGAAACACGGCCTCTGCTGAAAATATCAGAGAACGTCAATACCACCTTCTCCCAACACACTGATTTTTGCTTGTAAAACCGCCACGAGTCCCCTACTTATGTATACCTGTCATTCAAATCCTTCAATCTCTTGTTCCTCCCATGTGGGTGATGCAGAGCAAAACCACACAGTAAAGCTCATTCCCACTGACAGGTCTGTTATGTTGAGATAAAATTTCAGTAACTGGGCCTCACAGAACATATTTTGATTGTTGTTATCCTTAGCATAACAGACTGGAGAAAACATGGCCAAGAAGAAGAAACAGAATGATGTTATAATGTACATAAATTTTGGAAATAGTAATAAATTATAAGGTTACAGAAAATCGTCGTTTGTTAACGAGAATTCCATTACTGACGAGCTCCAAAGCTGTGGAGTTAAAGTTAGCGGCGCCTTTAATTCACCGCCAAATCTGGCGTTCTCTCCGTACTGTCTCTCCCAGTGGATAATGCATATTATATTTCAGTCAACTCATGACTGCCGGTTGGTCACCGGCAATTTCCAGCCTTTTCAATTTCCCATCAAATTCCGGAACCTGCCACGCCGGTTCCCCGCTGCATGTGCCTAGTCCCCAGCGATTGACACGTGCTGGAAATCTCGAATCGGACCCACAGGTGCTGATAGATCTCTGCCACGTGGAAGACGCCTAACTGGACTGCACAACTGCGGGAGCCCGTTGGGACCCGACGGCACGAAATTCTAGCGCACCGCCCCTGCTACCACGTGTCGACACGTCAGCGAATTCTTTTGGTGTAATCATTACTGGAGTGATTTTTTAAAATAATCTAATTACTTTTATTATTATTAATTTATTACTGAATTTACTTTTGGGCCTTTCTAATATTAGCACGCGGATCCATATCACCACCAAATCAGGGGAGGCAGCTGCGTCATGCCGCACGTAGACAGATGCTTCTCCTAGCACGTGTCGTGACCAGCGATGTGTTTGAACGTCTGCATCAGCGGGCAGCTCTACAGCTGTTTATGCGGGGCCCGCCGCAACTTGCGCCACTATTCGCGCCAGGAAAGCGACGGGCCTTTCGTACCGATAGCGCTTCCAGAGGCTCTGTGAACGGTTCCTGGTGACACGTGTCCACATTTTCGCCCCCGCATGACTTGCGTTGGATAGCCGCGGACGTGGATCTTCGGCAGACAAGGCAGATCGAAAGCGACCCGTCGCAAGCATTCCGACACGTGGAATGCATGTCGCCGGAAATTATTCAAGCTACTACGTGGCAAAATACCAACGCAGATGTCTATACAAAAGACAGTTATGTTGCAATTGGATTGCTTAAGGGCAACCCCGTCAATTTTGGGTTTTTCTCTTCTTTAGTTTTCATTTAATATAAAATCTTTTTTGAAAGATGGTAAATTCTATCATAATTCACTTGTCACATACATTGGAAGTCAGATTTTCAGGTGACATCTATTGAGCATTGGTGTCTAAACACGAAGGACCTGTTCTCAGCATTTACTTCTTTATCCTTCCAACACATTTTCAGAGAACTAAAACCGATGCAGATACATTGTCAAAGAAAACTCTTGATTTGGATGAAGGTATACTTATTTATGAATAATATATGGAGAATATTGTAGTATCCAGTGGCTCCATTTCTATGTACCGAAGGGTTCTTACAGCTTGGTTAAGTCTTGTGAACTATAGTTTTTTTGTGCATTAATGTTTAGTCTATGAATTTAGTTAGGTAAGTAAGTTTAGATGGATTTTGTATTTTGAGTTCCTTTTGCATATGAACAATTGTTGAATTTTGCTAACAAAGTCATGTAGTAATAGTCATGAAGGATTTCATTGTAATAAGTATTAATCTCATTGATTTTATAAAGAATATCAAGAAGTGGGTTCTTTTCTAGTTGAAAAAAAATGTATGGAGTTAAATTTTGGTAGATATTTATACCACATGATCTTTGTCTAGCCTCAGTGATGATGGAGAACAAGAGATATTGGATATTAGAGATATTAGTGGGGGTTGAAAGCATCTTTTAAGTTTTAGAGTAGAGACCTAACACTACTTATGGTTAACTAAGAGCTCATCTTCCTCGAACATAAGGAAATTGGGTAACGACCCAAGATCCAGAGGCATTTGACAAGAGCATAAGTCTGCCCTCTTATGGACCGCCACTAGATTATTTTATGTGTTGTGGTTTTCTTATTTTATATGTTGTGGTTTTCTTTGAATAATGGTGATGAGAACGAGATGGTTGTCCATAGTGCCAATCTGACAACTAAATCATGATGAATTTTGCTACCTTGGAAATAAAATGAAATAAAATAAAATAAAATCTCATTATTAAAACCTCTTTCATATACTAGCACAACCACTTAACTTGTGGTCGTGAACACCTATATGTCAAGTTAAGTGTAACAAATAAATAATAAGTTATTTGCCATAAAGTCACTTATCAATGCATCAACTAAGAGTTATCCAAGTATTAGCTACCAGTTATCCATGCATCAACTACAAGTTATTTTTTATATTATTTTTCCTTTTATAATTGTTTATTTCGAAATTTGAATGCCTGCCATAAAATCAATGTGGACAGTACAGTTGTCTCATCCTTGTGTAATCTAGAAAAAGCATAAATGCTAGTCCACCCTAAATTCTAAAATATAAACACTTATCAATGTAATAAAAAAATTATCGTAACAAAATTAAAATAAAAACTAATAAAATATAAAACATTCATTTATAATAATCAACTTTCTTCGAAAAGAAAAAATTATAATTTTTAGATAATACCAAAAAGTAGAAACCTTTTACACATAAATATAGTCATGACATTATTAACAATTAACAATTCACTTTTTAAGGAGAAGTTTTATTTTTATTACAATTAAGTGTGTGTTTTTAAGAGATTTTTTCTTTTTATTACACTTAAGTATCTTTTTATTACAATTAAGTGTGTTATGAGTGGTTTATAATATTCATTTTAAAAAAACTACATATCAATTTTCTATACATAATTAACATAAAGGTGGAAAGGTAATGACATTAGAATTAGAAACTTTCCAATTCCATAGTGATGGAAGGTGATGACATTAGAATTAGAAACTTTCCATAGTGATGGGATTAGAAATAGAAACTTTGCACATTATTACATTGGGTTTGTTTTCATAGTGATGTCAAACTATTGCTCCTTAGAAGGAGTTAAAATATACTAACTTATAATGCCATTAAGTGTAATCAGAATGGAAAGTGCTAAGGCAATGCACGATAGTGGTAATGGTTCCCCAAAAGCACGTTGGAAGTTTGTAACAAAACTTTACCACCATGACATGACTTTATTGTATAGTATTGTATAGTAACAAATAATTATGATGGAGATGGATCACTTATAGTCATTATTAGAGTATAGTCATTACTAGAGTTTGGAGGATGCTCAATGTATAATGAGTTAAGATTTACTTAGTTTTTTTTAGTTTGTTTTAGTTTGTTTTTATGCATTCATAATAGAGTGGTTAACATTAGTTGGAAAATGAGTTAAAAATGAGTTAAAGAATGATGGAAACAAGCATGCAAAATGTTGTCTTAGTTGGATGTGGTCAACAATTCTGAGTCTTGTTATTTTTAAAGACATCGAACTCCCTGAAGCTAAAGATGTATGGGACCCTCCACTAGAGGAGACCCCTAATGTGATTGTTTGGCACAAGTTTGAATGATCATGATAAGCCCCCAATTGCTATTGGTTGGGTCCCAAATTTGGATGATCATGATTGCCCCCCCTTGCTTATGGGTATTTTGGTTTAGTGGTGTATGCATTGAGTTGTACACCTTATGACTCTATGGAATTTACACTCTACTATTATGCACGTTGGAATTTATGTTGTTGGGTGTTTTTGCTTATGCTAGTGCACTTCTTGATCTAGCTTTTCTAGTCATGATTGTAGCGACATGGGTAGCCTACCTTTTTATATTACACGATGTATATTTTATTTTATTAATAGTCAAAAGAAGCTTTAATGCAAAAAAAAAGAATAATATCCAATAACATAGGAGGTGACAGTTAATGTTCAAAGGCAACATTCTATCATAAGATTTTAGTGATAATTAACCATCTTAGCAATAATTGGCCAAGAAAAGAAGGGATTTTATTACTTACTCCAAAGTTAATACTTATTTTTCATCTTAGGCCACTAAGTGCAATTACAACCATATCCAATAGTTGAGATGGTAATAAGCATCTACACACAATCATGATTGCCCTTTAATCTCAAAATCTTAATGGTGATTAACTTGCAAATGAAACTTGAAATTTGAATTTGGTCATAAGTTCATGTCCAACTTAAGATTAATATATCATCCACTACATGTTGAAGGCATACTTTCCACATTGTGATCCATCTTCTAAAAACATTGTTCATTGAACTAATTAGATAATGGTACTAAGTGTTGTTAAAACTACCTTGGATATTCAAATAGCCGACACTCCAAAATAGATATTCAACTTACTACTACCATAATATATTCAAGTTTAACTACACACCTAATTTTGTACTTAATAAATACTCCATATAAATTTTTCAAACCATTACCAAATAAAAACATAACTATAGTAAGTACATAATAGACCATTATGAACATAGTATTTACTTTGAAAAACTCACTATAAATAAAAACTTCCAACAAATCAAGGACTATGTCTTTCTTCTTAAAAATTAGAAAGTATGATGTGAAAAACAAAGATCACCAATACCACTACCAATGTGGAGTTATGAACACAATATTTACTTGGAAAAACTCACTATAAAAACTTCCAACAAATCAAGGACTATGTCTTTCTTCTTAAAAATTAGAGAGTATGATGTGAAAAACAAAGATCACCACTACCACTACCATTGTGGAGCTATGATGCATCATTGGCATGATTAACAAGTGACTTGACCCCTTCTTAGATTAAGGATAACATTGCCTCTTCTACCCCTATGGGGTTTGAGTGACTTTGACTTTTTTAAAGAATGCTAGGATTTGTTTTTCTCCTTTGATCCCAACTAATGATCTATTGTCATATTTTTGTTGATTTAGAATAGTTCATCCCACTTTTGCCCTTTATAAGCATTGTTGAATTTACTTGTCCTTTTGAGTGTCAAAATGAAACCCACCACTCAACTTCCTACCTAATTCCATATCACTATTCCGTGAGATTCTTTTATATTTCCAATCATTAAAAAGATATATGACGGGTCACACAAAACCTCCAAGATCTTTAATATCTACTAAAAGTCAAAGTTCTTGTCTTTAATTATTAATTATTAGTTCCCACACCATCTCGGCAATGCCTAACTAGTGAAGGTGGATCCTCTAGAATATATGAACATGTATGGAATTAGAAGCATCCACTTACTACTACTGAATATTATAATGATAATAATACCGTTACAGAGGTCCATGAATGGCCCAATGTGGTTGACAAATGAATATACAAATAAGTAACCTTGCACTTTATTGTAGGAGGGAATTGAACTTCTTGTGGTTTTTTTAATCTATGTGCTTTTGACATCTCATATATCTTATCAACAAGAGTGGACCAATACGAATCCACTTACATCATTGCAAGTTGCAAGTTGTGTTTTTGTTTTATGAGCAAGTTGCCATGTCTACATTAAAAAACAATTAAACCATATATAACTTTTATTTGATGTGGACTTAAATAGATATGTTGTCCCTTTTATTGGTAGGTGTACCTTTATATTTTGTACAAATAGTATGTCTATTCATGGATTATAGTGAATTTTGGATTATATATTCTCACTCCATATCACAAGATTTTCCTTTATTAAATTCAAGAGAACCATTATCATGGGTAAGAAGAGATTGGCCACTTGGTCATCGTTGTTTAGTTGGGTTTGTAAAGGAGAGGTTGGTCACTTGGTCCTAGTTGCTTGATCGTGTTTTTTAAGGATTTCAATTAAATTTTAGTGGTATAGTGGTATATTGACGTGTCATCATTTTTTTTCTTTTAAAAAATGATTTTATTAATTCCACTTAATTTAAATAGCATTCTGGTATTGTGTTTTTAAGAAAATGTCATCATTTTTTTTTTATTTTTATTAATTCCACTTAATTTAAGTAGCATTCCGGTATTGTGTTTTTAAGAAAATTGAACCTTGGTAGTGGTCTAACACATCATTATATTCACCATTGTAGCATGATCTAATTAACTCAACACAATTTATTTATTAATCAATTAAATTATTAGACAAAAATGTTGACTCATAATAATGCATAAATGACTACAATATGATGTATGTAATCCTTTGGTGTAGGAAAGATATATACACATTGATCCGATCCCAAATTTTAGATCAAAGGATAATTAAAGTTATGAGTACATGGGCATGACTAAATGTTGAATAAGATGTGATACAAAACAAATTAGAAGGTAATAATGTTTGTGTTATAGGTCAAATCTGCACTTCTTCGTTTATGATCATATTGCTTTGTCAATCACATAAAAGGACACCATGGATTGAAGAGCTAGGTTGATCTTGATGACTTATTGATGGTAGTACACTCTTTAGCTAAGAATCTCACTATTTCTCCTGATTTCACCACATGTGCGCTACTCTTGCTCTAGTAAACCAGCGCACACCTCAAAAGATGCGTTGCTTTGCTCAAGGACAACTAGCGCACACCTTGAGAAAGGTTGCAAACACTTGTTGCAAAGCACAAAAGTTGTTCTCTGTGCGCTACTCTTGTTATATGAAATTCGCGCACATCTTAAGATGAAATCAAAAAATATATTAAGTTTACGAATTGGGATTAGTTGAAGTTGGTTCTGCAACTTCCCCAACCTCTCGATTCCAACTGCCTACCTTGTCCCATAAATACAAGGAGGATCCATGAGAGAGGGAGCTAGAAGAAAGGCATTAAGCGTTGTTACGCTGGAGGAATTCCCAAGTCATTGTGAAGAGCAGGAGCCCAGGACTCGGTTGCAGAAGCATCTTGACACGTCAGGTATATTTGTACTGATTCATGTTTCTTTGAAAATGAAAAGGTGGAAATACCCTTCCGGTCCCAAATCGAATGTCTATTGGATTGTATGTTCATTTGGTTTATTATCTTATTGTAGTTGATGTTTAATTGCTTTCAATTTCATCATATTTATTGCAGTCAAGATACGCTGAGGAAGGTTTCCTTTGTGTTGGAGGTTCATCAAGCGGAAGATGAAGCGAAAGCTAGCACCAACTGTCGATAAAAGGTGCATCTTTCTATATCTTGATCTCTTTCATTTGTAGGAACTAAACGCAATATAATGAATGTATTTACCTGTCACCCAGCCCAAGTTGGTAGTGTCTCTCCTCACTATAAGGTATAAATCCTGCACAACAGTTTGTATTTGTGAATGTTTTGTTCAATGTTTTGTAAAAGACAATGGAAGAGAGAAACAAGGATGGCTAACTATTTTAAGTTGTATATTTTATATCATGCTGAGTATATATTTAGTTATAAGGATGTCCATTTAGTGGTTGAAGGTGGTTCAGTGTCATAATTGTTAATGATTGCTCATCGTCTTGGCACATATGTGTTGGTGTGCAAATGTTGGTATTTTCCAATAGTTTTGGTGATAGTTGGTTGTGTTGGTTGAAGCCACATGTGCATAACGCTGAAGTTTTCATATGCAAGGTTGCTTGTGTGCATGTAGGGAGTTGTTCAATTGTGCATGTAGGAGCTATTGTCGTTTGCAAGCATAGATCTTGTTAAGGTGTGCACACTTGAATATATTAAGGTTTATGTGACATGTAAATTCGTTGTGTATGTAGAGCTACTCAAATGTGTGTGCTTGGAGTTGCTAAAGTGTGTAAGCTTGGAGTTGTTAATGTATGCATGTGTAGGCATTGGAACTTACCACAATAAAGGAGGTGTAGCAACAATATTGACCTTACCAAGGTGGGAGAATGCCATTACTCAACATAAGTTGGACTCATCCAACAATGTTGTATGGGTTATGTTTGATTTCGAAGGTGTCAAATAATGTTGGTGAAAGGGTGGCCTTGTAGAAAAAATAGTTGAAGGGATCTTGAAGACCTATTGGTTGTTTTATGGAGATTACAACAATGTAAAAATAAGAACATAAATAAGACATTTTTCTCGCTATAATTCCCATAAGATTAAAAAATGGCTCGAAATAGCCTTAAAGAAAGACTCAACCTTTATGACCCTAACACATTTCACCTCATAGACTCACTTGAACTTTGGTTCAGTTGGTCCAATTTTTAGAAAGGGGACAAGTGGATCTTGAAAAGACTAGATAAAGCAATACTATTTAGATAAGACTGACCATCGCCCCCCTAGAAGCATACAAAGGGCGATGGTAGACAAAAAGTGGGAAAAATGAGGCTAGAGAAAGGTGTAAAGGTAAGTGTCTTAGCTAGGCAATGAAGTAGGGTCTCTAATGAACCTAAGGTGGAAAATAAGGGTATAACAGATGCCCCTTAAAGTGTGAGGTCAAAAGAGAAGTTGATGGCTGAAACAATTTATAAAAATAGGTCAAGGTAAAGGTCATGGATTCAAGAAACTGGAGAGAACATGTAAAACATCAACCGGGTATGTACATATAATCCCTAGAGTCAGGCATGCCCATGCTCGGTAAAAGTAGGACAAATCATGGCCATCAATAAAGTGTATTGCAGACCCATGAATGGTGTGGTAGATCATGGCCACAAGAAATACAAGAGTGGATCCATGTCATGACAAATAACATAGCCACCGACCAATACATGGTGGATCTATGTGAACCAATGAGATCATAGCCACCTACCAATACAGTGTGGATCAATGTCACAATATACAATATACATGTCAAGAGGACATTTAGCACCACTGATAGTGCACATATGGTCCTCATACAATGTATGAACTGGTGATATAACTCCAATGCAACTTGGGAGGGGAAACAAGGATGAGTGATGCAACCCCTAACCCAAGTTCTTCATCTCAAACCCCGTTGGTGTGATTCTACAACATGTGAATAGATGTGCTGATGTCGAACATGTGAGAATCCGTCTGATTACCAGTCAATGATGTTTACCATTAATAGATGTGAGGGAGTCCATCGATGATGATTATGGATCCCAAGACACCTAGCACATTCTAACGAGTGTGAATAGATGAGTTGAGGTCGAACACCCATATAATCGCTCGATCAGGGTTTAATGATGTTTGTCCCTTCTCGAACGCAAGGAATCCTATCACTGATGACTGCAAGGTCTAAGGTACTAATGTTTCTAGATCCACTTCCTAGATAGGGATTTGGTGTCGATAGGAAGGAATACATCGAAGGAGGGCCTTGATGTAGTCCCCATCAATTAACATGAAACAAACATCGAGAGATGTGATAAAGATGTATGATCACCAAGTATAACAAACTGACATAGGGATGGCCGACACAAAAGGTCAACAGAACCGCAGAATGGCTGACTCAGGTTGACATTCCCTTGAACATATGGCACAAAAACTATGTGAGTAGGAAGCAAAGAATTAAGAACACCATATAGACCGTAGTGCGATGACACATGGGTCATCGAGGCACCCTCCATAGTGATTGGAAGAGTAACTAATTGGAGAAGTATTATGATGTCTCAGGGAAATGGTATGGTTTTGAAGAAAGGATATAACCCAACTGTAAGGCAAAGATGCAAATAGGTTCCATGTTCAAGGGTGATGTACAACATGCTGCCTCTTGAATGAAATAGACAATGAATCCCCCCCCCTTTTCTCTTTTTGAATTACCTTTTTCATTTTTTAACAAGATTGAACAAGAGATATAAGTGTGCTCGATAGTATCTTCTTCGTAAAGGTTTAACAAGATCGAAGAAGTAAAATTGAATATTTCTTCATTTTTTAACAAGCTTGAATAAAAGATAGAATAATGCTTGATAAGATACTATCCCATGGATTTTTGTCGAGCCCGAGGTAGTTAATGCTCTCTGCTGTTTTCATATTTAGAGAGTATGAAAAACTTAAAGAAGACTCTAATGTGTGCTTTTTCATAGATTTAGTCCCCATCGTCCAAAAAAGCATAAAATGATACCATGAAGAACTCTTATAGCCAAAGGTGACTAGAGTATTCCTTTTTTGTAATTAATCTATTTGGTTCGGAAAAGGGTTAAACTTATAGTGAATGGATGCTCTTTCAAATCCTTTAACAAGTGTGAAAGGAACAAGCTTACTTGACAATATTTTCAATTTTAAGGAGTCAAAAAATAGCTTAAAGAGGACTCCATATGTACTTCATCCTTATCATTTTTAAGAGCTAGGAAAAGTCAACTCGAGACCTCTTTTATGTTTTTAACGATCTCGAAGGAGAGATGGAAGACTGCTCGTTAGGGTATATTTTTTGTAAAATTTTAACAGGCCCATAAAAGTAAACTTGAGACCTCCTTTCTATTTTTAATGAGCTTGAAGGAGAGATGGAAGAATGCTCATAAGGGTACCTTTTCCATAAAATTTTAACGAGCCTGAAAAAGTAAACTCGGATCCATATTTATTTTTTAAGGAGCTTAAAGAAGAGAGAGAAACATGCTCCATATGCACCTCATACTTGTAAGTTTAATGAGCCAGGACAAGTAAACTCAAATCCATCTTTATTTTTTAAGTATCTCAACGAAGAGAGAGAAAAATGCTCCATAGGGGGGTCTTTTTCATTCAGTTTTAATGAGCGTGAAAAAGGAATAAAAGAATACTCGATATGTGCCTTTATTCATGGTTTAACGAGCACTAACAAGGGATAAAAGCAAGCTCGTCAGGAAAACATTCGACACCTAAGTTAATAGTTTCCACAATACCTGGTTTCACTGAGATGTCTACAAGAATGGTCTTTGAAATGTTCCCTAAGTTACCTTAAGATAATATTTCACAAGGTTAGTTAGGCGAAGATGAACAAAAGATGTCAATAATGGATACCAGGTTTTGAAAAATTTCCCCCATCTTTTCCGAATTTGGAAGGAAAGAGGCACGATGATGCATATCCTCCCAAGGCTTGTCACATGAATCCATGACTTCCATAATTGCCTCGTCAGAAGGTAAAACATCCGACATAAAGTCATGTGAAGGAGATGGGGATTTGGCCCAAGAAGGCACAACATAAGGATCAATATCAACAATTGGGTGATGATTACGATGTGGGTCAATGGGATTAGATTGAATAAATTGGTAAGTAGTTTATACCACTGACAAAGGAATAGAATCTCCCATGGAATCTACTTCTATAACATTATGTATTACCCAAGGATCAAAAGAACCAAGGGCATGGTTAAATATGGAAGAGATCATACAAATGGGAGCTTCTTGTTTTGAGGGGTTAGGTGCTGGAAAAGGGAAAGTACCCATCAATGATGAATCTTTAAACAAACCAACACCCACATTTTCATAATTCTTCATGGAATCGCCTAGGAAGGGAACATTACCACTAGGAGCGAGTTATAAGTCAGGTATGCAGTAAGCAAGTTGGTCTATAGTGACGATCTTCCCTTGGTGGGGGAAGAAAATAAGTCAAAAGACCAACAAGACTACCACCTTCATGGCATAAAACCAACTACACTCCAGTAACAGATTATAGTCAAGAGGCACATCAACAACTTCAACATCTACCATGGTCGTTTTCCCCCCTAGCTCGATTGGTAAGGTATTTATGATTCCATGAGGAGTGAATGTATGACCATCAAATGCCTTCAAAAAAGTGGAGGATTGGACAAGTTCAGGAGAGCCTATCGGTCGCCAGCATGAAATGGACATAACACAAGTCAAGGCTCCTTCATCAATAACTGTATGAAAGATATTTTTCCCACATACGACTACTTGTATCTGAAATGCAATCTAGTGGGAGAGACATGGTTGGCTATGTTCTATGTCAAAAACAACTAAATTAGATTCCATGGGGTCTACCCCTCCAATGGCTGACAAATGTAATGCCCCCATTTTGACTCTTAGGATATATTGGATTCTAATGTAAATATTTAATACATGCGATGTATGATTTCCCTAGCATGGAGCTCAAGGCCAAGGCCCCGCTAGCATATGTTCGGATTTTATTATAAAGGAAAATGTTTGATATTATGTTATCCATGTGCTATTAAGCCATGGAATATTGTAAATTGATGTAAATATTAATATTGCAATAAAATACCAAAAATTGGCTATGGAAGCAACTAATAAGAGAGGGCCATGTGTATCCACTAGGGAGTGGTGAGGGGGATTGTGGGGTTGAACCATATGCTTCCAAATGTCATCTTGTGAACCCATTTGAATTTCCTTGTTGACATTTATTTATGTTGTAAGGAAGTAGTTGAAGAATTCATTCCATGCCTTCAATGGAGCATGGGAAGCCCATAAATTCATATGGCAAGTATGGGATCTGTTTCCTTGACCCACAAGTCACTCTACCTCATGGGAATTCATTCTTCTTCATTCCCATTCTATTGTGGAACATCTAAGATTCAATTTTCATCCATTACACGGTGCCAATAGTGAGAAAAAACAGAAATCACAACTTTTAATTAAGCCACATTTTGAAGTGCCAAAAACGCCCAACAACTTGGGTGGACAGTGAAATCCAATGGGGGATCCATAGACATGAACCTTGGGGCAAATTTAAGAGTGTTATATCCCCATAAATCCATGGGAAAACCCAGTTTTGATAGCCCAAAAATCCAATTACGGGATTGAGTCATTTGGTCACCGAATTGTGAGAATCCAAGTGTGAATGACAGAACAGAGGATAGAACAGAGGTTGGGATTGCTTGATAAACCCAATAAAGGTTAGAATCTCAAGGAATTAGCAGCTGGACCTTTCTATTCTCACCTTGAATAACACTAGAGGGAAGGGGCGCCTGAGGGACTGTGTAGTAGAGAAGGGGACCTTCCTTGTGTTGGGTGTGGTAGGTATTGTGGGTTCCATGACTGTTTGAGTTTAGTTGAGAAGCCTGTAGCTCAGTGGTTGAGCTCACTGGCTTAGCATACTCCTCCTTTGTCTCTTGCATGCTTGATAAACCCAACTATGTGTTGGCTTAGCATGACTGTTTGTGTGAAACCATGGCTGTGAGTGAACCTGTTTAGTTCCTCCTTAGTGGATACACATCCCGGCTCGGGGGTGGTCTCTCGGCTGAAAGAATATAGGCTGGACAGGGACCTATGGTTGGGTGGAACATTGCTCTCATATAGCTATTTGTTTGGACAGTTTCATCTTAAATATAAGAATTCTCTATGGTTTAAACTATGTTCATTCTGTGTTCTGCAATGTTTAATTTGATGATTGTTAGTGGTATGCTGAATGCATGATGAATTGTGTGTAGATGATGTTATTTCCGCTATGTATAATTTAATTATGCATTTTATTAAATCGTGAATTTAGTCATATGGCTTGGGGAAGAATTAGACACCCCCATGTTGTGGTCATGTTCCCTTTGCAGGTTGGAACGATGGGAGGGGACGTGACAGAGTGGTATCAGAGCCCATGTTGCAGCACTGGGGTTGCTTGGGCCAAACTGTGAGTTTACAGGCATATATTAGAATGTTTAAAGAGATATTGATGAAGTTTGGTCGACATTTTGATTGGAAAAATGAAAAAATCAGAGTTCTCAGTTGTGGTAGGGGATCACACCATTGCATAGAGCTCTCCAAGAGATTTCCAACGGTACCAAATTTTCCCAATTTGGACTTGGGATGAGAAAGTTATGGACTTGAGAAGTTATGTGGTTGAGCTTTTGCATTTCCGATTTCCGCATTGCGGATTGCGAAAGTGACATTTTCCAAGGTTCGAAAATTGGCATTCTGCAATTTCGAGTTCCACAATATGGATTGTGGATTGTGGAAGTGACATTTTTGGAGGTTCGAAAATTGATGTTCCGCAATTCTAGGTTTCGTAGTACGGATTGCGGATTGCGGAAGTGACATTTTCGGAGGTTTGAAAATTGGCATTCCACAATTCTGGGTTCCGCAGTACGGATTGCGGATTGTGGATTGCGGAAGTGACATTTTTGGAGTTTTGAAAATTGGCGTTGCACAATTCCGGGTTCCGTAGTACAGATTGCGAATTACAAAAGTGACATTTTCGGAGGATGAAAATTTGGCGTTCTGCATTTTCGACTCCCGCATTGCGGATTGCGGAAGGTGCGGGTTGCAGAAGGTGTGGATTGCGGAAGTTACACTTTCCGGAGTGGAAACTTTGGCATTCCGCATTTTCGATTCCCGCATTGTGGAAGGTGCGGATTGCGTATTGTGGAAGTTGCGGATTGATAGAGCCCGAAAATCAATTTTTGGATAGCAAAAGCATGTGTACTCAAAATTAGATGAGTCCAATGATGTTAGGAGGCCATTGGAGAAGGCCATGAAAGAACTAGTGAGGGTCCCAAGCCCATTATGCTCCAATTTGGCATAAAATGAGAAATAATGGCTTTTACAAATCGATGTCCCAAAGCTTGGTAGGAGGTCAAATTGAGTTGAAATCGATATGGAGCGGCCATGGATCAAGAACAATGTTAAGTTTGGAAGCTTGGAGCCAAACTCCAAAGGATGTGGATTCGAGGTGAGCGAGAATGCCAAAAAGCATTATTCCGGGACACTTTTTGAGGATTTTGAAATGCTTGCAGTGGATGAAAGTGACCCTAGATGTAGGATCCAAGAAATCTACTAAAATCCACATTTCATATTCTCATTAAAACAAACATTTTCCAGAAATACTCAGTTTGGAAGATAGCCATTTTTGACCCAAAATTTTGAAATTTTGGAAAAAGTTAAAAGTTAAAAGTAGTCAAACCCAGAATTTTTATAGAAAATGAATAGTACATCGGAACAGAGATCTGAAGGTTTTTGAGTGTTCCTTGTTATATGGAATAACTTATCTAGATAGAAATTTTTTCATGATTCTTCCTAGATTTGCTTCTACAAGTGGCTAAAGTTGACATTTCAGAATAAAATATAGTTGTGTAAAAGTGCAGAAATTTTGGTAAAAATTGTCATTTTTGAAGTAATGTAATTTCCACACTCGATGTCAAAATGAAGCATATGGATAGGCATTGGAAATCTTATCTAGCAGGGAACATTGGTACATAACCAGAATTTGAATGGGGTTTTCATATTTCATAGATATACAGAGCGAAAAAGTGCCAGTGACTATTTTGACAAAATTTGTTGTCAATTTGGGCAATTTCCAGAATTGCATGAATGGGACAAAAGAAATGAAGGCATAATAACTCTGAGAATTATTCCATGAGTTTAATTCTGTTAAATATTGATGCTTTATGTTTCTATATGCATTCCTAATATGTATAATAAATATTTTTATAATGCACAGTGTTTGCAGTTAATAAGCTTTAAATAGTTGTAGCAGAAGTAGCCTACAAGGAAAGTTGTCTCCAAAGGAAACAGTGACCATGAATGATGCTCAAGATCCTTATGAGCATGATGAAGATGTGCTAGGATAAAATGTTCAAGAAGAGAATGTTGAAACCGAATCCAATGGGAGAAGGGAGCAAATAACTCCTCAGAATTTGGTTGAGACCATGGTAAGCTTCAATGAAAGATTGATGAAGGCTCGGGAAGAACAGAACCAGCTCAATGATGCTATTTTGCAGAGCCTCACTGATATGTAGCAGAGGATAAACCTTGGGTACAACCCAAGCAATGTAGGAAAAGAGGAAAGAGATGCAGAGAGTACTTCTAGAGGCCATTCTAGGAGGAGAACTCCAATCCCAAGAAAGAGTTATGTGAACAAGAGCATAGAACACCCTCCACAAGATCTTCTTTCAGCAGGTCATGTGATTCCAGAGGTTCTAGAAGAAGTCCAAGACATACTTCTAACAGACTTGAAGGAAGAAAGAAATTCAAAGGAATTCCACAGGGAGAATTCAGGAAGGCAAGGACTCCCACATTTGATGGAGAAGACAAGACCGACCAAGAGGCAGAGGCATGGATTCTTGGGATGAAGAAATATTTCAGGATTCATGATTACTCAGGGAATGAAAAGGCCGGAATTACCATTTACAATATAAATGGCAGAGCTTCAATTTGGTGGGAACACCTCTTGCAAGTAAAAGGGATCATTGAAAGAAGGATCAACTGGGAGCGATTTAAGAAGTATTTCAAGGAAAAATACATTTCCGCTAGGTATTATGACAATAAGAGGAAGGAATTCATTGAACTCAGGTTGGGGAAGAAATCTATGGAAGAGCATATCCATGAATTTTTGGAATTGTTGAGGTATGTGGACTATATCAAAGATGAGAGGGTCAAGATCCAATGCTTCCTTGGGAGTCTACCTCAAAGTTTTAGTGATAGGATTGAGTTTGTTAATCCACCAAGTATTGATGAAGCCATTAGGATGGCAATGCATTTCTATGAGCAGAGCAAGGGAAAATCAGAGGTTCACCCAGCATGGAAAGGATATCCAAGAGGGAGGTTTGATCAAAAGAAAAGTGGCTTCAAGCCACCATTCAAAAATCAGCCCATAACCTTTCCACAGGGGCAACAAGTAAGGAGTGGATTCAAGCCAGTAGTAGCAACAAATAAAACATCAAAAGGACCACTTCAGTGTTGGGGTTGCGAAGGAAACCACATGCTTAAAGATTGTACAAGAAAAAGGGAGAACCCCAAGAGTTTGCAAAACTTAAAGGGAGCAACTACAGTGGAGGATATGGCAAAGGCAACACCTCAAATTTATGCAGTGTTGGATAATCATCAGGAAGACCATCAATCAACAGTGGTGGAAGTTGAAGGTAAGATTGCTAAGCAATCTATTTCTGTTTTGATTGATCTAGTATCTACTCATAGTTATGTTTCCACAAAAGTGGTTGAAGGTTGTTCTCTTAGAAAAACGAAATAGAATAAGTCTTGGCTAGTTCAGTTAGCCACAGGGACCAAGAGAAAAGTAAGCGAAGTAGTGGTGGAGTGCCTCATAGAATTGAATGGACTCCACACACATGTAGAATTAAATGTACTACCATTAGGATCTTATGATGCTCTAATTGGCATGGATTGGTTGGCAATACATAGAGCCAAGTTGAACTATTATGAGAAAGCACTTGAACTGTGAGTGAGCCTGTTTAGTTCCTCCTTAGTGGATACACATCCTAGCTCGGGGGTGGTCTCTCAGCTGAAAGAATATAGGATGGACATGGACCTGTGGTTGGGTGGAACGTTGCTCTCATATAGCTAGTTGTTTGGACAGTTTCATCTTAAATATAAGTATTCTCCGTGGTTTAAATTATGTTCATTATGTGTTCTGCAATGTTTAATTTGATGTTTGTTAGTGGTATGTTGAATGCATGATGAATTATGTGTAGATGATGTTATTTCCGCTGTGTATAATTTAATTATGCATTTTATTAAATCGTGAGTTTAGTCATATGGCTTGAGGAAGAATTAGACACCCCCATGTTGCGGTCATGTTCCCTCTGTGGGTCGGAACGATGGGAGGGGATGTGACAACAACAATGATTTACATTACGTAGGACAACTTTGCAACACTTCAAGAGTAGACATGGCACAAGGGGATTGAGCTAAATCCTCAACAATATAGTAATGCTAAGAAGATTGAGCATTGGGATTATGTGTTGTTCGACAAAGTACCCCCTTAGGAGGGAAAATGATTGTGTCAAGAGAAGACTTCTCTATTTGAAGAGGGCCATTTGGTTGGGATGAAGAAGTTGAGTCCTTGTAAGGAGAGATGGTCTCAAGTTTCTCACAAGTGCGGTTCCGAGTGGTAAGGAGGATTGTTTCCTCTTGTAAAAACACATTTGACGATACATTCCCTTGGGGAGGATGAAATCCATTGCCCCCTTGTGGAGGTGGAGGATTTGTAGCAACCATTTGTTGGTGTTGTTGTTGAGGGAAAGGACGAGTTAATATGTGTTAACACCCAAAAAGTGTTCACTACCTCATCTACCCCATTACATGGCTCATTTGTCCATTTTCCTACCATATTTCCCTTGAAAACCCTAAAAATCCCACTAAAAAGCCTCCAAAAGACCTAAAATGCCTCCAAAAGGCCACAAAACCATCAAAAAAGCCTCAAAAAGGCTAAAAAAACCCCTTTTTCCTCCAAAAAATCCAAAAATTCCTCTAAAATAGCAAAATCCCTCTAAAAAGGGAATAAAAAATATAAAATAATGAGGAAAAGGAGGAAAAAACCCTATACAGTTGCCCTAAACCATATGGTTCCCAAAACCATGGGCTAGCACTCCACCACCAAAAAACTATAAATAGGTGATGGAGATCCCTCATTTCACATCCACAATCATAAGCACCCTTACTCTGCCAAAATATCTCTTGAAACCCTAGCTCACCATTGAGCCACTTTCACCTTGAGAGCCCCTTTTGGCCCATTCCCACCATTGGAGAAAGAGAAGGAGCAAGTTGGAGCTTGGAGCAACCCTCTTGGACATTGCAAGAGCTTCACCAACCTCCACATTGGAGGTAATATCAATACAAAAACCATTATTTACATCTTGTTTTTTCTGTTTCATGCACATGTTTAGAGTAATTTATATTTCTGTTTTAGCACTTTAATTTACATTTACTGAACTGCTACTAAGGAGTCCCTTCTCCTTAGTAGGTGCTCATTTGCACAAGCTAGGGGTAAAACCCTAGCTACAGTTTTGGTGAATCCACTAGGTTTTGAATTTCTGGTTTTCGTTTAAATTTTTTTTAGTTTTCTGCAATAATTTCCCATTTTTTCCTTTCGGCTGTCCCTTTCGGCCGCCGTACACCGCGTATTTTCCCTCTGCAGTCGCGTCCCGACCGCGTCTTTCAGGCCTTTACCTGTGACCCGATCGCGGCTCTCAGACTGTTTCCGACGCCCTGCCGACGGATTCAAGTCTGTAACCTACGATCCGATCGTGGCTAATCAGCCTGTTTGCTGCGATCTGACTGCGCCTGTCGGCCATTTTCCCGCGTCCAGACTGCGGCTTTCAGCCCCTTTCCGGCGTCCCGACTGCGTCTGTCAGCCTTTTTCCCGCGACCCGACTGCGTCTTTTTCCCTGTTTCCTGCGTCCCGACCGCCTCTGTCGGCCCACAAGCCGCGACTTGTCTGCGTCTGTTTCCCTTAAACCCGCAGTCCGCCTGCTCAGATTCACCTCAGACCCGCGGTCTGATTTCTGCATTTTTCCCTAATTTGAGCCTAGCCCCTTTTGCTGCAATATTTTCTGCATCTGAACAGCCATCTATCCTACTTGCAGCCCCACTTCCCTACAGCCTTTTCTACAACATAATTTCTGTTCCCTTTACAGAATCTTTTTAAAAAAAAATTCAGCATTTTTAATTCAGAAAATTTTGCAAGTTCAAGTTTCAAATTCAGTATTATTGATAGTTAGAAGTTGCCCCCCTCGTGGCATTTCTATTTTGGGTTCATCACCTCAAGAGCACACACTCTGTCACATAATTCAAGTGAGCCTTAAAAAGTACCTAACTCAACCAATATTCTAACCCCACTTGGGGAACACAAAAGAATCTTTGTAGTTAGGTAGGATCGGGGGGATAGGCTTCCAATAACACCCCTCGGTTACTTACACTTGAGACATAGTTGTTGTCCAATTAGGGAACCAAAATCCCCTAGTACTTTTTGGCACGGTCACGACCAGTTTACCAGAGGGCCTCTCCCCTAGGAGGGTTGAAGTCACGAGACTGGTTCGGGAGGCCTGATTGGAATACCGCACTCCATTTAGTAACCGAAGGACTACCTTTCGCAGTTCTCGGGATATCCCTGTATTGGGGTATTGCGGTAAAAGGACCAAACGGCAGATTCACCTTTCTGGACGTGTCATGAACGGGGTATCTTAGTTGCCATTCTTCTAGGATTGACTACCTGGTGTCCCTCCCGGTAGGGGGATATCTTAGCCACTTGGCTTTCCTATTCATATTGTCTGACTTGGATTTCATCACCTTGCAGAGGATATGTCTAGTTGAGTCAGAATACTTTTAGTTAGGTGTTTGCATGCTCCCTTACCTCCTTTTGGTCTAGTGAGTCCACCATTTTTTATTTATAGGAAACCTGCTGCTTGTTGGTATTCTGACCATTTTGTTGGTACTCCACTTATTGTAGCATAGCTGTTACAGTAGGTGTTTTGAGTTGGTTGTTGGCCTGAGCGCCTTGTTTTTGAGCTCTCCTTCTGCACACTCGGTTGCATTAGGATTTTTGAGCTGTTTTTTCACTCACCACAATCCCCAGCGATTTGACACCATCTGTCACCATTGAGTCCCTGAGACATTCTCGGCGCCTCAGGGGCGAGCCCCCACAGCACGGTTCACTTGACACCACCCGTCACAGAATTCGATCATCATCACTTGATACCACTTATCATAGATCACGAGCCTTGTCCCTTGACTCCACTCATTAGCGGCATAGGAATCCGTCACCAGATATTCCACGAAGGGGACCTCGTCCTCGCCTATGACCAAGCCCACGACAAAACTGGTAAAGGGAAGTTTGAATCCATGTGGCAAGGCCCTTACATCGTGCAGACCTGCCTCGGCAAGGGGGCATACATCTTAGCCGACTTCGAAGGCCATCCTTTGTGCAACCCCCGTAATGGGTTGTATCTTAAGCGTTTTTACCCGTAAATGAAACCGCGACCTCATTGGTCCGCATTGTACAGTTTGCTCTCTTTTTGTTTTTCACCTTTTTTACAATCATCTTACATTCATCATTTTGCATGACTACAGATGGACCACCTTCCACCTTGTTACACTGGCCTCACTGATGGCGCAAGCCGCTGGTCTCCCAACCTGGCTTCTGCAGCATGGGTCTTGTACTCCCCTTCCAATGAGATGATTCACCTTGACGAAATATGTATAGGCACTGCTACCAATAACCAGGCGGAGTATGATGCTGTGACCGGCCTCCTGACTGCTGCCCTCCAGATGGGCATATGTCACCTTCATGTGTTTCTTGACTCCCAGCTGCTTGTCTCCCAGCTCAACAACTTCTACCAGGTGCGTGATCCCTGCCTTTTTAGAAAATTCCTGTGCGCAAAACAACTCAGCCGACAGTTTGAATCCATAACATTCACCCATGTCCCAAGAGCTCAAAATAGTGTCGCAGATCAAATGGCTAACAACATCCTAGATTGGCATATCAATCACACCATGTAACACCTACATCATGCATCATCATCCCATAACATCTCATAAAAATATATAAAAAAACCCAAAAAGATTGCATCGCATCAACATTTGCATCCATGTACATAAACCATAAAACCACATGTATATCCATCGAGGCATCCACGTGCCTAATCACACATATATCATGTTGCATCACATAAAATACACAAGGGGCATCCACGTGCCCAACATCCTAGACTACTTCCATCCACGTGCAATACAAACATATCACACATCATAAAGCGCATCCACGTGCATACAATTACAACAACATCACAAAAAGGTGCATCCACGTGCATATATATATATATCAAAAAATACATGTTCAGTGCTATACATGTCCTAAGTACCCCTGTACTCAGCTATACAAAAAATGGCTATACATCCCTAAAGCCTCATCAAAATACATGCCGTAGCTACAAAAATCGGGGGGAGTCCCTTGCACTCCCTAATGAGAGTCATACCCTGCATCACTGCCTGCATCTGCTGCCTCTGAGTCCTCCCCTCTCTCCTCCTCCGGCAAGTCCTCATCCCCTACGGGCTCCTGTGCCCGTGCCCGGTCCACCAAGATCGCCACCCCGGATCGCGATGGATCTGAACTCTCGGGGTGCCGTCATGCTATCCTGAACCACGTCCGGATCGACGTCCCGCCACCCCTCGTCGGTCACCCCTATCAGCAAACGGTCTAGTAGTGTCCGTACGGACTCCAGTGTCCCCTCCGCATCGCGGCGATGGACCTCCCCTCGCCCAGGCAGAGCTGGAACGGCCACAATCCCCCTCCGTGCCACATGTCCTGGCGGCGGCCTCGGACCCACATCTGCAGATCACCCATATGTCAGTCATAGTATATCAATCTACTATCATATCTATAAAACTTGACATCCAAAAAATGCAAGCAAAAACATACGTACCATCGGGTCCCCATGCCTATCCTGGTGCGCGTGGCGCCTCTGGATCTCCGGTGTAGTCCATGTCCCTATACGGGAAGTCGTCCAGTGTCAATGGTATCTGGAGCCACTGCAGGTACAACTCCTGTGTAAAATACCTACCCACGTCGCCGCCACCACGGCGACGCATCATCTTGCCCCACTGCACCATCCGCGGCTCCCTCAAACCTCCTGCTCTGATCGGCACCCGCGGCCGCAGTGTGGGTACCCTCTCCATGAAGAACGCACATAAGAAAGAACCATAGCAAAATCCCTTGCCAGATTCCTTCGCTGCCGTCAGCTGCCGCTGAACGCAGGTCAGGAACATATGGCCCCACGCATAATATACTCCATCCAGTATGCGCTCCACTAGCTGCATCTGGCCCCCAGACACCTTCTCCGGTGACTGGGATCCCAAGATGCGAACCACACATGCTGCCATAGCCTGTACTGATGGCTCCTGTAAGTCCCTCACCAGAAGTGCATTCCTATGCACCCGAGCCTCTGGACCACAGTACCTCTCCAGCATGTCCTCCATATCTATGTCTGCGGACACTCGCGGCTGCGTGTCCGCCACCCTGCCCAGATAGGGAAACCCCGTCAGAAAATATACATCTATCAGAGTGAGGTCCACCCTCTCACCCTGAACTCTAAATGCCTATATGTCAAGCTCCCAGAAACTAATAAGTCGGTTCAGCAGCAACACTGCTGACCGTATCATGGGTATCTGTGCGAACTTTAGTAGTCCGTAGTGTCCCAGCACCGATCGTACATGGCGATCCCCTCGAATCACCGTCACTATCTCGTTAGGGATCTCCCGCTCTCTCCATAGAACCTGCGTCATCCTGTCAATCACACAAAGTAAACTCATCAGACTCATGTCAAATAAATAAGTCCTTCCCTTCCCCCCCCGGAAGACCCTAATAGCTCGGCCCAAAACCTCGGCTTTAGGGCTCCCTGCCGTGGTTTCTGACCGCGGCTGTCAGGCCTACACTCGCGGTACTTAACCACGTCTGTTCGACCTAACCTTGCGGTTTGGCACCGCGTGTTCCTCCCTGGAACACGCGGTACCAGACCACGTATCCAGCCGGGAAACATGCGGTACCCAACCACGTGGTTCACCCTGAAACTTGCGGTCACCAACTGCGGTTTCCTCCCCCTAACCCGCGGTCCACCCCACATGAACCGTACAACTAACCCTGGGACCCACTACCCAACCCCCGACCCTAAAAAAAGTGCAGGTATGAGTTTGACGAAATACCTGTATCTCCCGGATCTGGAATCGTCCGGTCAGATCGTCCAGAAATGCCACCTCAGCTCTGGTCCACTCTGATCACTAGTCAAAGTCAAATAGTACAAATGACACTTGTTATGTTGGGCCCACTCACTATTTATAGTTAGTTGACTTTTTCTTGTTTTCGCCATTCTGACCCCATACGGAGTCTGTTTTTTGAACCGTTTCCACCACTGGAATCAGCACGATGAGACCGTCATGATGGTCACCTCGTTGCATTATTTTTGCCCTGTCATTTTTTGCCCATTTTTTTGACACCACTAGTTGCCTCGGTTTACGTGCCACATCGGCCATTCTCCGTTTTTCACATATTTTATATCATCGAATTCATTTTTCCGAGCCGGTGATGATGCTTGAGATCATTTCTCGCTCTCACCTCCATATTTTTTGGGTATTTTCCAAAACGCCCCCCGTCGCCTCGGTTTGTGTGCCACATCGACCGTTACCCATTTTTGACACTCTTTATATCGCTGGATTCATTTTTCCGAGCGCGTGATGATGCTTGAGATCATTTCTCGCTCTCACCTGGTACAATTTCAACATTGTGTCCCAACACCTTGCTGCCTCGGTTTGTGCGCCACATCGACCGCCATCGGATTGTTCCACACTTTTACATGAGCCATTCACTCCTGTCATACTGCAAATGTTTCGTTATTTTGCCACCATTCCATTCACCCCGCAAGGAGGCCCACTAGTGTTCCCCCCTACCCTCGTTCTTGGTCATCATTACTAATCCTTGATTGAACACTTCCTCCTTGCCTGGTCATTCCTTTTGTTCGGTATAATTTTATCCCTTTTTCGGGCCGGACAAGTCCTTTACGAAAAAGGCACTTAGGGAGTTTCTGTTAAGCTCTTTTCTGACTCCTAAAACAATGAAAAGATCGTCGAGCAATCTTGCTTCCTTTCATGCTCGTTAAAGTACCTAAAAAGGCGTCTACCTGGTATAAGTTTAACCCTTTTTTGGACCTGGTAGACTAATTACGAAAAAGGAATACTCTAGTCACATCGGCTAGAAGAGTTCTTCATTGCATCCTTTTATGCTTCTTTGGGCCTTGGAGACTAAATATACGAAAAAGCAACCCCCTGGAGTCTTCTTATTTGCTTTCAGACTCTCTAAAAATTGAAAGCAACCACGAGCATGAACTGTCCTGGGCTCGTAAAATCCACACGACAGTACCATTCCATTACTTCAGAGTCTTCTTATCGCTTTCAGACTCCATAAAATTGAAAGCGACCACGAGCATGAACTGTCCTGGGCTCGGATAAATCCACACGACAGTATCATTTTACACACACTTCTTCTAGTTCCTTAACCCATGAAGAAGTCCCCTCCCGTGCCTCCTGGCACTATGATCGATCATCTCGGCAGCACCCCCAATCAGGTCGCCTTTGTTCAGAGTTGTCTGCAGTCTCCTGCCATTTTACCCCAGCTCAAATCTCCCTCAGCCCAGACCCCCTCCCAGATCCAATACAGCTATGATCCCTTTCCCCTCAGTCAATTTCATATGCTGCCCGATTATCCCCGTTATCATACTCTGAACAAAGGAAGTTGGAGTCCACCCACTCTACTTGCCCAGTTGTCCCCCCAGTTTGTCAGTCCTGCCATCAGTACTCTCACATTTCGGTTCTCCACCTCGCGCTCCTGTCAAGGAAACATCATTGCCTTGATAGTTGCAGGTCTCCCTCTGTCGACGACAACCCCTCTATTCCAGATGATAGGCCCAGAGGTCCCTATGCCTTGGACTCATCACCATCTGTGGTAAGTGCCTACGGATCATTCTGAGAGGAGTCATCATTGCCTCTCTGAGTGGTTGTTTCTCACATGCTCGACTTCAGCACCTTGATCGAATCGTCGAGAATTGCGTAGGGTTATATCCCTTCAGTTTTTAGTCGAAGACCCCGGATTTCCCCCGACTCTAGCACATTGGTGAGTCACTTCGGAATGCCCAGTTCTATGTTCCCATGGATGTCCGGGCTGCGTTGGCGATTGTGATCGGAAGGCATCCAGTTATATGCTTCCTTGAGTACCCAGTTCCATTCCAATTCAGTGTACCATTGCGAGTGTACCCCTTGTCACTCTGATCCAGCAGCTCATCAGTTCCTTTGGTACCACACTCAACAGCACTGTTGATATTCCAGTGCACCAGTTCTTCAGTTCACACATGATCAGCCCAGCAGTATGTCCCAGATTTATGTCTCCTCTGGACTCTTCTGATGTACACAGTGGTTACGTCTCTTACAGGTCCCCCTTTTCGGGCCTCACAGTTCTGTTTATGTATCTTCATACGAGCATGGGTATGCCCGCCTCGTCTATATATTGAGATTCTTCCTCATTTAGTTTTTGAGGTCATGTATATGTCAGGTCCCCATTTTTTGGACCCCATTGTTATTATTATGTTATATCCTGATACGAGCATGGGAATGCCTGCCTCGTCCATATGATCAGATGATTCCTCATCCATTATTGAGGTTATGTACTTTTAGTTCTTGCAGTTTGTTCAGGATCATTGTTCCGGGCTTCAGTTTGTTTCTTCTCTTCTCTCCACACCCCAGGAAAACTTTCCATGACTTATGATGTCCATCGGCCATACGATGAGCTCCTGCCCTCGCACATCAGGGGGCAATCTGTTAACACCCAAAAAGTGTTCACTACCTCATATACCCCATTACATGGCTCATTTGTCCATTTTCCTACCATATTTCCCTTGAAAACCCTAAAAATCCCACTAAAAAGCCTCCAAAAGGCCTAAAATGCCTCCAAAAGGCCACAAAACCATCAAAAAAGCCTCAAAAAGGCTAAAAAACCCCTTTTTCCTCCAAAAATATCCAAAAATTCCTCTAAAATAGCAAAATCCCTCTAAAAAGGGAATAAAAAATATAAAATAATGAGGAAAAGGAGGAAAAAACCCTATACAGCTGCCCTAAACCATATGGTTCCCAAAACCATGGGCCAGCACTCCACCACCAAAAAACTATAAATAGGTGATGGAGATCCCTCATTTCACATCCACAATCATAAGCACCCTTACTCTGCCAAAATCTCTCTTGAAACCCTAGCTCACCATTGAGCCACTTTCACCTTGAGAGCCCCTTTTGGCCCATTCCCACCATTGGAGAAAGAGAAGGAGCAAGTTGGAGCTTGGAGCAACCCTCTTGGACATTGCAAGAGCTTCACCAACCTCCACATTGGAGGTAATATCAATACAAAAACCATTATTTACATCTTGTTTTTTCTGTTTCATGCACATGTTCAGAGTAATTTATATTTCTGTTTTAGCACTTTAATTTACATTTACTGAACTGCTACTAAGGAGTCCCTTCTCCTTAGTAGGTGCTCATTTGCACAAGCTAGGGGTAAAACCCTAGCTACAATATGGCAGGAGGTGGGGTGGAGTATTTATGAGCAATGAACTCATTGACTTCTTCTAAGTGTGAGAAGAGGTGAGTCATATGGTCGCCCCCACAAATATTGCACCGAAATTTGGGTTTCCTTTCCTTCTTGTCGCCCTCAACATTAGGGGGTGGTGCTTGCTGCGTTCCAGACTCGTTGGAAGGATTTTTATTCTTGTTTTTCTTTTTTTTTCCTCCACATTGTTGAGATTTCTGTGGTTGTGATTGTACCGTGTTCACCTCAAAGGTTTGAGTTGGAACATTGGGTGGTTTGGTAGTAGACATAGTTGAAGTGCGTGGACTAGTAATGCAAGTTGGTTAAGTTTTCCACTTAACTGGTTCATTGAAACAATAGATATGGAACAAACAACACCATCGACATGTGGTCTGGGTGTGGGTCGAGATGGATCAGTTGATGGTCGAGGAGCATGCAGAATAATGTCATAGAGAGTGCCTGATTGTGAATATATCAAATCCAAATGTTGGGCACGATGGATAGCTTTCTCTTCAGTTACGGCCCCAACCATGGAAACATCATGAGTAATGGGAGGTAATAATGACTTCATAAACCAGTCTACTAATAATTCATCGGGAATGATAGATTTTACAAGCCTCCTCCTTTGTCTCCATTCATGAATATGGTCAAAACTATGGGTGGCGGTGTTTTGATGCAAATATGTCAAAAAATTCGTTCATGTTTTATAGTGGATAGGTAATTGGAAGTGGGTTAAGAAATCCATCGCTAGCACATTGAATCTAGAATAGGAGGTGGTTGACAATTCAATGTACCACTTGGATGCACTCCTGGTTAGGGTCCAAGGGAAAAGACGTAGTTTAACACCATAATCCAACATAGAGATGGAGACACACCACAAATGATAGATGGTAACATGAGTGGATGGGTCTTCTCCCGTTTTACTGTCAAATTTGGGTATGTCTACAGGGATCTTGTGTGGGATAAGTGGTCATAAGGGGTTGTAAAAAATGGGGTCATTGGTTAACCTCGACAAGTTCAACAAATCCAAAGTATCTAAAAAGGGTAGTTGCGTGTTGGGAAATGGATTTTGTGTCAAAGGTAATTGGGCATTGAGACCCATTGGACCATAAGGTCCCCCCATATATTGTCTTCTAGAAGCATACAAACTTCGGAAAGCATGAGTTCCCCTAGAAAATTGATTCCCCCCATAAGAATGATTACCCCTAGTGAACTGATTACCACCATAAGGTTGATTTCCCCCAATGATGGGATTTTCCCCATAACTACCCCAAGGTGAATAACTACCACTAGGATAGGGAACTCCTCCAACATAGGTGTTCCCCCAGGAAAAGGGAATCCACCAGGAGCACTAGTGCCCCCAGTGGATGGGAATTTACTAGAAACATTACCACTTGTTTGGAAGGGTAAACTACCATACATAGGTGTGATTCTAGTAAAGGGAGTATTACTAGGAGCATTCAACCCTCTAATGGGTTGAGTGCATCCGAAAGATTTCCCCCCTTGAGAGGGAGGTGGGTTGCTTGCCCCTATAGGTGGGTTCCAACCAAAGGGAATTCCAACATTAGGAATAATAGGGCTTCCTGTAGACATGTCAGCATTGGCTTGGGAACTACTGCCGGTAGTAAATGTAGGAGCAGGCCCTCCCCCAAAAGTAAAAGTTGGGGAAAATTGTGGTGATGGTCCACTAGAAGGTGGAGTACTGGATTGACTAATGGGTGAAATAGTAGGTATGGACGATGTTCCCCAAAGGGAAATAGTAGGTGTGTTGGGTGTAGTAAATGGAGCATTTACCCCACTAGTGGATGGGTGTGGAGAATTAACCGAAGTTCCTCCTCCACTACCAAGGGAAGATGGGATGGGTTATTCCATAGCTGAAGATGATGTGGTCCCATATATCATATGAATGAGCATTGAAAATGGATCACCTGTTAAAGGTTGAACTTGCTCAAGTATGGGGCAGAAAGGATGCGTAAAAGGTGGGTTAAAGTGTGGAAAAACACCCTCGTCCACAACTTCGATGTCAAAATGGGTGGTATGAACCAAATCACTTCTAGAATTGACGGTGTCTCTTGCCCCTTTTGGAGAGGTGTCTCGCCTTGAAATAGATGGAGGCTCCCTCTCAACAGGAGAGAGGCCCCTAATACGTCGAGATTGAGGAATCAGTAGGTTGGCCATGGTGAATAGTTAAAATTTACAAAACAAAAATAACAATCCTAAGGCCAAATACAAGAGAACATGCAACATACCCCTAGCAAAATTGAGGCTATCAACAGGAAAACCAATTAGCTCAAAGGACTCTTCGGAAAGTGGGTCCCAATCCACCAGCAAAGAGGTGAGAAACAATTACGATAACCCCTCTTACTCCCTCGAATCCAAGGTCCAAGTTCCCTTGGGGAACCCCCCAAGGTAAAGAAAGCAGATGGTATATCATCTCTCTCAGGTACCACAAGCACTTCCTACTTGTAGTCACCTATGTAGATACCTAGGAAAATCAACTAAGACTACCACTTCACAAAAGGATGATCGGGAGGAATAGTCATAAGTCAAGTTTAGACGTGTGGGAAGGGAACATGCAACATATGTCGAAGACCCAAATCCTGTCCAGGAGGTGTCACCTCGAGGACTACCAACTAACCAAGCCCCAATACACGTAAGAAACCACTAAGCACACCAAGAGGGGATATCTCTCAACTGCACCTAACTTGACCTCATCCTTGAATCATGTGTTAGATGAGCTTTCCCATCAAGCATCTATTGCTACTAATGGATTTTCACTCTTTAATGACTCTAGTTGCTTTATATGGCCTTGGAGAGTGTCCTCTCCAATCCTATTCCAAGGCCCTACAACCTATGCTAATGTTGGTTTGTTGGACGAAAAATAAAAATGTCTAATATATTTTAATTAAGCACTTTCTTTTATGGCTATTGATTACTCAAGCAGGTATATGGAGTGAAACTTGGTGATGTGAAAGACGACTCTAGACCCAAAAGATTGAAAAGATGCAAGAATCATATGCACTTCACTTCTTTTACGTTCGATTAACTTCTCTCTATGGGAGGGAAGAGATTTATTTTCCTTTTCAATCAAGCCAAAAGATCCCAACAAGAATATGTAGACATTCCAAAAACACATGCAAATGTAAAATCCTTTTTTTGTTTATAATTATGAAACAAAATATCAACAAGAATATGCATGCAACAAGTAGCCTCAAATATTCAAACCAAGCAAGACAAAACAATGATCAATAGCACAGCTAGAGACCACTGAAACTGTTAGGAACCCGTGTCAACCCTTCTCTTTACTTTGTTAGTATATTTTTATTGGACACATTGTTCGGATATCCACATCATATTTTTCAGGATCTTGCATGCAATTAGGGTTTGCATGCATCCTAGTCACCAGGTTGGTGCCTCCAACACCTTAGCCACCTTATTCTATCACTTGGGATCTTCTTACATCAGTTCTTTATCCCTCCTAGTCAGGAAGGCACCCACTTCTCACCTACTGCCAGAGAAGGGCGCACTTCTTCACCTACCACTTCAATTCCACTTCAGTTACACTCAGTTAGCTCTGATTATCCTTGATCTAAGGCTAGTTTCACTCCTGACTGACTGTTTCACTCCGATGGACCTCCAGATTGACTAGATGACTTGTTTTGACTTCAGTTATCCTCCCATGTGCCCTCCACTGAGCCTACTTCCCTATATTAGTGCTACACACTTCAATTACACATGTTACACTGAGTTAGACTCAGATTGACACCTGGATGACTGGTTCTTGTGCATTGATGACCACCACTGATTGATGATGAGGACTGCTAGTTGGAGTCAAGCTACTCCATTCAGTGATTCGAATGACCTCCTTAGTCAATTCAAATTGCTCAGTCATTGTGAGATTATTGTATTGTAATTATTCACCCTTATTGGGATATTGAGCACTGTGCATGTTTTACACAGTTTTACACCATATTTTCTATGTTCATCTGTTGTGATTGATTTACTTGTTCATTAGATCTGCTGTGACTAATTTTACATGGTATCAGAGCCATTGCAGGGACAAGATCTCTTTTCTACAGGTGTTTCTACAAGAAGATTTGAGTGAATTTGCTCAAAAATTACAAAAAGTTTTGGCATGAAAGATCTCAAGGGCATTCGCTCCTGTGCATGCAAAGCTTGAAAATACTTCCAATACCACTCCAGAAGCTTGAGTTTCCACATAAATCCTGGATCTGATACGTTGGACCCATTCACATTGCTTGATCTCCAATCCTAGGTGTGATGCAACTCTAAAAGGGTGGATTGTTTGACCTCATTGTTCTTGGTTTTATTGTGATTTGCAGGTTATTGTCTCCATAAATTTCATTTGCTACTTTGCCCTTGCAAGCATTTCTACATCAGTGTGCACTCGCTCCTAGCAATGGAATACTCTTCTTCAAATCCTATTCTCACCCCATTCAATTATTTTGATTGGAAAGATGATATGGAGATCATATTACGTTCAAAAGGTTACTACCAAGTCACTCTTGGTCTTGAATTGGAGCCAAACACCTTGTCAGATAGAACCAAACACTACAACAAGCTTGATGAAGCTTATGGTCTTCTTTGTCTCTCCATCTCCAAAGATATTCACTTCCATCTCAGCGGATTGAAGACTCCAAAATCTATATGGGAGCAACTTGAAACACTATTTGGCAAGCAGGACGAGCTTAGGGCTTTTCAATTAGAGAATGAATTGATTGCCCTTAGTCCTGAGAATTTCGAGACCATTAATGAATTCTTCACAAAATTCAAGAACTTGAACATGCAGTTGAAGAATAGTGGAGTTATCAAAGAGGATAAGCAATTGATCCTCTCCATTCTCAGCAAGCTTGGTAAAGATTATTCGGTATTTGTCTCTACTTTCAATTCCGATCGGCTAACTACCCCGAATTGGAAGATGCCTACCTTGAATGCCTTCATTGAGTCCGTCACAAAAGAGCATGATAAGTTGATTCAAATGGGGTCCATAAGCTCCAAAGATTCAGCCCTATATGTTCAAGGACCCAAGATCTCGAATGGAAAAGGAAAGCAAAAGAAGGAGAAGCCCAAATTCGAACCTCACAAGCAAAGAGAGAAAGGCAAATAGACGGATGCACCATCCAGTTCGAAGTTCAAGCAAAAGGGAAAAGAAGGCAACCAAAAATATAAATGTACTTATTGCAACCATGGATTTCATCCCAAAAGTTCATGCATGAAGAAGACTATATATCAAATGGCCCTCCTTTTGGAAAAGAATAACATAACTCTTCCTGACGGTGCAAGGAAGAAGGATAGGAATGATGATCATGAAAGAGGACAAGCACTCATGGCAACTGTTTCGAAGCCCACTACTCTCTTGATAGATTCGGGTGCATCGAATCATATGGCTGAAAATATTGATTCTTTTTCTTCATTCGATCCAAACAACTCCATCCCCATCCATTTTGGAGATGACTCAAAAGTTTCTTCAAAGGGAAAAGGTACGATTCATGTAGATCATGGAAGCTTTCAGAATGTTCTCTATGTGCCTTCCTTGGCTTCAAATCTTCTTTCTTTGTATCAAATGACACACACTAGTGAACCGAAGCAAGTTACATTTATCCCTAATACAGTTGAAATTTCTGATATCAAAAGTGGAAGACTTGTTGCAGTCGGAAAGGCGAACCACACTGCAGAATGCTATGAGTTTTCACACTTTATTCCGCTTGCAAAGCCCACTGCTCTTCGCACACATGGTAATGAGGTTAGTAGGCTTTGGCATGAAATATTTGGACATCTTAATTATAAATATTTGCTGCTGTTATCAAACAATTCCATGGTAGATGATCTTCCACAGCTCCGTTCATCGAAGGGAATATGCACTGGTTGCATTATTGGGAAGCACCCCGAGCACAGATTCGACCACGGCAAAGATAGCAAAGCTTCTACAGTTTTGGGGCTGATACATTCTGATAACAGTGGTCGGCTGATCCATATTTCATTAAATGGTTCAAGGTATGTCTTGACATTTATTGATGATTTTTCCCGATTTACATGGGTATTTTTTCTCAAAAACAAGTCAGAAGTGCTTGGAAAATTCAAGGATTTTAAGGCTTCTGTTGAGATCGCCACTGAGAGAAAGATCAAAGCTCTTAGATATGATAATGGTGGAGAATATATCAAGGCCAAGTTTCTACAACTTTGTGCCCAAAGTAGAATTTAGATCCAACATACAGTTCCCTACACACCCCAGCAGAATGGTGTAGTGGAAAGGAAAAATCGGTCACTGAAAGAGATGGCTACATGCATGATTGAATCAAAAGGTTTGGCTACAAATCTTTGGGATGAATCAATCAATGTTGCTGCATACATACAGAACCATGTTCCACATTCATCCGTGAAAGGTATGACTCCTTTCGAAGCATTCTTTGGTCACAAACCGGATGTGTCAAATTTGAGAGTTTTTGGCTCTACTGCATGGGCTAGAATTCCTTCCAAGAAGAGACGAGCTTTGGATCCACAAAGTATTGAGTGCATACTGATAGGATATGGGGAAGAATCAAAATCATATAAACTCATGGATATCATATCTAAAAATATATTCATGGAGCGTAATGTGCAATTTGAAGAACCGCTTCAAGAATTGCAACTAGTTGAGGAAGAAATTGTCGTTTCACCGCCTTCACCAGAAGAAGATCTGTGCAGCGATAATGAAGGTAGGAGTTCTGATATTTCTGATATTTTAGCAGCACATGATGATAATGACATATCAGGTTCGGAATCCGACCATTATGATCCTCCTCAGTTACCAAAGTGGGCCCAAAACACTCTTCAATCTGCTGGTTCAAACCTTGGAAATCCTGCTAATCTGAGACGAACAAGAGCAGACTTTCAAAGAGCAGGTATGGCTCTTTCTTTTTCTAATCCATTACTTCCTGAGATTTGTTATTTGATGACTGGTTCATATCCCACATCATACTATTCTTCCCACCGAGATCCGAGATGGGAAAGTGCCATGGATGAAGAGTACAGTTCTCTTCAAAAGAACAATACATGGGAGCTAGTTTCTCTTCCACCTGGAAGAAAATTAGTGAAGTGTAAATGGGTCTACCACACGAAAGTTGCTTCTGATGGCTCTATCAGAAAATACAAAACAAGGTTGGTGGAAAAAGGTTTCTCCCAAGTCCAAGGAGTGGACTACACTGAAACCTTTGCACCGGTTGCAAAGATGGATTCCATCCGCCTTGTTTTGGCTATTTCCACATCCAAGCACTGGGAAGTGCACCACATGCATGTGAAGAGTGAATTTCTACATGGAGACCTTGCTGAAGAGGTATATATGCAGCATCTAGAGGGATACACATTAGATCCATCATTAGTTTGCAGATTGAAGAAATCTTTGTATGGGTTAAAACAGGCCCCAAGAGCTTGGTACGCAAAGATGGACTCCTTCCTTCTTTCTCAGAATTTCCAAAGATGCAAATCTGATCCGAATGTGTATCTTCAGCGAGTTAAAGGTAATTTGTTGGTTTTTGTACTTTATGTTGATGATCTTCTCATTATTGGTAGCACTCTTACTTCAATAAACAAGCTAAAAATTGCCTTAAATCTAGCTTTTGACATGAGCGATTTGGGCTTGCTGAGTCACTTTTTGGGCTTGGAGATAGCTCAAAATTTTGATGGGATCACTATATCTCAGCAAAAATATGCTTCCGACCTGTTATTGAAGTTTAATATGGCTGAATGTAAGGCAGCCCCATTCCCATTCCTCTTAGGAATCAGTCTTGAGGAGGGAGATTCTACACCGCTTGCAGATTGCAGTATGTATCGACAATTGATTGGTTCACTACTTTATTTGACACACTCAAGGCCTGATATTTCATATGCTGTGAGTGCCATGTCAAGGTATATGCAGCAGCCCCATGAGCTTCATTGGCGAGTAGCCAAGTGGATCTTGCAGTATGTGCAAGGTACGAAACATTTTGGCATACATTATGCTGCAGATTCTGAGCTTGATTTCATTGGTTTTACTTATTCAGATTGGGCAGGTAATAGCATTGATCGGAAGTCCACTTCCGGTTATGTTTTCATGATTGGTCATGGCGCTATTTGCTGGTCCAGCAAAAAGCAGGCATCCATTGCAATTTCTTCAGAAGAGGCAGAGTATCGAGGGGTAGTCAATGCCTGCATTCAGGCAGTTTGGTTGCAGGGTATTCTTTTCGAGTTTGGTTTTGGTGGCACTACTTCGACTGTCCTATTTTGTGACAATCAAAGTGCTATCAAGATCTCCACAGATCCATTTCAGTAACAGAGGACCAAACACATTGATATTCATATGCATTACATTCGACAGTTGGTGCATGATCGCACCATCATTCTGCAATATTGCCCTACTGATGAGCAAATTGCAGACATCTTCACCAAGAGCTTCACTGAGAAGAAGTTCTCTTACCTCCGTTCACTGTTGGGGGTGAGTTCCATCATGGTGGAGACAGATTGATCCATTATTATTCTTTATCTTGAGGGGGGGGCTTTCTTCCCACTGGGTTTTCTCTCTTTCCTCACTTAGTTTATTTTTAGCATTTTTTTGATTATTGTATTGGGGTGACCTTTGGTCTTAGTTACCAGGGCCCCACATTATTTTTTGCACATCATAGTCTAGCTTGAGGGGGGGTGTTCGGATATCCACATCATCTTTTTCAGGATCTTGTATGCAATTAGGGTTTGCATACACTTTGCATGCATTCCAGTCACCAGGTTGATGCCTCCAGCACCTTAGCCACCTTATTCTATCACTCGGGAGCTTCTTACATCAGTTCTTTAGCCCTCCTAGTCAGGAAGGCACCCACTTCTCACCTACTTCCAGAGAAGGGTGCACTTCTTCACCTACCACTTCAGTTACACTCAGTTAGCTCTGATTCTCCTCGATCTGAGGCTAGTTTCACTCCTGACTGACTGTTTCACTCCGATGGACCTCCAGATTGACTAGATGACTTGTTTTGACTTCAGTTAGCCTCCCATGCGCCCTCCACTGATCCCACTTCCCTATATCAGTGCTACACACTTCAGTTACACATGTTACACTCAGTTAGACTCAGATTGACGCCTGGATGACTGGTTCTTGTGCATTGATGAACACCATTGATTGATGATGAGGACTCTTAGTTGGAGTCAAGCTACTCCATTCAGTGATTCGAATGCCTCCTTAGTCAATTCGAATTGCTCAGTCATTGTGAGATTATTGTATTGTAATTATTCACCCTTATTGGAATATTGAGCACTGTGCATGTTTTACACAGTTTTACACCACATTTTCTATGTTCATCTGTTGTGATTGATTTACTTGTTCATTAGATCTACTGTGACTAATTTTACACACATATGCTTTGTAATTCGTCCTGTAGTATTATATGTTCCACGGTATTGATCCAAAGTTTGTATTAGCCCATAGTATTGTATGTTCCATGGTATTGATCCATAGTATTGGACGTATATGCTTTGTAAGTCATCCCATAGTATCATATGTTCTATGGTATTGATCCATAGTATTGGCGCATAGACTTAGTATATAAGTACATGTTGATGCCAATGAAGGCACTATGAATTTATTTGTATTCAGCTTTCTCAAAGGAGGTTTCCCACTCGAAGTGTCCCACGATCAATAAAGTATTCTGTGTTCTAATATATTGTGCATTTTATCGATTAATTGTTGCAGGTTCCTCACAACTGGTATCATAACACTTTCTTAGGCTCGTTGGGTGAAATTTCTGCCAATGTTTTTTTCATATCTATATTTGTTCCTATCAATTGCAGGTTCAGATCTAGGAATAATCTCTATCTGCTTAACTGTGGGAAGTACTTGGGCATAATCCCTAAAAATAATTGTGAGGAGTACCACAAGTACCCCGAAGTAGCTAGCCCATTGAGAGGACCTGCTAGTGAAAAGGGAAACGACCCCTACCTGATTGACTAGTTCCCACCCGTGAGGTATACTAAGAGTTGTCGTTTGTGGCAAAGCGGTTATCATTTTTACTTGAGTCGTGGAGTGAGGGGTACTGCCCCAATATGCAATCTTTCAGACAACATTGTTGGTCGAGTGACTCCCCTGAACCGTTAGGAATCCAAACATACCTGGGGTCCATATCTATTGCCAACTAATAAATCACAGATTACATCTATCCAGAGCTATTGCAGATCAATTTTGAGCCATTTTAGATCCATTCCGAAATCAGTTTAAGATCCATTCCAAGCCGTTTCAGATCCATTTCGAAAGCCGTTTCAGATCCATTCTAAAGAAAAGAAATGTTTTTTCGCTATATCTTCCTTATTTTAACTATGTTTCCCTTGAAACTTCACTGACACCTCTACAATCCCATCCTGCATATTTCATTCCTGAGGACCCTATCCCAAATTCCACTTCCCAAATCCTGAAATCCAACATTTGTCTATTTTTAGGGTTTGTCATAACTTCTTTGATTTTCACCCAATCGCCTTCAAATTTTGCCACAGTGTTGATTTCCTATTTCTGCTTCTTTGTCCCTCTTTGACAAATTTTCTCATTCTTTCACCTCGCTTCTGAAATCCCCATTTTCGGCTTCCCCATCCATGAGAAAGTGTCCAAAACCTAGTCAAACCCCAATTACCCATCATAGTTTTTCCCAAATCCAAATTTTCCTTTACCAAAGAAGCTTCTGTTTTTGTTTTTCTACCCATTTTCAAAAAAAAAAATCCTGGTTATGGTTTCCACCTGCGCCAGAGCACTAATCATGGATGAATAACTTGCAGCCCTCAAAACCAAACTCCAAGATCTGGATGAAACATTTCTCAACCTCCATCTTTAGCATTCAACCATGAACAATAAACGACAACCATAATCCTTTGCAGCCACTGGGTTCTCTTCTTCCAACAATTTGCGTGGGCCGAAGCTTGATTTTCCTCACTTCAATGGTACTGATCTGACTGGATGGATATACCAGGAAGAACAATATTCCAGTCTACATAATACTTTTGATATCCACAAAGTTCCACTTGCATCCTTTCATTTGGAACAAGAATCCATTCAATGGTACCATTGGTACATCAAAGCTCATGATGAGCCAAACTGGACATATTTTTTTCAACTCCTTTTACAACGATTTGGTCCTAGTGCTTTTGATGACTTCACAGAAGAACTCACAAAACTTTGCCAAATTGGCATTGTTAGAGAGTTTCAGACAAAATTTGAAAAACTGGCCAATCACACAGAAGGATTGTCTGATGAATTCTATAGGAGTTGTTTTATAAGTGGTCTCAAATATGAAATCTGCTCAGAGGTTAAAATGTTCTGTCCCAACACAATGATGGAAGTCCTAGGGTGGGCTAAGTTGGCAGAGGACAAGATCACAACCCAACAACGCTCCTACTCCACTTTTGTTCCATTCAAAAATATGGTTTCCCAATGACCTCCCATCACGCCAGCTCCTCGACCAACTCCTATCAAGCATTTGTCTAAAGTAGAGATGTGAGCACGTAGAGAAAAAAGGATTTGTTATAATTGTGATGAGAAATTCACTCAGGGACATAGATGTGTTGAGCAAAAGCTCTATATCTTGGATGTGTCTTCTTCGCTTGCCTCTAAAGTTGGTGACGAAGCTCCAGATACAATCGATGATCATGTCGACATTCAACAGCCGCCTGTTGACCCCGCATCTTAGGACGACCACCCATAGATATCTCTCCATGCTTTAGCCAGAGCCACCACCACAAAAACAATGCGGGTTAGGGTAACGTTACTTCAAGAATATCGCTCTTACAATACTCATTCATTCTGGTAGCACTCATAACTTCATTGACCCTCGGATCGCCAAACAGGCTGATTATTTTGTCCATCCTTGCTCCAACTTTGAAGTTATGATTTCCAATGGGGGCACCTTACCTTGCAAGGAGATGTGTTGCAATGTGTGTTTCTCTATGGAAGACCATAACCTGCGCTTATCATGTTTTCCTTGGCCTTAGGCGGATGCGATGTGGTTTTGGGCATTCAATGGTTACACAGAATTGGCTCTATCTTCAAGGATTTTGCTGAACTTTGGATGTTGTTTTCAGTCAATGGGAAAAAACACACATTTACGGGCTTACAACCAGGGTCTCTCCGCATCATTAGTTCACATCGCCTGGAAAATCTCCTTAATAAGAATTCACATGGTGTCATTGCTCAGCTCCATTCCATTCAAATGCACCCATCAACGGTCTTCACTACTCCTTTAGATCTACAACACATTTTGGATAGATATGCAGGTGTCTTGCTAACCAGTGGGATTGCTGCCTTCAAGAGACCTTTCAGGTCAGAATTTAGTCGCCTCTATATTTCAGAAGAAAATGATGGCTATTTTGCATGCAGTACAAAAGTGGCAGCCATACCTATTAGGGAATTATTTCTGCATCAAGACTGTTCACCAGAGTCTGACATATTTCCTAAAACAACGGGTCTCCTCCCCAACCCAATTGGAATGGGTTATCCAACTCATGGTTTATGCCTATGAGATCACTTACATGAATGATAAGGACAATCTGGTGGCAGATGCTCATCCTCGCACAATTGATTACCAAGTTTCTCTTTCATCTATTTCTATGCATATTCCAAATTGTTTGCAATCTCTTCAACAGGGCTATGTCAATGACTCCTCCTTATATCAAATCATCCAACAGTTGGCTAACAACCCTTCTACTATACCGCATTACTCTTGGGATGGTGTTGGCTTGGTTTTGCAACCAAGATTAGTGCAATGGGCACCTATGAACAAGTGATAGAAGTTTCAAAGATTGAAAGCAAAAAAATTATTATAAATCTGAATCTAAACTAAACTAGCATGTGCATATAACAAATAAAATTTTCTGAAAATGATTCAATAACAAGAAATAAAAAGAACGAATATTGTATTAAGATACCTCAAATGGTGAGGATTTGTGTTGAGCAACTTCCAAGGTGAGTAGCTCCAAGCTCCAAAGGTCTCTTCTCCAAGATAGCTACAATGGTCAAAAGTTCATGAGAGATTTTGATAGCATGAGGATAGGATGATGGATGGATGGAAAGTGAGGAGCCCCTACCACCTTTTTATAGTTTTTGGTGGTGGGGAATACCATTATGGTTTTGAGGAAACCAATGGTATTGACCAACATGGTTTAGGTACCTTTTCCCTCCTTTTTCCTTTTGTGAATATTTTTAATATTTTTATTCCCTTTTTAATATTTTTGGGAATTCTGGACCCTTTTTGAGGAAAAATATTCATTTCGAGTGGAAAAATGGGTGTATTAAGGTCTTTTGGTGACCTTTTGATGGATTTAGAGTCTCAAATGGTGAAAAAGTGGACAAATGGGTCATGTGAATAAGGAAAGGAGCTAGTGAGCACTTTTTGGGTGTTAACAGATTGCCCCCTGATGTGTGAGGGCAGGAGCTCATTGTATGGCCGATAGACATCATAGTTCTTTTGTCTTTTTTTCTGGTGTTTGGGGAAGAGAAGAGACCGATTGGAGACTGGATCCATGGCCCTTGGAAGCTGCAAAATAAACAATATTACATGGCCTCAATATGAATGAGGGATAAGCTTTGATAATGGATGAGGCGGGCATACCCATGCTCGTATCAAGACATATACATAACAATTAGTCCTAGGAAGGGGACCTAAAAAATACATAAAAAATCTGCTGGTACATCATAATGGTTTGGAGGGGACATTATTTTGGGATGTACTCATGATCATAAGATGATTGATCTCAATAACTGATACATTGGAATAAAGCAACAACCGTTCTGAATAAGGTCTCAGAAGGGTTGATGAACTGCTGAAATGGAAGGTGTCCAACATCTGTAGGGACTCAATGACTGTGAGTCATCACTGGGAAGTACTTGTAACTGTATACTCAAGGGAGTAGAAAACTTCGGTACATCTGAATACTGTCGCCATGCACAAACCGGATATCTATAGAAAAAATGTAACTGGTTGTTTCCAGAAGTAGACTCTCAAATGTGGAAGAGTCAGGTGGTATCCAGGGTCTTCGACTAATAACTAAACGGACCAATACCCTGTGCGAGTCTCAACGATGTGATCAAGGTGTTGAAGTCGGGCATGTGAGAAACAACCATTTGGAGAGGCACTAAGGACTCTTCTCGAAATGATTCGTAGGCACTCATCATAAATTGTAATGAGTCCAAGACACAGGGACCTCTAGGTCTATCCTTTGGAATAAATTTGGTTGTCGTTGACAGAGGGAGACCAGCAACTAACAAGGCAATGATGTTTCCTTGATAGGAGCACGGTGCGTAGAACTGAAGTGTGGTAGTACTGATGGTAGGACTAACATACTTGTTGGGATGGGAAGTAACTGGGGTCATATAGTGGGTAGACTCAAACTTCCTTTGTTGAGAGCATGATGACATGGTTGACCTGGCAGTGTAGGGAAATGACTTGTAGGTGCGGGTATCATAGATTTTAAGGACTGAAGGTGTAATGTCCCTTACTAGGAATTTTATTAAAATTGCAATTTTCCACTTTTTTTTCCTAGTTCGACCTTTGACTAGTTTTGATCTCTAGGTCCCAAATTTGCCCCAAATGATCCCAAATCTTCTGAGAAGGTATATGAATGATATTAGAACATAAATATGTGTTTCATGGATGCCTTTGGACCTTTAAAATACTTCTGTAAATCCTCTTTCAATTCTGATCAATGTAGGTAACTTTACTAGTGATTTTCCTTTGACTAGTATTGGCATCTAGGTCTCAAATTGACTCCAAATGCCTTCAAATATTCAAGGAAGGTGTATGAATGATATTATAACTTTAATATGATGTTTATGGATGAAATATTTCCACCAAAAGACCTATGCAAACTCTCTTAATATTCTGGACCAATTATGCAATTTTACTAGTGATTTGGGGTTCAAATCCCCCTCGGGTAAGTACTGAAAATGGATTCCCAAATGCCTCCAAACCCACTCAAATTTATGAATAGAGGTATGTACTGTGTTAATTATTTTATTAAAGTCTTATATGCACCATTAATGGATTATTACAACTGTTCTCACCCTCTCCCATTCAACTGCAAAAATCCCCAATTCGACCCTTGGGGGAGTGGCATTATTTCACCTCCCAATACAACTAAACTGAGTAAAAATGCTTTAAATTCTCAAGTACAGTACATGAAACTTGTATAAGACATCCATGGCAGTATATGGATCACAAATATATCAGATAATCATCCATTCATTCGAAATCATCATCAATACATTGGTTCACAACAAGGTAGTGGGGAAATGGCATTGTTCTTCCATTAAAAATGAGATTTATACATTTCTACCTGGAATTTCGACCTGAAATTTTTTGGAGATGAAGAACAGAGTATTTACTTCATATTAAAAAATAAATGGGGCATTAAAAGCTTCCCCAAAGAGTACAATAGCTCACCAAAAACGCCCTCCCTCAAGGATCAAGAATATGCCATCAAATCTGGAAATGGTTGAAGGAGTGAGCTGCAATAGAAGAAACCATGAGCTGCCCTGTAGCTTACACCTGCAAATAAATAATCCATTAAAGCTCCAAATGAAAGGTCTGAATGGCCTTTCCAATTACCAACTTGGATGGGAATCTTTCACCCTCGAAATTGGCTAAGGCAAGAAACTAGTCATCCACTAGCTCTCCCTCTTCACAAATGCAATTGCAAATTCTACAAATGATCAAAAGCTGGTTTAATTCTTTGTTATTGACATTTCTAAAGTTCTAATGTCCTCCATGGGTCGAATTCCTTCCAAGAGACTCATGCCAACTCAATTTGGGAAGAGATTCCGAAGAACGCCACTTGTACAACAATTCCTAGTCTCCCACTTCCACCAAATCACATGTGGAAGCATCTTAGCTTCCCTAACACCCTTGAGCGCCCTCTTGGAGTCTATTTTTATCCCTGACATGTCATATATGTCATATGTCAGCCTTCAGGTCTGATTTGTGTCATAGGTGTCATAGCATCTTCATCATTGTTGTCATAGAGCTAGGGAATCTAGCCCAAGTGTCTCACTAGCTCCAAATTGCCTCTTCCTCTTCCATGGGAGTTACTCTTCCTCTATATTTCGACCTTGGATGATTCATGCCATGAATAATACCTTTTGGACTCCCCCAAGTATGTTACCATTCACCTTGAATTCGAATTGGTGAGAGAATGATGCCAAGTGTAGTGGGGAAATCTAGCCATATGTGGGTCCCACTTCCTCCATGTGTCTTCATGATGAAATGCCACTTTGATTTTCACTTGTATATATTTATTTAGCTACTTTATTAAATATTTATGCCATTCTAATGTTCAAACATCATTTATTATCCCCATTATTCCAAATCCCAAAGCTTCCACCCCAAAGCTAGGAAACTAGTAATTTTCCTCCTTGGCAATTATTTGACCTTTAGCATCAATTTGACAAACTCTAATGAATAGGGCCAATGTGATTAGGCCATTGTGACCCAATACCAAATTTGGGACATGACAAATCCTCCCTTCCCAATATTGCTTGTCCTCAAGCAATTTTAAACGTGGGTGATGAAGAACCTGCTTTCTGTATAATTCTTTGAAGTTGCCATTGAATTGCCCAACCTTGAGTCTTTGAGTTTCCATGAAGATTTTAGAGAGGAACCACCATGCTTGCTGCTGCACTATTCTGATTAAAATCACTTTATTAAGTGGGGAATCCATCTCCCATACTGCTTGCTTCCCCAAAAAATATGAAACCAATGAGATAAAAATTATTCCAAGGTCCCTTTGCTTGTATTGCACCCCAACAATGAAGAGTGCTCTCCAACCCATACCATCAGATAAAATGATTCCTGGATCCCATTTTCTTGTATGCATTCTTCCAAACATCATGAGTACAAAATATATATCATCAAAGTACATAACTACATAATGAAAATGTACATCAAGGAGGTGCTTCATCAAAGAATCATGAAAGTGCTTGTACCTCCAAGCAAGTAGAACACGATTTTCCAAGTGCATACAAGCTTCAAGTGACCAATCAAATCTGCTCCAATGACATAGGTGAGGATCCCATGTCCTATAATGTTGCTCCAAAAGGATGTGATATGCATCAAAATATTCAACCATGTATTCTTTCATCCAAGAAGTGAATGAAGAATCTCCACTAAAATCTGAACCAAATAATGAGCAGAAAAAACAAGGAGACTTCAAATGACTCAAAGAAGTCTCACCCATACATCCATGAATGTGAGAATCATAAAGATGTAACAAAGTATGTGGCTTCCAACAAAAATGTTCTCCCATCATAAATCTATTCATCCAAGTGTTGGATGAAGTTCCTCTAACATCAAATGAACCCAGTGTTGAGCAAGAAAAACCATGAGTCTTCAAGTGACTCAAATCCATATCATAGGTGCATCCATGTAGATGTGAATCATCATAAAGTGAAAAATTATGCTGCTGCAAATGTGAATAAGAATGTGCTCCAACCATGTCATCATAAAAGTTAAATCTAGTAGTTCCATACTCCTCATGTGGCACCATAAAAAAGAACCCTTTCACCCATACTTCATTGAGACTAATACTGCAAAACATGGAATTGTAGGATGTAGGAGAATGTACTAACTCACCCAAATGATCAAAAAGTTCAGGAGTTTCATCATGGGAAGGATCCATGTGGGTAGTATCATGCATCTCCTCCAAAAGTGGGAAACATTTGTCATAGATTGGTTCCAATGTAGAGGAATCATGCTCTTCTTTAAAAATTGCATAAGCTTCATCAAGAGACAATTCAAGTTCCTCTTCCACCACATCAAGTGTTTGGATCTCTTCAAGTTCATCTTCAAACACATTAAGCACATTCAAATTCCCACATTTCTCATGATCCACCATGTCATGAGAATCCTCCAAACAATCTACCATTTGACAATCTGAAACATAGGAGAAAAAACAAGTATCTTGCAACTTTTCAAGAAGTTGCTCATTTTGAATTGTGAGCTTATGAATATCCTCATTATTCTTCAAGTATGCATCATGTAACAATTCATTAAGATCAAACAAATGGTTTCTATCAAAAAGCAAAGACATGAATTTACCTTTGATGTGGCACATTGCTCTTTGAATCTTCTCCATGTCTTCAAGGAATGATGTTTCCTCCAATGAAGTAGCTCTCCAACAAGAATTTGACACCAATGCTTGAGTGTCATGGAGAATGCTGAGGGACTCTTGGATCTTATTTTCATTCATCTTTAAGGACCCTTCAAGAAAATGAGGCTCTTGCAAATGAACCTCCTCATCTTCTTCAATTTTTCTTGGACCAACTTCATGAAGCTCAAGTGGTGATGGGGAAGTTGATCTTGGTTCTTCTTCAACTGCTACAAGGTTTTCATTATCATGCTTAATGAAACTTGTACTTGTAGAAACACTTTCAAAAGTGATCTCTATGTCACCAACATAGAGGTGTGAGCACCCATCAGTAGGTACTCCTCCATAGTTTAAGCATCCATCAGTAGATGCTCTTTGGTTCATGTCTAAGCTAGAAGGTGTCTCGCAATGATCTTCCATATTTTCAATAGAATATTCTTCATGCTCTTGTGATGCCTCTTCTTTTTTCTCCTTAAAGCAAGCTGATGCATTTTGCCCCTTGTTTTCCTTAGGATCAGTATATTTGGAATCTCTTCTTGAATAAATCTCAAAAGCTCTCCTCAAGGAGGACATCATTTCATGCACACATATATGATACTCGCTCCAAGGGTTTTTACAAGAAGGGCATAAACCTTTCTTCACTAACTCCACATCTTCATTTTGGGGCATATTTTCAAAAACATGTTCAGCATAGTACTCAAAAGACATGGCATTTTGTGTATTTTTGCTCGAAGCAAGATATTCTTGATATTTTTGATATTGTTGGGGCAAGGTTTTATATTTTTCTCTCCATCTTTGGAACTCGCTCATAGAATTATCCTTGGTTGGTGTGACACACTCATATTAATTAGATTTAAAGTCATAAGAAAAATCTTCATTTCTCTTGAAATTGTAAGAAGTGTTGCATGATGGCACCTCTTCCTCATACCATTCACATTCTACTTCATATTGCTCATAAGCATCTGCATATTCCTCATAAGAATTGTACTCATAGGATTCATCATAATAGTAAGACATGGATGCCAATTATTCTTGAATGTATGTACCTAATACACAGGTGTAAGGACCATGCTCTGATACCACTGTAATGTCCCTTATTAGGAATTTTATTAAAATTGCAATTTTCCACTTTTTTTCCCTAGTTCGACCTTTGACTAGTTTTGATCTCTAGGTCCCAAATTTGCCCCAAATGATCCCAAATATTCTGAGAAGGTATATGAATGATATTAGAACATAAATATGTGTTTCAGGGATGCCTTTGGACCTTTAAAATACGTCTGCAAATCCTCTTTCAATTCTGATCAATGTAGGTAACTTTACTAGTGATTTTCCTTTGACTAGTATTGGCATCTAGGTCTCAAATTGACTCCAAATGCCTTCAAATATTCAAGGAAGGTGTATGAATGATATTATAAATTGAATATGATGTTTATGGATGAAATATTTCCACCAAAAGACCTCTGCAAACTCTCTTAATATTCTGGACCAATTATGCAATTTTACTAGTGATTTGGGGTTCAAATCCCCCTCGGGTAAGTACTGAAAATGGCTTCCCATATGCCTCCAAACCCACTCAAATTTATGAACAGAGGTATGTAATGTGTTAATTATTTTATTAAAGTCTCATATGAACCATTAATGGATTATTACAACTGTTCTCACCCTCTCCCATTCAACTGCAAAAATCCCCAATTCGACCCTTGGGGGAATGGCACTATTTCACCTCCCAATACAACTAAACTGAGTAAAAATGATTTAAATGCTCAAGTACAGTACATGCAAATTGTAGAATACATCCATGGAAGTATATGGATCACAAATATATCATATAATCATCCATTCATTCGAAATCATCATCAGTACATTGGTTCACAACAAGGTAGTGGGGAAATGGCATTGTTCTTCCATTAAAAATGAGATTTATACATTTCTACTTAGAATTTCGACCTGAAAATTTTTGGAGATGAATAACAGAGTATTTAATTCATATTACAAAAGAAATGGGGCATTAAAATCTTCCCCAAAGAGTACAATAGCTCACCAAAAATGCCCTCCCTCAAGGATCAAGAATATGCCATCAAATCTGGAAATGGTTGAAGGAGTGAGCTGCAATAGAAGAAACCATGAGCTGCCCTATAGATTACACCTACAAATAAAGACTCCATTAAAGCTCCAAATGAAAGGTCTGAATGGCCTTTCCAATTACCAACTTGGATGGGAATCTTTCACCCTCGAAATTGGCTAAGGCAAGAAACTAGTCATCCACTAGCTCTCCCTCTTCACAAATGCAATTGCAAATTCTACAAATGATAAAAAGCTGGTTTCATTCTTTGTTATTGAAATTTATAAAGTTCTAATGTCCTCCATGAGTCGAATTCCTTCCAAGAGACTCATGCCAACTCAAGTTGGGAAGAGATTCCGAAGAACGCCACTTGTACAACAATTCCTAGTCTCCCACTTCCACCAAATCACATGTGGAAGCATCTTAGCTTCCCTAACACCCTTGAGTGCCCTCTTGGAGTCTGTGTTTATCCTTGACATGTCATATATGTCATATGTCAGCCTTTAGGTCTGATTTGTGTCATAGGTGTCATAGCATCTTCATCATTGTTGTCATAGAGCTAGGGAATCTAGCCCAAGTGTCTCACTAGCTCCAAATTGCCTCTTCCTCTTCCATGGGAGTTACTCTTCCTCTATATTTCGACCTTGGATGATTCATGCCATGAATAATACCTTTTGGACTCCCCCAAGTATGTTACCATTCACCTTGAATTCGAATTGGTGAGAGAATGATGCCAAGTGTAGTGGGGAAATCTAGCCATATGTGGGTCCCACTTCCTCCATGTGTCTTCATGATGAAATGCCACTTTGATTTTCACTTGTATATATTTATTTAGCTCATTTATTAAATATTTATGCCATTCTAATGTTCAAACATCATTTATTATCCCCATTATTCCAAATCCCAAAGCTTCCACCCCAAAGCTAGGAAACTAGTAATTTTCCTCCTTGGTAATTATTTGACCTTTAGCATCAATTTGACAAACTCTAATGAATAGGGCCAATGTGATTAGGCCATTGTGAGCCAATACCAAATTTGGGACATGACAGAAGGGTATGTTTTAACTGAGGGGACGAGATGATGGGTGCTGTGGGGGGATTCTTAGGGTGACATACTGTAGAATACTCTAAACAAAGGCGACCGAAATGGGGAAGCTGCCATATGAGTATACGTGATTTGTTCTGGCGCCGAGAAGCACCATTGGGTCCTTCTTTGTAGTTTTAATGAGCTCCAAGAAGGGATAAAAGTGTGCTCTGAAATGGTACCATCCTATGTATTTTGTGAGCCCAGGACTGTTTGTGCTCATGGGTGCTTTCATTTTTAAGGAGTTTGAAAATGATAAGAAGACTCTGCAGTGGTTGTGAGTACCGTCTTGTTGGTTTTTATGAGCCCAGGATGGTGATTGCTTGTGGTCGCTTTCATGTTTAGAGAGTCTGAAAGCGGTAAGTGGACTCCATTAGTGTTCTTTTTCGTAAGTTAGTCTCCAAGGCCCGAAAAGCATAAAATGATGCAAATGGAGAACTCTTCTAGTCGATTTGACTCAAGTATTCCTTTTTTGTAATTAGTCTACAAGGTTCGGAAAAGGGGTAAACTTATACCAGGTAGACGTCCTTTCAGATACGTTTAACGAGCATGAAAGGAAGCAAGGTTGCTCGGTGATCTTTTCATTGTTTTAGGAGTCAGAAAAGAGCTTAACAGAAACTCCCTAAGTGCCTTTTTCGTAAAAGGGATTGCTCGGCCTGAAAAATGGGTAAAATTATACCGAACAAAAAGGGATTGATGAGAGCGAGAAAAGGTCTCAAGCACCATCATGAGTGCGGAATATTGGATTCAGTGACATAAAGATTGTCAAAAAGGGGCAACAGCCAATGTGGCACGCAAATCGAGGTGATGGGTGGGAATGGTAAAAATGCCCAAAAAAATGAGGGGGTGAGAGTGAGAAATGATCTCAAGCATCATCACGAGCGCGGAAAACTGAATCCGACGATATAACACTCGTAAAAAATGGACGACAGTCGATGTGGCATGCAAATCGAGGTGACAAGGGGGCATGGTAAAAAATGCCCAAAAACTATGGGCATGAGAGCGAGAAATGATCTCAATCGTCATCACGAGCGCGAAAAAATGAATCCAGTGATATAAGACTCATAAAAAATGGACGAAGGCCGATGTGGCACGCAAACCGAGGCGACGAGGGGGCATGGGAAAAATGCCCAAAAAATCTGGGCGTGAGAGCGAGAAATGATCTCAAGCATCATCATGAGCGCGGAAAATTGAATCCGGCGATAGAAGACTCGTAAAAAATGGACGACGATTGATGTGGAACGCAAACCGAGGCGACGAGGGCGTGAAAAAATGGTCGAAAAATGGACCTGGTGAAAAAAGGAAAAGGAAAGACCTATCATGAATTTTGTCGCTGTGCTGATTCCAACGATACCAATGGTTTGAGGAACGGATGTCGTATGACACCGGAATGGTTCTTTGAAAAATGGTGGAATTTCTATAAATAGGGCGTGGGGCCCATATGACGTGTCATTGTTACGTGTGAGTTTGGCAAATCAATCAGACCTCTTTCTTGATTTCTAGGAGATTTGACCATTGGTTTTCGATTCCACGAGTTTCAGGTAACCCTATTCGCTTTAGCCTTTTCAATTATGTCTTTTTTGGTTAGCGACAGGCCCCTGAAGGCCACGAAATTCCATGTTGGCCTTCCAACATGGAATATTGCAGGTTTCGTGTCTTTTGCCACGATGGAAATTGCGGGTTTGAGGCTGACAAACGCGATGTTCATCACGACTGTTGGGCTGAAAGTCGCGAAGTTCATTGCGAGTATGGGGGAGATAGTCGCGATGTTCATCGCGACTGTCTAGCCAATTCCCGCGATGTTCATCGCGGGTTCTTGTATGGAAGCCGCGATGATCATCGCGGCTTTTGGTGGAAAAGCCACGATGGTATTTTTTCAAAAATTTTCCCTGGTACTAAAAGTTTCTTTGTTTTTTGGCAGGATGTTGAGGAGACCATTGGTGTCATGGCGAGAGCGAGAGATGGAGGAGGATTTGATGGTTCGGGTTTGGACTGATCAGGGATTCCGGCAGGCTCTGGCGGTGAGTGAACTCTTGAAGTTCGCTCAGATTCCACCGATGCGTTCAGTAGGACCGCTACTAAACAAATTGGTGAGTTGGTGGGTTCCTGCAAAGGGTGCCTTTATTGTTGGGGGTGAGAGGTTGGAGATCACCCTTACTGATGTATATTTTCTTACCGGGTTACCTCGCTTAGGGGAGGTGGGGGATCTCTGCCGAGGATTCCGATAGGTGTGGACATGGAGGATCTCCTGGAGACCTTCTGTGTTCCTGGGGCGATTGTGCAGAACAACGCTCTAAGTTTGAGATCATTGCGGGAGTGGGACATGCGGGCTGTCGGGGCTTGTGTTCTGCGGGTGTTGGGTGCCGCGGTGCCACATCGTTTGTCTGGGGGACAAACGATGATGGTGGATTCTGTGTTGAGGGGGACCTACTATGCATGGGGTCATATGTTTTTGGCTGGTGTCCGGAGAGATCTAGACAAGGTCAGTCGGGAGGGGGGAGAGTTCTGCTATGCCTCCTTTTTGTGTTGTTTTTTCTTTGAGCGGGTACCGACTTTGCGGCCACGGGTACCGGTTCGAGATGGTTTGGTGAGTGAGCCGCGCATGGTGCGTTGGGGGCAGATGATGCCCCATGGTGGTGGTGGTATCCGCGGGTTCTTTTTACAGGAGATGTATGAGAAGTGGGAGCATATCCCCCTGCTGATTGAGGACTATCCATATGCTAGTATGGATTATCGAGGAGATCCAGAGATGCCTCGAGCCCAGGGACAGGCCTGGGGTTTAGATGGTATGTTTTGTGTTTTGTTCTCTACTATATCATTTTTTAGATGTGTTTGTTATGACTATAGTTAGATATTTATATGATGGTTACTTGTGTGATTGTGCAAATGTTGGTATTGTACCACCATCCGACTATGTGGCTCGTAGGGGACGGGCGATGGTGGTTGCTCCACCTCCTGTAGCGGTACCACCTCCACATGGTCGAGGATTTGGGGCTCGCGGTCGAGGAGCTGGCCCTCGAGATGATTCTGCTGAGGGTGTCCGAGAGACACTAGATATGATTTTAGCAGGATTCCCGGAGGATGGGTGGAGAGATTTAGATCGGGACATCGTCGAGCGATGTTTCGATGCGCCTCATGAGTGGCGCTCGATCCTGCTGAGAGCAGCGTTGTTGGTGGCTGAGTGGAGGGATGGGGCTCGGTAGGATTAGGTAGGGCCGGTGGAGGGCAGGATTCGTTTACGAGATGCTCTAACAGGGCCGACGGAGAGGAAAGTTCAGGATCGGCATGATCCGGAGGGGCCGGCGGAGGAGGTGCCAGAGGAGCCTAGGGACCGTGATGATTAGATGATATTGTATCTGCCCCCAAATGCTGATGAGCATATGGGGAAGCACTTTTTTGTACAACTGATGTATTTTTGTATATTGGGTGCTGAGGGAACCTATGACATGTTTTGACTATATTATGATGATATATATTTATATGATTTTGGTATATAGTCGTATATGCACATGGATGCATTCATTGTCTTTTTGTTCACCCATGGAGGCATGTTTGATTTTCTGTATGCCCGTGGAGGCACATGTTATGCAACATTGTCATATTTATATATGCCTGTGGAGGCACATGTTATGCACGTGGATGCATTTTTGTTTATGATATGATTTGATTGGTGTGCCAGTCAAGAATATTGTTGGCCATATGGTCTGCTACACTATTGAGGTTTCTTGGGACATGTGTAAATGAAATGGATTCAAACTGTCGAACCATTTGTTTAGTGCGCAAGAATTTTCTGAAAAGACAGGGATCGAGTACCTGGTAATCATTGTTGAGCTGGGAAACAAGGAGTTGTGAGTCCAAGAAAACGTTAAGGTGACGTATGCTCATTTGGAGAGCTGTGGCCAGGAGACCGGTCACGACATCGTATTCAGCTTGGTTGTTGGTGGCAGCACCTAAACACACTCCGTCGATGTGGATCAACTCATGTGAAGGGGAGTATATTACCCAAGCTGCTGAGGCCAGATTGGGGGACCAATGGCTTGCACCATTAGCGAAACCGACGTAGCAGAGTGGAACAGGATCCATCTGTGGTCATGCAGAGAAAACAAATATTTAGGGTTTTTTTTTTTTGTGAAAAAGAAAATAATACTGTACAATAATGGACGGTGGTGTCCATCAGATTTACTATGGGTAAAATCGCTTGAGGTACAACCCGTTGCGTGGGTTGCATAGGGGGTTTCCTTCTGAATCGATCAGAATGTATGCCCCTTGTCCGAGGCAAGTGTGTATAATATATGGGCCTTTCCACATGGACACAAAATTTCCTTTCCCAGTTTTGTCATGATCCTGATCGTAGGCGAGGACAAGGTCCCCTTCAGTAAAAGTTCTTGGGTGGACATGTTTATCATAACTCAGTTTGGATCGGTTCTTGGCTGCTTCCATGGTTTGAAGGGCTGTGCGCCGATCTTCATCGGCCTGCTCGAGGAGTAGTAAGCGTTGCTCGATTGGGGAAGTGTCCATGTGATGTTCCACAATTTTGGGATCGAGGCCAGGCATCTCTGTGTAAGACCAGGCGAAGACATCATGAAACTCTTGGAAGAGTTTCTTATATGCTTGAGTTTCCGCTTGAGTGCATCATGCACCTAGCGAGATGAGCTCAAGTTTTCCAGGTGTGGTGAAAATGTCAATTTGTATAATAGGAGAAATGTTTGACATGTTCCCTTCCTCAAAGGCATCAGGAGCAGGAATAGGATCCTTAAACCAGTCAACTTTGGTGGGGAGGAAATCTTTAGACTCGACCGCAAATTGGGTGGCTATGGTGGAGGAGGACTGTTATGGGAGGAAGTAGGAACGATGGTGCATGTCTTCCCAGGGGTAATCAGGGGCAGTAAGAGCCTCTATAATCCCCTCATCATTGCGGAAACTTTGAGTGGTCAAATCGCTTGATGAGGGAGTGGTAGTCGAAGAGATCATATAAATGGTGTTAATCTCTCAGGATGGGGGTGATACGGGAGTGTAGATCTCCTCCATTGTGGCGGGTGCTGTCTCAAGGTCAAAATTATTCATCTCATAGAGAGCTACTCTGTAATCTGGGAGATCAGGACAGTGATGTCAGTAATGGCCATTAATATTGCATATTTCACAAGGGTGGTTGGTACGCAGTGATTTATCACGAGGCTTAGGGGTTGGATCTAGTTCGAGAATCGGGATGTTGGGGTCGTCGTCAAGCATTTGCATGTGTTCCTGTAATGTAGGTAATTGTGGACATTGATGAGTCGGATGGCCTAACTCATCACACAACGAGCATTTGGGGGGAGCACGAAACACGGGGGGGGGGGGGGAGTTTAAATGTCTTGGGAGGGGGTACAACAGTGTATGGTTGTGGGCCTCTTCCCCTAGTGGGCTTGATAAGAGGAGGGGGATTCATAGATGACGAAGGGGCAGTGACACCGGGAGGTGGTTGACTAGTAGTGACAATGGGTTGCACCGGTTGTAGGACAACATTTGGTGTCGGCGGGGGAATGGGAGGTGAAATATACCACACGGGTAAGCCTAAGGTTAACCCGGGGAGGCTGAGGGTAGCCATAACCGGGGTGCTTACTACGCCCGAGGGAGGGAATAGGAAGGGGATTGTGTGGGTGGGTGTAACACCAATGTGACTAGGTACCAATGGTGGTTTGGGTAACAAGGGAGGTTGATTGTTGGGTGGTTGTGTATTGTGGGAAAGAGTACAAAGGTCAGAGACGTGGGTCACGGGTGACGAGGTGGAATGGATTGGAATGTAGAAGTCATCGGCGTGTCAGAGTAAATTCTGGGTCCCACAGAGGAAACAAACGAGGTAGTTGCACCACAAACAGGTTGTTCAACCATGGGGAGAACATTTTCTGGTGCAGCGGGGGCATTGGGATCGTAATAGGTGAGTTGGTCGACCTTGACCACGCGTCCGTCATGGGGGAACATCATGGTACGAAAAACAGATGAGGCAACTTCCCGCATGGCATACATGTAGCTGCGGCCAAGTAAGAGGTTATAATCAAGTTGGGCATTGATGACCTCTATGTCGATGAGCACAGTTTTACCAGCCAGCTGGACAGGGACATTAGTTAAGAGACCTTGGGGTTGAGCCGAACGACCGTCATAGGCTCGCAACGCAGTGGTGGACTGCTGGAGAGTAGGGGGTCCCAACTTCTGCCAAACGAATGTGGACATAACGCATGTAGAGGCACCTTCATTGATAATGCACCGATGGATGACAATATTCCGAATGGAAATAGAAACTTGGAATGCTAAAGTGGAGGGCAGGCGTGGTTTGGACTGGTCTGAATCGAATGCCATCAGTTGAGAATCATTGGGGTCAATATCACCAATGGCAGAGAGCAAAGTCTTGCGCTGTGAAGGACATCTTTTTAAGACTTCTAAAGCAGACATGGCTGCGGGAGACTGGGCTAAGTCATCTACAATGCTGTAATTCGACGCAGCGCGAGCATTGGGGTTATTGTTGATGCGACGAAGTGGGAAGCGAGGTGCTTTAGAGGCGCCATCGAGTGGAACCAGAGGTATACGTAACGTCTGATCAATGGGATGAGCGTTAGTGTTTTTGTCGGCGGGAGGGGCTTCAGGGGTGGAGCCATATTGGTTCCGACGGGTTTGTAGGTTGACATCAGCGGATGACATCATTAACAAGTGGTGGGTACCTGAGTCGAACATGGGTTGATCAGGAGCGGCATAAGTGGTCAGTTGTTGTGGGGGCGCGTTGCCTTGAGGGGGAGCCAACAGCTGAGTGTTCACCACGCCTTGGGTTGGTAAGGGGTTTTGTAATACCATGGGTTGCGGTTGATTAAGTGGAGCTGGTTGTCCAGCGTGGCCCTGGCATTGGGCATCGTCAGCCCAAAGTTGACGTGCTTTCTCTAAGTGGGGGCAGTTATGAGTGTAGTGTCCATAGACTCCACATATAGAACATGGGTGTTTTGTTCTCAGATTATTGTTTTTGGGCTACTTGGGATGACGATCCGGATTCTGGTTGGGAGGAGCAACATTGTTATTATTTGGAGGATTGGGAGGTGGTGGACCTTGATTGTGTTGTTGGTTGTTACCACGGTTACGTCCTCTTCCACGGTTTTGTTGTCCACCCTGGTTGCATTGGTTATTTTGATGTTGGGGTTGATTGTGTTGTGTGTACACTTACCCTTGAGCACTGGGAGGATTTTGGGGTGCCGTAGGTGCGGGAGCAGGTTGCGGTGGATAATAAGCTGGTGGGGTTGGAGGTGATCCAGTTCCCTACTGGGGTTGTTGGTAACCCTGAGCTATTGGAGGTGTTGGGTTAGCTGTTGTAGCTTGCTGTGGGTAATACATTGGTTGTGCCAGGAACTAAATTGGGTTCTGGGTGGCTGGTTGGTTATAGTATATGGGTGGTACATATGTTGATGGCGTTTTCCCATAGCAATGTTGTGGACAAGAGGGTCCATGAGTGTGATGAGTCTGATTCGTTGGAGTGTACGAAGTTGTCGCTACAGAATTAGATGTAGCCCTAGAGAGGTCTGGGGCATTTGTGGTGCTCACCATGCTAAAAGGTTTAATTTGCGGTGTGACCTAGCCAATAATACCATTAGTGGCATGTGATGCCCCCGGTGCGTCACCGCGTGAAGAATCGCCTCATGGGGCGTCTGGTATGATGGTGTAGAGATAGCCTGATTGGGCATAGATTAGGTTGAATTGCTGAACTTTTAGGATAGCTTCTTCCTCTTACTGGGGTCGTTCAGAAGTGACGTCTTTTTCTATGAGGGGTAGGAGTGATTTAAGGAACCAGTCCAAAAATATATGGTCATCCAGTTTAATCTTACAGAGGCTACGACGCTTGCGCCACTCATGGATGTGGTCCGTGATGTGGGTAGTTGTGTTTTGTCTGCAAGACAATAGTATTTCAACTCCTGCATCGTAACGTACAGGTAGCTGAAAAAATTGAAGGAAAGTGGAGGCCAGAGACATAAAAGTATGGTGGGTTCCATGTGGTTGTTCGATGTACCACTTGGCTGCAGAGCCAGTGAACATTCGTTGCAACAGTCTTAGACGAATGGAGTCATCCACTATGGAGTTAGATGAACACCATAGGTGAAAAGACATTATGTGGTTTTGGGGGTCCTCCCCAGGTTTTCCTTCAAACTTGGGTATGTCCGAGGGGAGCTTTGTAGGCATGGGTGGCCATATAGGGTTGTGCTTGATAGGATCGTTGGTTAGCCTGGCTAAGTCTGGTAAGTTCAGACTAGCCATGTAAGGTAAACTAGCAGATGGGTGTAGCGTAGTGACTGGGACATAACTATTCATGGTGGCATTATGTAGTGGTCCAGTAGCCTCTAAGGGTATGCTAGGTATTGAAGGTATGTGTCCTCCAACTGCTGTGGTTTGGTATGGTCCAACGTTTCCAAGTGCAACATGGGTTACACTGGGGTTAGGAATAGCGCCAGGAATTCCTGGGATCTAGGTTGTGGTAATGACAGGTGGTGTGATTCCTATGTTTGGCATACCCATAATAGGAGGTAGTCCTGTGTTGGGTATACCTAAAGGTGGAGTGTCCCCTATGTTAGGCATGCCTAGAGGGGTTATTGTTACCATGGATGGCACAGTAGTGGAAGGGTTTGTGGATGTATCTCCAATGGTACTGGTAAAAAGTGGGTCGTATTGTGTTCCATCCATGAGGTTGGTTGGTGATAATTCAGTTGGGTTTTCGGATTCAGCCTCATAATCAGATGTGAAGTGAGGCGTGTCAGAATCGGATGACTGTATGTTTGGCCGATGACGTGTCGAGTCAAGGGATAAGGCTCTACGTCGGTGACGTGGAGAGCCAAGTAGACTGAACTAAGGGGATTCACCCTGAAGACGATGAGATCGTCTTAAATTCTCAATGGTGAGAAATATGTTTTAAAAATTTTCAGTGTAAGGTGGTGATGTAAAAAAATCGAAACCCTAATGCAACAATGAGTGCAAAAAGGGGAGTGAAAATAAAGGCTCTCAGGCCAAAAATCAACCTCAAAAAGCACTTATTATAGCAGCTGTGCTATAATAAGTGGGGGGATGCAACAAAATTGGTCAGAATACCAAAAGTCAAACAGTTTCTAGAAAAAAGAGGTGTTACTAGACCAAAGGTGGGTAATGTATCATGTAAACACCTAACTAGAAGTATTGTGAGTCAACAAACGATATCCTCTGCAAGGTGATGAAATCCAAGTCAGACAATATAGAGTGTTGAATCAACAGCTAGATATCCCCCTATCGGGAGGGACACTGGGTAGACAATCCTAAAGAGTGGCAACTAGGATACCCCGTTCATGACACGTTCGGTTGGGTGAATCTGCAGTTTGGTTCTATCGTCGCTGTACACCATGGGGGTGTACACCGAGAACTTCGAAAGGTATCCTTCGGTTACTGAATGGATTGCGGTATTCCACTCAGACTTCCGGAACCAGTCTGGCTACTTCAACCCTCCTAAGGGAGAGGCCTTCCTGATAAATTGGTTGATAACTGTGTCAAAATTATAAGGTATTTTGGTACCGTATAGGACAACCACTATGTCTCAAATGTAATAATTGAGGGGTGTTATTGGAACACCTATCCCCTCAATTCTACCTAACTACAAAATTCTTTTAAGTGCTCCCCAAGTGGGGTTAAAATTTTGTTTAATTTAAGGTAAATTTTAAGGCTCAGTTTAAATTATGTGGCAGAGTGGGTGAAAGTGTGGTATTTAAACTGAAATTGATTTGCCTTGCTTGGGCGATTTTACAAATGAAAGAAAAGATGCTTCCAGTTTTGCAAAAAATAAAGGCGTTTTTGAAATGTAAATGCTTGAAAAAACTATTAAAAAATAATGGATCTTTGAAATAATTTGAAGGAAAGAAAATAACATAAATTCTTCAAGAAATAAATGGATCTCTTAAAAATTGCTTGGGCAAAGTATCGAGCAAATAAATAGTGAAACCTTGATCTAGATAAAATGCAGAAAAATCTCTCTTTCAATTTCTGAAAATTTTGTAAAAAGACTTTTAATGAAGCATTCTAAATCGTAAAAGATTTCATATGGCTGTAAAAATGCAGGAAATTTAATACTGTAAAATATGCTAAATGGGCAGAAAATACAGCAAAAAATAATCTGCAAAGAATTGGCCAAATTGAAAAAACTTGCATCGCAAGTTTCGGGAAAAAAGCCGCGATGGGCCGCGCAGGTTTCAGCCGCGAAGCTGCGATGTGCAGCATGGATTCCTGTCACACAGTCGTGATGGGAAGCGCGGGTTTCAGCCGTGAAGCCACGATGTGCAGCGCGGGTTTTCGTCACACAGTCGCAATGTGCAGCATAGCAAATGGCCGTGAAGTCGCGATGTGCAGCGCGTAAATCGGCCCTGAAGCCGCGACGAGCCGCGCGGAAAAAAGATGCGAGGTCGCGATGAGCCGTGCGATTGTTAGGCAAAAAAAATCGCGAGGCAAAAGCCGAAAACGGACGCCGAAAAACGAACCCAAAAATAGAAATTTCGTGCTATTAATGGCAATAGAAGGGGCCAAGATCTAGAACAACAATGGATCTGCTGTCTAGGATGGTAGATCTATGAATTAAACTGATTAAAACTAACAAAAACTAAGATCTAAAGCAAAAAACTAAGATCTAAGAATTCGAAGCCAGCGAAGTCGCCAAAAACTGTTGGCTTGGTTTTGCAACCAAGCTTAGTGCAATGGGCACCTATCAACAAGTGATATCAGTTTCAAAGATTGAAAGCAAAAACAATTATTATAAATCTGAATCTAAACTAAACTAGCATGTGCATATAAAAAATAAAATTTTCTGAAAATGATTCAATAACAAGAAATAAAAAGAACGAATATTGTATTAAGATACCTCAAATGGTGAGGATTTGTGTTGAGCAACTTCCAAGGTGAGTAGCTCCAAGCTCCAAAGGTCTCTTCTCCAAGCTAGCTACAATGGTCAAAAGCTCATGAGAGATTTTGACAGCATGAGGATAGGATGATGGATGGATGGAAAGTGAGGAGCCCCTACCACCTTTTTATAGTTTTTGGTGGTGGGGAATACCATTATGGTTTTGAGGAAACCAATGGTATTGACCAACATGGTTTAGGTACATTTTCCCTCCTTTTTTCTTTTTTGAATATTTTGAATATTTTTATTCCCTTTTTAATATTTTTGGGAATTCTGGACCCTTTTTGAGGGTTTTTTATGCTTTTTGAGGAAAAATATTCATTTTGAGTGGAAAAATGGGTGTATTAAGGTCTTTTGGTGACCTTTTGATGGCTTTAGAGGCTCAAATGGTGAAAAAGTGGACAAATGGGTCATGTGAATAAGGAAATGAGCTAGTGATCACTTTTTGGGTGTTAACAGATGGTACTTCCCTAAGATACAAGGGTCATCTTGTGCTTCCCCAGAGGATAGATATTCACCTAGATGTCTTCTATGAACTCCATGATTCTCCATTGACAGGGCACTCTGGGTTCCTCAAAACATATGAGCGGGCACATCGTAACTTTTTTTGGCAGGCAATGCAAAGGACAATTCAACAAATGGTGGTTGAATGTGATACTTGCCAGCTCCTTCCGAGATTGCTCGAAACCTTGCCCATCCCTCCACAGATTTGGACAAATAATTCTATGGAATTCATTAAAGGGATCCCTAAATCTGGTGGGAAGACAATGATTTTGGTTGTGGTTGCTTGCCTCTACAAATATAGTGCCCCGGACCAGCTCTTTCATCCTCACGAAATCCCTTCTTCCATTGTCTCAGCTCGCGATGCAATTTTCACCAGTCATTTTTGGACAGAACTATTTCGCCACACGGGAACTAAACTGAAGATGAGTTCAATGTCTCACCCACAAACAGATGGTCCAACTGAAATTACCAATAAATGTTTGGAAACTTATCTTCGTTTCTTTAGATATGAACAACAACCTCAGTGGGATAAGTGGCTCCCTCTCACTGAATGATGGTGCAATAATGCATCTAAAATGACTCCATATGAAGAACTCTATGGTCAAGCACTGCCATTTCTTCTTCCATACACCTTCATTAGTACACCAATTTAGGAAATTTAAATAGTTCTTAGAAACTGCGATCAGATTCTTCGCATTTTGCAGGACAATCTTCACATGGAAATAATTCGAATGAAACAACAGGCCGATCAACATCGTCCTGAGCACACTTTTCAAGCAGTTGATATGGTTTTTTCATCTACAGCCTTCCAAGCAATCCTCCCTGACACTCAAAGGGCGTCCGCTTCTCTCTCGACCTATCATAGAGGTATTAATTCAGTGGCACAGAATGCAACCAGAGGATGCTACATGGGCACCATTCCTTTAGATTCAACATCAATTTCCACATCTAAAGCTTTGAGGAAAAATATTTTTCTAAGGGAGAGGGGATGTTAGGAACCCGTGTCAACCCTTCTCTTTACTTTTTTAGTATATTGTTGTTGGACACATATGCTTTGTAAGTCGTCCCATAGTATTATATGTTCCATGGTATTGATCCATATTTTGTATTAGCCCATAGTATTATATGTTCCATGGTATTGATCCATAGTATTGGACGCATATGCTTTGTAAGTCGTCCCATAGTATTATAGGTTCCATGGTATTGATCCATAGTATTGGTGCATAGACTTAGTATATAAGTACGTGTTGAGACCAATGAACGCACCGTGAAGTTATTTGTATTGAGATTGCTCAAAGGAGGTTTCCCCCTCGAAGTGGCCCACGATCAATAAAATTATTATGTGTTATAATATATTGTGCATTTTATCAATTAATTGTTGCAGGTTCCTCACAGAAACTCATTGCAACATCCCAATGTTTGACTTGCAATGTGTGACAAAGAATGACCAAAAACATACCCTTGCTATAGTACTGAATTAAACATATTTTTTGGAACAAAAAGAAAGGTTAAAACAATCCTCCAAGATCACCACCAAACCAGAGGGATCACATTAGAGACACAAGTACTAATTCAAGAGCTATCAAACAGACTCAAAGAAGAATGATTGAAGACAATCAAAATCAATGAAACACTTCGAAAGTAGTGTCAAGAAAAATATATGTTAAGAATTCGACAGTTAAATTGTCAACCCAAGGCTCGTAAGATTCGAGGTGCCAACACTGTATGTGCAGGGCCGAAGGATAATCTATTCTAACCTAACTAGCCTAATGCTGACAAACATGCTTTAATTGTGAAAATGATTTATGAACTACCAAATATAAATTTAATATTGCTATTACAAATTGCAAAGTGTATTAATCTACACATTGCGTAAATCAAATGCTACAAATTCAAACTTCAACATTTTTAATTACAAAGCTACAAACTAAATATTATAGATTACAAATTAAAGAAAATATGCATTAACTATAAAATTTACAAACTAGATTCTATTTATCAAACAACAACTGCAAAATTTTATTAACTATAAAAGTTGTTCCAATTAAATTATATAAAGGCATACCATAACTCTCTACCAAACTATCATTACAAATAAAGTACCTACTTGATAAAAACTAGAGAATCAAATTGGAAACGAAATAAAATGAATTAAGATGAGAGTGTCCAACTCCTTTGAAGAAATCTAGGATAAAATCTGATTTGTTTTACAAGTCCAAAGATCAGAGTTAAATTCAAAAGAAGAAATCTTCAAGTTGTTTGACAATTAAACCGACGAGGAATTCATCTTAATGGACCAAACATGCCTAGGTTAAATCTATGCTATGTTTGCAAGGATAAAGAGTGATGAATCAAATTCCAAGATCAACTTAGTTTTAGGCTTTGCAAATCACAGGTTTAATAGTTGGAACAATGAGAAGGAAAAGAAGTTGCTTTTAAAATTGCTAAATTTTATGCACAATTCAAAGCAAACTCAACTATATAAAACTGGAAATCGAATCTACTTTTAAAAAGAAATGTACAGGCAATAAATTGAACCAAATGGACAACATGTTTAATAAGATAGATGGAGCATACTCTAATTAAATCCTACACTATGCAATCTCAAAATAAAACTCAATGGAAAAAATTCCTCAATCAATTCAAGTTTAAATTGAAATTGCCAAACAAATCTACCAAACGAATTATCAATTTTATGGATCAGGACGAATGAAAAAGGGAAATCACTATACTATCTGAAAACACAAATCAATAGGTTAAATCCTATGATGAGTTCACGCTTGAATTTGGGTGCATAATCTACATTAACAAGGGAGATGCAATTTATACCAAATGTTGGGATATCAAAAAGAGATTTCTATGAGGAATCAGTAAATTCTATAGGCAAGAATAATTTTACCTATGATTAAATTTACATTCAGAACCTGTACAAAATTATGAACGGAATTTGCAAGGAAGAATAGAAATACAATCCACGGGATGGCCAATCCTCGTGGATCTTACAACATGAATTGTACAAGAATTTATTTCCAGAAAAGCATTTCTTCAGTGGAAAGAAATTGAGTTTACAGAGTAACTAATATTATGATTTAAATCTCACCCCCCAACCTCTCCTTCTCAATTACTAGTCTTTGAACTTATATAATGTTTACATATGACACAAGAGAAACATTGAATCCCAAAATTTGACCTCCCATCAAATTAATTAAACTGTCTGCAAAATAGAAATTTGTTCAACGACTGGCTATATTCTAGGAGTTGTTGAAATAACAAGTAATTAGATTCGAAAACCATTTAAATAAAATAATTGCCAACTCATCCTCATGACATAATGTCACTAACTGTTTGAAAAATTCGTGGGCTGACATCATCATTTGAACTTCTGCTTTGATTGGGATTTAGGGACATTTTTTAGCAACCTGGTAAGTTGAAATGAACACCACACCATCTAGAGACATCAACCTTAAAAACCCATGTGGCGGATTTGGCAATGGACTATGCTAACCATCAATTCCCCTTCCGCAGTAGTGTTGGAATGAGTGCCGAAATGGGTGCCAAAATGCAAAATTTAAAACTGAAGTGAAAAATGACTAGGCCAAGATACAATTAATAAAATAATTTGAGAAACATTAGAAATTAAATAGACATAAAAGAGAATCAATTGAATTAGACACAAATTATACCTCTAAATAAGAATTACCTTCAAGATCTCAAATACAAACCAAACTAATAGTAATCTTGATATAAACCTTCATAAAACAATTGATTATGACAAACTTAAGCCCAAAATGAGTTAAAAAATAATCAAAATTATGGGGTCATCATCTCCCCCACACCAAAGATATTGCAGGTCCCTCTGCAAAGAGAAGAATCAAAAGAGTGGATACTACTAAAAACGAAATAGAGACCAACTGTACTAATCACAGTTGTGATTAGGAGATACAACTTGTTTGATGATGGAAAGTTTTATCTTTGAGTGCTTAACTGATTTTTTTAAACTCTGGTCTGCTCTCTAATTATTCTTCAACTGTTTCTTAAGCATTCGATTAATATCTACTACCTTTTCTATTTTGATGTGCAAATCTGAAATTGTATTCTAATTCAGATATATACAGTCCTGATTAACATAATATAATTCTTTGTTTCACATGAGTAGGGAAGAGGATAACAATGAATGCAATTAGAAATCCAAATAAGGGTACATAGAAATGGAATCATGTATGAAGTTTTAAATCCTCATTTCAATCTCATAATGTAGGGACCCCTTTTCATGGGGTCCCAAAAAAAACTTCCAATACAAATTTTCAGAAAAAAAATATAAATCCATAGAGCTAGTTCTATCTATTGTAGTACATGAATGTCATTATATAAAACTATAAACTTATATTTATTCATTCTCAAAAGATTTAGAAAAAATAATTAAAATAAAAATACTTCAAACCTGTTTTCGACGGTTAGTCCAATGAATCGATGGAGTCCTCGAAGTGGTTTCTGCACGATCCAATCCAATCTCCTAACGAAGTACCGAGTGACCCCTCGGTTTACCACCCTACCGTATCGAGGCTAATCTTCTTCACCTCGAACCCCCGAGGTAATGGGGTTGTAAGAACACACTTAGCTAGCCTCCTGAAAGGATCTCCCAATCCCCATTCTGGCTATTCCCAACTCCAAGGATCATAACATAATCCGAGATTATGATGACCATCCAGCATTAGGGAGCAAGAGCCCCCTCTCTCTTTCTCCTCACTCTTTATATAGGAAAAGCTTCTGTGCCATGTGTCTGTCCATGCACATTATTTAAATTAATTTAATATTTAAATTAGTTTTATTCTCAATTACAAGTGTCTGTTTCTCACTCAAAGTGTACACCTAACTCCCTAAATCAGTGCAAGGTAGGTGTAGTTGTCTTTAAGAGAGTCTCAGTTGTGTTTGTCTTCTCCAATCTAGTTGTTGTAGAAAGATCCATGTTTATTCTATTATTTTCCTTTTCTTTTTCTGTTTTTTTTTTTTTTTCCTTGGAAAAAGTCGTAATTTTATTTCAAATATATTGAACAAAATTACATTCTGCACATGTAATAGAATCACAGAGATCCCTACATTATCGCATATCAAATGTTTATGTTTCTGTCTGGTCTAGTGACCCATACAAACCCAAAATGATGCTGTCCATACAGCACTCATATATCCGGTTACATATAACAATAATTGTCTCTAAATGAAATAGTTCCTATCAAAAGATATTCTGTCCAAACAGCAACAGAACAGATGTAAACAACAGGAGCCAAATGCTCCATCCCGGTCCTCCAAAGCCTCATTGAAAGGCCTATGATAATACCAATATACAATATACAAAAACCCAAAACATAACTGTTGTGAAGTCTGATCAACAGAAGCCAATCATGCTCTCTCCCGGTCCTCCAAAGCCTCGTTGAAAGGCCTATGGTAATAACTGTATGTTCCAGCAGTAGAGTATAATGTAATCCGCCATGTGCCGAAATTTAGACGTTGCTGCGACGCTTCTTTGGAAAGAAGGTCGGCCATGCCATTTCTCTCCCTGTATACATGTGTAAATGTTATAAGATTAAAATTCTGCTTTAACCATAAAACATCTTCCAGTATAGGTGAGAGAACCATCACATTACATTGAGTATGCTCATTTGCCTAGTCAATAACTATCAGTGAGTCACCAAAAATCTGGAGTGAAAGACAACCCTGTTCTAGAGCAAATAACAGCAATAGTCTAAGTGACATGATTTCTGCATAGTTGTTTGTACCACTCCCCAATCCAGCCACGATGTGGAAATAATGAGATTCAAATTTGTGAAGAACGACCCCCCCACCACACACCAATTGATGGTCAATTGATGCACCATCGAAAAATGCCCACGGTATAGATTTATCAATCGTTTCTGCGATCACAGGACGAGTTCTAATCGCTTTGGGAGTAGTCTTGTAATGTAAAATGATAGCCACAGCTTGAGCCACTGCTTGCTCCATCGGGACTCTACAGTCCTGAAAAATGATCCTGTTACGTGTGATCCATATTCCCCAGGCAAAAATACATGGGGCTGCACAGATGTTTAAGTTCTGATGTTCTGACCACCAATTTTGGAATGCATCAATAACACTCTCTCCCCACCAGCGCGCATTGAGATCCAAAAAGTTGCATATATTTGTCCAAACCGCCTGAGAGAACCGGCAGTGAACAAAGAGGTGTGAAATAGTCTCGTCCGCCTCCCTACAGAGTGGACAAAAACCCGGGCCCTGTATGAATCGTCTCTTCAGAATGTCCCAGGTAGGTGCCTTATGTTCCAAAATCGCCCAGAAGAGTAGTTTTGCTTTACCCGGGCATTTAAACTTCCACAGAGCTTTCCACCACCACACCAATGCCCTATTATGCATCTCCACATTTAGCTGAATATATCCAAGTTTTGGTGTGTATTTCCCTGAGGGATGGTGATCCCAGAGAAGTTCATCAGGCCTATTTGTCAGACGAATATTGGTGAATCTTAAGTTCCGAAGATAATCCTCCCAAGCTCCGATCATGTCCTCAGGAACCTCAAGACGCTGGGCAGAGATCCACCCCTGGTGCCATAGAGTGGATAATCTCGGTTGTGCAATATCAGCCAGGAAATGGCAGCCTCTAGCTGCCAGAAAGGTCCTTAAGTCCACAGGCAGTACATGTCCCCCCCTACATCCTACCCAAGGATCCAGTCCAATACGAAGTAAATGCCCATTTCCAATTCTCCATACTAATCCCGATCCCACCAGCTGAAAATGTTGAACCACCGCTTTCCACACCACAGAGCAATTTGCCCTTGACTTATTGCCCTGCCTAATCCAATCAAGTAGGGTTAAGGGAGCAATGTATTTGTGATAAATCACACTAGTCCAGAGGCTCCGTGTATGAATAATTCGCCATGCCACCTTTGCCCCCAACGCTTTGGCAAAAAGAAAGATATTCTTTAAGCCCCATCCTCCCAGTGCTTTGGGGATCGCAATCAATTCCCATCTTACCCACACCAAAGCTCGATTCGCTCCCTTACCCTTCCAAAGGAAGGCAAAAACCAACCGACGGATCTGCTCCAAGACTCCTTTGGGAATCCAGGCAAGTGACATCCAATAAACTGGTATTGCTTCCAAAACTGATTTAACCAGAACCAGCCTCCCAGCCCGCGAGAGCCATTTATGACTCCATCCGAGAAGTCTCTGCTCCAATTTAGCAATTAACCATTGCCAATCTGCCTTAAGATATGCATTAGGTTTTAAGTGAAATCCTAGGTACTTTAAGCCATCATCAATATCCAATGTCCGATAGGGGAGTCTGATGGTCAATCTGTGAATCTCCTGCTCATTTAAATGCGAGCATGTGATTGTTGATTTATCAATATTCACTAGCATACCCGCGGCTACTTGCAATAAATTGAGTCCTTCAACCACCTTATCAATATCCGTGGTGATGCAGGCCATAATCCAACGAATAAATTCATAGCAGAAGCCCAGGTGTGTTAGAAGCATCCGGATATAGAGCCAGCTAACCCTGTCAAATGCTTTAGAGAGGTTAATCTTAATCACTGCACCCTTCTGCTTCTGCACCTTCAGAGTATGTATTCCTTCTTGTGCAACTCCAATGGCCTCATGAATTTGACGACCTTCCAAGAATCCAAATTGTTCACATGAAATATGCTGAGACAGGATATTCTTTAGTCTCCTCGCCATAACCTTAGAGATGATCTTATATATGCAATTGCAGAGTGAAATAGGTCTGAATTCATCAAAACTATCAGGCTTGTCCGATTTGGGGATGAGAGCAATAAAGGTCGAGTTAAAGGGACCATGTACAAAACCAGCCTTTCTTGATTCTTCCACCACATCCAATAATTCCTCTCCAAAGAAGTCAAAGAATCCCAAGAAAAATTCAATAGGCCAGCCATCAGGCCCCGGGCTTTTATCTTTCTGGAAGGACTGCATGACCTGCGAGAGCTCATTCGGCAGCACCTCCTCCATCAAAAGTTTGTTCTCTTCCTCCCCCACAAAACATGGGAAGAGCTGAGCCATCCTGATAACCTCAGCTATAGAAGCCCCAGGTTGAGCGGTGAATAAGTCCTCGAAGTGTCGAACACCCATCTCATCCAAACCATCAAAGCTGGAGACCCGTTCCCCTTCAGTTGAAGATAATTCCCAGATGGAGTTAGTGAATTTTCTCCCCTTTGCATATGCTTGAAAAATTTTAGTGTTCTCATCCCCACACTGTAACCAAATCGCCCTACTTTTCATTCTCCACATCTCTTCTCGCTCACACAGTAACACATTCCTGCTACTTTCCCAGTCTAGCAGCTCACCTTTCTGCAGTTCATCCAGATAACCCATACCCTGACATTGTAGAAGTCTATCAATATTCATCTCAACAGCCCTCAGATTCTGGTCATCTTTTACCCTTTTTTCAGTGGCCCAGAGAATAGTGGCCTCTTTAATACGCTTGAGGTTGAGTTGAAAGTGTGCGCCCGCATGCTCCTGTGACTCCATAGGTCGATGAACCCACATCTTCTGAACTAATTTAAGTAATCCTCCTCCTTCAACCAGCTAGGATTGAACTTGAACGGACTAGAGGGTTTGTTTCTGCTGCCTCTTAAATCCAGTAGGATGGGACAGTGGTCGGAAACCCCCCCTGACCCAACCCATTGCTTTACAACATCAACCCCCAGTGCCAACACATCAGCCACCAGGAACCTATCCAGTCTTTTGGCCACCCTTTGATCCCCTGTTCTCTTATTCCTCCAAGTAGGGGTTAACTTGTTTGGCAGTATGTCAAGTAGATCCTTCCCGGCAAAAGCTTGTATGAAAAAGTTAGCTAATGGATCCGGAGCAGCCCGAGGCCCCCAAACTTCAGAAGATCCCAGAGAAAGGTTGAGATCCCCACCCAAGATCACATCCCTTCTGTCAAAGAGATCCATGCTTAGCAAGGAGTCCCAGAATCCAGCCCTATTTAAATAGGGTCCATAGATATTGAGAATCGTTATCATCCGTCCAATCTCTGCATCCCATACTTCCAACCCGATACCAGAAGAGATACCCCAAGAGCTATCATATATGCAGCTCTTCACCTTCCACCCCGTAGCCAGCCCTCCAGAGCGTCCACGAGCATCCACACCCACGAACTTCCAGCCAGGTAGCAAAGTTTCCAATACCCTAACAACCTCCACACTGCCGCCCAGTGTCTCTTGTAATAGTAAAATATCAGGTTGATTTAGATCCACCAACCTCCGGAGAGACGATTTTTTAATGGGACTCGCCAACCCACGACAGTTGAATGACAAAAGTTTCATATGTAACCCCCTTCCAGGGCTTTCGCTGCTCTAAGTGCCCATTCAATAGAGGATTGTGAGCCCATTACCAAATCAACTTTTGCCCGTTCTTGTGCTTTTGACAGATGAGATTTTCGTCCCCGACCTTTCCCCACAGCACTAGCAGCCAATTCAGGAAGTCCCCTACCCCCCGATCCATCAGCAGAGATCACCCTATTTCTAAGAGCATGGCGGATACTACATCCCACAGAATTGGGAGAGGGTAAAGTTGATACTAAAGGTGGCGTGTATGCACAATTCGTTACAGGTAACATACAAGGAGCAGGGCAAAGTGATGCAGAGCTGACGGGAGGATGAGACTCTAAACATACCCCCCCCAAATAATTAGAGACAACAAATAAAGAAATAGCATAAGAGATATGGTGCGACACACCCGGGGGATTGGAGGATGAACCCTGACGAAAGATAGCCTGCTCTTGTAGCTTTCTGGAAGCTGCCCGCGTCAAAGGTGTCGTGGTACCCAAGGTAGTCCCCACTACGAACGTCTCCTTGCTCCCAACGATATCCAATCCCTCGTTCTCCAAAGATGCCATAGGTAACCCGGATCCCTACATCCCACACGGTGCCACTGGTAGTACCGATACCTGGTCCGCCTCGGTGTCAATAGCAGTCGCTAAACCTTTATCTCCCACCACCTGTGGGTTCCCCTTCTTCGCAGGATCAGAGCAAACATCTGCTACAGGAACATCCAACGGTCTGCTGCCCCGAAACGGTAAAGTGCAACCTGCTACCAGGTGTCCAAGGGCGTGGCAGCGAAATGACACCCCCACGTAGTCTAAGATTTGTGTGAAATCCCCATCCTTCGTCTGAACCATGATCTCAGCCGATAGCCCCTGCCTAAGATCGATTTTGACCAAAATCTTAGCCACCGAATAATTACCTGTTTCAGTATGGGAATAATTAGCACATATATAGTCGCCAAGGAAATTCCCAATTGCTGCAAAGCGTGATTCATTCCAGAGATGCATGGGGAGCCCAGGTAGCTTCACCCAAATTGGTTCTCTGTCTATTTTTTCTGTTTTAGAATCAAAGAAAGGTGACCATCGTTTCAGCACAATGGGGACGCCCAACATCGTCCAATGGCGGCTTAAAACAGCTTCAACCTCTCCAGGATTCGACAAGATAAAGGAGAACCAACCTTTCGTCAAGACCCTAATCTCTGGTGCAGGAGCTATCAAGTCCTTCCAATGCTCGGCCGCCCATCTCTGGAGGAAACCACGCCCAAGCCTCTTACCACGGACATGTCCAACCACTGCGATGTGTGAGAAGTCCTCCGCCTCCTCCATCAAGACATCCACACCCAACACAAGTTTTTCCTTCCTTCGCCGTTCCTTAACCTTCTTGGCATAATTTTTATGAGGAGCAGCCTGAGCAGAAACCCCTGCTCGTGGGCTTAACAGGGATTCATCATCAGGTAATAATTCTCCAACCCCAGGAGCCACCGTTGCATGTCCACATGTTGAGTATCCCTGTCCGCTGCTGGCCTGTCCCCTGTCCTCAACTTCATGGAACTCCACCGACTTAAGCAAATTGCCAATAGAAAATGAAGCCAGTCCACCACCCGACCGCTTGTTGTCACGCTCATCCAGAGTTTCGAGCCTTTCCTCTCGCAAGGCTTCCGAAGGAATTGGAAAGTTTGTGTATGACCCCAATTGGGGTTGCAGCGTCCGCCCCAGAAGACCGGCCAAGTCTGGCCTATCCCTAATGCCTGCAGATGACCGAAAAGGCTCTAATTCTGCCTCTAAACCCTCCAGCCCCAGAGAAATGACCGACGAAGTGACTCTGGCAGATGTCGGTGGATTGAAGAGGTGCCCGTCCAAATCCATCGCTCCCTCGGGCCCAGGTGGATCCCCTGTCCCCCCGCCTGACAGGAAAGGGCCAGACAAGGCCCCCGACCCAAACTCCGCAGAATTGATCGCTCCAAGGTCAAAAATCCCTTTCTCACAATCCCCTTCCGAGGTGTAGTCCACCTCCTGCTCATATCCGCTCGCCATTCCACTCCAGTGGTCCCCTCACGGCAAGCAATATCGATCCCCGACCGAGCAAGCAGCCAAAAACCCGGATGGAACCCCAGCTATGGCCCAAACCCCTATCCACCGTTCAAGAAGACCCCACACAATTCGCAGTATCCCCGCTCTTCCTCGAATCCCTTCACGCGTCCGCAAGGTTCAAGAACCACTTGCCCACCCCATCAAATTCCACTCCGATTCAAGATAAAGCTGCTGGGACAGCCGAGACCCCGTAGAGATGAGCCGCACCACCAGACTGTGCACTCTTAACCGCAATACCCCAGGGTTTCATGGAGCTCCCAAAATCGCTCCCAATTCGTATCAGAGTCCAGCCAGTCCTTCGAAAGCCACCCGCTTCAAACGTCGCCTGGTCCAGCCGCGTCACAGAGGAACAGAGCCGGTCCTCCAGAGTTAAGTCCTGCTCACCGGGCCGCCATCACCCATACTCTGCCCAAAAATCCGCAATATCCAGGGTTTCTTGGAGCCTTCCAACCTCCTTTTCTTTTTCTGTTTTATAAAAGCAAATATTTTATTTAAAAAATATTTTCTTACTAAATTCAAATCTTTTTCTTTTCCCTTTTTTTTTAATAATAAAAGAGAATATTTTATTCAAATAATTATTTATTCTATTTACTATCTTTTCTTTTTCTTTTATAGTGAAAAGAAAATATTTAAGATAATTCTTTATTCTATTTAAATATTTTCATTTTGAAATAATTAAAATATATTTCCATTAATTAAAAAAAAGATATCATTATCTTTTCTAAATTTCAAATTTCTTTCTCAATCATAAAAGCAGGAAGGACCAACAGACGTCGGTCAAAAGCAAAGATTCAGGGCAATCACGAGGACTGTCATGATTGTTATCTCGTCCCTTAGTGGTCAGTGACATATGGGGACCTGAACCGACACAACTTTTACGGAAAGCAAATATTCCGACAAACAAACAAAAATAATTACAATTGTGGGTTATGGCCCACCAAAGCTTTCAATCCCATGCATCATGGCCAACACGACATCATGATAATAATAATAATAGAATATTGAATAATTTATTATTAAATTATCTAAAAATTCCACATGTATATTATTTAATTATGTATGTATGAGTAGTTTTCTTTTTCCATTCTTCTTTCGTCTAGGTACCTCTTCAACGGGCCCTTCCGACAGTATCTTTCTTTTTTCTTATGGGGAGTACTGCGTAGCGATTGGGAGTCATTACCGTGATCTCTCAACTATGCTCCTTGGAGACTAAGGGATGTTGAGGGATAAGGCTCTCCTTATTGCGCGCCCCTCAACTCATCGCACACGACCAAATCATTATGGTCTTTCCCTTACTGCATACGTGTCCTTGGGTGAGCTGAAACGGATTCACCCGTGCGTGGATTACTAGTTCAGGGTCGACAGTCAGTCGTCGTGCCCCTAAGTGTTCTTTTCATTCTTACGACCCCTATAATTCCATTGTGGGTCAGCCGGTAAATCATCTTACCTGCCACTACACACACACACACACTCAAGCGCACATTAGTAGCACTGCACTATGAAGTATTTCATCATCCATCATAATATCTCAGTCAGTCGGGCATATCTAACATTCAGTCATTCTATCTCAATCAGTCGAGCATATCTAACATTCAATCATTCTATCTCAATCAATCAAGCATATCTAACATTCAGTCATTCTATCTCAATGAGTCGAGCATATGTAACATTCAGTCATCCTATCTCAATTAGTCGAGCATGTCTAACATTTAGTCATTCTAACTCAATCAGTCGAGCATATTCAACATTCAGTCATTCTATCTCAATCAGTCAAGCTTTCATTTATTAAGTAAAGTAATAGTTTCTATAACTGTTGTTAAAGCATTTTCAAAGTAAATTCAAATGGTTTGTGTTTTACTTAGCCGGTTCATTTCAAAACTAGTGCCTCATTATTCTAAACAGTTAAGGTACTGAGGCAGGCAGTACACATAATGACAAGAAATCATGATGCTCTCAAAGGAGTAATGAATTCAGTTGATATTAATTCAAAATAATAATCATCAATAGCACGACCTATGAAGATATAAGGAGATGACTTGGATATAATTATGTATCATATGACTAGGAGTCGTTGATTGCCAATATAAGTCATGATCAGGATGTAGAATTATAATGTTATGATGGAAAAGTATCACCTTATTCCTTTGAGGTAATTAATGTATGAGCTTAGATAGATATGCTAATTCACGATTTTTGTTTAGATTACAGATTTAAATCAAAGCTTTGTAATTTTTGCATACATACTTCTTGGATAAATATTAGGAGTAGCGTAGGGATGAATTGAATATAGAAAGAATCCAAACGGATGATAAAAATATTCCTAGGATCAGTAGAATAGGACCATCGAAATTTAAGTAAAATGATGATGGTATTGAAAGATAAAAGATCATAGAGGTATTGAACTTTTAAATATTTATCATATACTTCAAGAGTTAGAATAAGATTTCGAGATATTTTTATGTCAACCAATTTGTTTCCGAAATCTATGAAAATGAAAGTTGTAAATGAGATAACTTGCCTATACCTGGTTATCTCTAAAATATGAAGAATCTAGTAGAGAATAACAAAAAAATGTTAAAAATAATACAGTATAGGAAGTAAATATACAATTAGAAAATAATGAGAAAATCTGAATCATGGCCTAAGATAATGAATTCTGGAAAATACACTTATAGATTTCCAACATTATTTTCTGCACTAGTTTCTGCTCTATTCACACCACTTTCCAACGAAAGATTAGCATCTTATGAGAGAAGGAATAAATGATTTCTTATCCAATGAAGATAAAATTTATCACAGAATAACTGTAGAAATTATGAAAAATATGAAACTTTGGAGATTTGAACATGTTGGCAAACCTGGAATTTTGAATTTGGAACTCCATAGCTTCCACACTGAAAAAGTAATTACAGCGGAGACACTCGAACAAGGGTTGATAGCTAACAATCCGGTCCCAAGCTCGACAAGAAGAGAGGACTATTGGTTAGAATATCTTGCTGAAATGCAAAGAGCCTTCCTCTTTTTGGAACATGCAAATTCTTAAGCCTCCTTGAATTGATCTCGTTTTTATTACTATGCACATGAACTTTAAAGGCTATTGTCATGGTTCAAGATTTATATTTATTCATCTGATCACAAGCCAAGAAAATTCATGAGATAAAAATGAAGGTATAAATATAGATAATCATTGCATAAACTACCTTGTAAAATTATTTTTCAAAAGGTTCAAATTCAGTCTTCAAATTTCTGTACATAAGATAAACTCTAATTTTATTTCTTTATGTGGAATTTCCTCAAAATAATACAATTGAAAGGCACTTGTAAGATTAATAGAGGGTTTTTCTTTTCTTTTCTTTTCTAATTTCATCTCTTAAGCTTCTTAAGACCACACTTACTTGAGTGATAATGATAAAATTCACATTTGATTTCACTAAGTTACCAAACATAAGTTCACCCTTAAGGTATATACCTTAGATGTAATAAGAAGCAAATGGCAGAGACCTGCAACCATCTCAAGACCACTCTCTAATGGAAAATTTAATTAGGTTCATTTATCCTTTTGTCCAACCAAGCATGCTTTTTCTTAGTAATTTACATAAGTCTATTGTTCATACAAAAAAATATAAAGTAAGCATAAGGAAAGATATCAAAATCAGAACCCACTGCCAGAAGCTTGTCCAGTACTCCGATGGGTTAATTTTGACACCTAAGAAATATCTTCTCCAGGTAGAATGCCCCATTGCCAGTAAGCCTGTTCAGTGCTCCGATGGGTTTTCCTAGTCATACCACAGGCCAGTACCCGCTTCCAGCATACATGTTCAGTATCCTGTCGGGTTAACCTCTTACACCCTTTTTCCATTGGAGTCTCTTATAGTTAAATGAATTTATTTCATAAATGGATAAGAGAGCTCTCCGAAAACCCTTTATAGGATGTGATGGTATTGGGTTGGAAGACATTGCATAAATTGCCTATAAAGAATTGCTTGCATGAAAAATAGACTCATGTTTTCCATTAATCCAAAGACATACTATAGCCAAAAAATTTTAGTGTGTGTGGAAGATGAGGCCATTGGATAGTAATCCATAGATGCTTCTAGTCTCTACAACCATCTTTTTCTCATTAATTTATTGTGGTGTCCTTATGAAACGTAACTTAATGACCTCTCTTGTTACTATTTATATATATGCTCTCCTAATTAGTTTGGAATCTAATCGGATTGTACTAGTGGTTTATGGATCTTATAGGATAGACTTTGTAATTATTTAATCCCAAAATAAAATAGGGCTATAAGTTAAAAATTGGAAAATATGCATAAACAAGAAAAGTAAATCTGCATAAATAAAGAAAAATAAGTCCTCACAAAAATAGAAAAGATGATGGGATATTACAAGAATCCTTAAAATTTTGAAAAAGAAAGCATTTTCTTTCTAAATATTGCTTATTAAAAATGTCTCATATTTGCAAAATTGATAATATAAAAGTCATAATATGAGGATTAATGTATAAGTCAACCAAATCAAAAAGCATATTTAAAATGAATAATAAGACAAGAGAATATTTAATGATTTACCTTCTGCATAAAATAGTGTAAATGCTTCCTGCAATTTCATAGAAAGATTGTACCTGCAAGGATTCAAAGAAAAATCCCAATCAATCTTTAACGAAAAACACACATATATACATATAGTGAGGCTGCATTGAACTTAAAGCTAAAGTAACAATACATAGATTTTATTTATATAGATATCATCCTATTCTACCTAAAAAGAAAAGAAAAATATTTATTCAAGTGTAAGAACCTTTCCAATGTAACCAAGTGCGAAGCAGGATAAGAAACATACCCATATCCACATATGAAAAATTTGCCTCAGTGATTACCTGGATATGAAGAATCAACTAACCTACTTGTTTTTGCATTAGAAGGTGTTGAAGGAAGGAATGGTATTGTGGCATGATTACTTCTTGGAAGCAACTTTCAATGTAATCCTAATGTTCACCTTACCTCATCATGCCATGCAGGTCCTCTTCTTTTGAATGTTCAATTGCTTGAATACATGAAGGATCTGTTGATATATATGTGGATAACTCTTCAATTTCAGGTCGTTCTCCATCGAATGTAGTCTCCAAGTTTCTGTCTTCCTCAACATACTGGCAAGGAGATTCTTTTTGTAGCTCGTGGAACTGTGGTTCTTCTATTATTTTCGGAGAGGTGGATGAATTCTTTACTACTGTCAAGATGTTCTCTTCTTGAGAAGAATAAATTGAGATCCCAGCTGCTACTAGGATTTGAGAGAGTTTTCTTAAGCTGATGGTCACCTATGAATCCATTTTTTCGGTTGGTAGGTCCTACTTCACACATGGATTAGTGTCTAGGTTTCTTACAACATCCAATGAAACAATAACTGAAATTTAGCATTTAAAAATCCTATTGAAAATGAATTGCAAAACAAAAGCACACTAATTAAAACAAACTTGAAATCCTCGTACTTTAGACTTCACTGTCATCGCGCTATATGTTCACATGAGTTAGTTCTTTCAAAAATGAAACAAACTTGTGAGAAAGAAAGCATGACTGCAGAAAAGTAATCACACTAGCAAAAATGTAAATAAATTCGTAGGAAAGTAAACAAACTTGATGAAAATAAACACACTTGCATGAAAAGAAACAATAAGGCTTTGGGGGAACCCTCTAAAGTGGAAGTGTCGCGCTATTACACTACGGAATATCCATAATGAGGTTGTCTTTGCATCTTACCGTTCCCCCCCCTTGCTGTGTAATGTAAATGAAACCTATCCACCCACACTTCAACCCCTTTTGCACCTCCCTGACAATGACGCCAACAATGTCGAGAAAAATATATGTTAATAATTTGACAGTTAAATTGTCAACCCGGGGCTCGTAAGCTTCGAGGTTCCAACACTATATGTGTAGGGTCGAAGGCTATTCTAACCTAACCTAACCTAGCCTAATGTTGACAAACACGCTTTAATTGTGAAAATGAACTATGAACTACCAAATATAAATTTTATATTCCTATTACAAATTGCAAAGTGTATTAATCTACAAATTGCATAAATCAAATGCTACAAATTCAAACTTCAACATTTTTAATTACAAAGCTACAAACTAAATATTATATATTACAAATTAAAGAAAATCTGCATTAACCATAAAATTTACAAACTAGATTCTATATATCAAACAACGACTGCATGCAAAATTTTATTAAATATAAAAGTTGTTCCAATTAAATTATATAAAGGCATACCATAACTCCCTACCAAACTATCATTACAAATAAAGTACCTAATTTATTAAAAGTAGAGAGTCAAATTGGAAACCAAATAAAATGAATTAAGATGAGGGCGTCCAACTCCTTCCAGCAAATCTAGGTTAAAATCTGATTTGTTTTACAAGTCCAAAGATCGGAGTTAAATTCAAAAGAAGAAATCTTCAAGTTGTTTGACAATTAAACTGATGAGGCATTCATCTTAATGGACAAAGGATGCCCGGGTTAAATTTATGCTATGTTTCCAAGGATAAAGAGCGATGGATTGAATTCCAATATCAAATTAGTTTCAAGCTTTGCAAATCACGGGTTTAATAGTTGGAACAATGAGAAGGAAAATAAGCCACTTCTAAAAGTGCTAAATTTTATGCACAATTCAAAGCAAACTCAACTATATAAAAATGGAAATCAAATCTACTTTTAAAAATAAATGTACAGGCAATAAATTGAACCAAATGGACAACGTGTTTAATAAGATAGATGGATAATACTCTAATTAACTCCTACACTATGCAATCTGAAAATAAAACTCAATGGAACAAATTCCTCAATCAATTCAAGTTTAAATTGAAATGCCCAAACAAATCTACCAAATGAATTATCAATTTTATGGAGCAGGATGAATTAAAAGGGGAAATCACTATACTATCTGAAAACACAAATCGATAGGTTAAATCCTTGTTACAACCTTTCTAGTTGTACTCGAGACTATCCAAGTGATAAGTCAACCAATTGACGATAACTCCATAGCAAAAATAAAATTGCTGAATTATTAATGATATAAAAGATGATTGATATACAAAAGTTGGGCCAATTTTATAATAGCTTGGGCAATGATTGATGAAAGGACGTATACTCGCATTATGATTAATATTTAATTATTAATTATTAATCTTTTAGTTGTTATTAATATTTATTATATTATTAATTATTCGTTACATTGCCTTCCCCTTAAGGGAATCTTTGTCCTCAAAACTTATTGAAGACAAGGCATATGTCTGATTTCTTTCTTGTAATGTCATCTCTCGATCTTTGTGTTAGTAACTGCGGCACTTGATGAAATGAAACGATACGAGTTACGAATTCCCAAGAAAAAATATGGCATTGTTTGTGAAGTGGTCCATCCGAGATATATCTTCATTGGGGATGTTTGTTGATTGCCTTGTTGGATGGAACTTCTCGTTTTTTGCTTAGTTTGTTGATTGTGTGTTGTTTCTTTTCTAAGATAATAACTCCTCTGTTTATGTTCATTTCGACCCTGTCGTTGGTCAAAATGATTTCTATAATTTGGGTGTCGATAAGGATTTCTTGTTGTTTATTTTTTTACGAAATTGGCTTATTTTTTAATTGTGACGAGGACTGGATTTGTATTTGCTTCTTTTTCCTCAACTTGGATTTTTTAGTCTGAAGGTTTTGATGTCCTCTAAATTTTCTCCAACTTGTTTTCCAATGAATCTTTTCCATTCTTAAGGTTCCTGATAATTTCTTCTTGCGGTTTCTCATTATATTTTAACTTCTTAATTTGTTCATCTAGTTCTTGATTAAGATTTCTTAGGCGTAGATTTTCTTCTTGCTTTTCGATTATTTTCCCTTCAACATCCTCATTAACTCATTCTGACTTCCAAATACTTTTTAATTTTTAATTTTTATTTGTGTAACTAGAATTTTGTTGTGGTTTCTCAGTCGAAATAGCTCTTCAATGTTGCTTGATAACATGTTATTGATTTTCGTAATTTCCAACTTGTGCACCTTGTTTGTGCTGACATAGTTCTGCTGAAGTTCTTTTATCTGTTGTTGAAGTCAACATATCTCTGATTCTCGGTCTTTTAATTGTTTTTGGATTTCTGCAGTTTCTTCATCTTTGTCATTCATACTTTTGCGTACGCGTACTATCTCTACTTTCTTATCATCAAATCTCCTTTTTATCTCTTGATTTTCTAATCTTTGATCGAAGTCTCTTTCTTCCTTAAATTTGTTAATCTGTGCGGACAACGTTTTTATGCGATCCTTTTGATTGGACTTTATCTGTGCTTTGGTTTCTATTTGAATTTTTTGAAATTTATTCGTTGTTTCCAAATCTTCTTTCATGTCTTGTAATTCTTTATTTTTTTTTTATAACTCTTTAAATTTGCTTCTAATTTTTCTATTTGTAACTGCAAACTGGCTTCCATGGTCTTCGACTTCTTCGGCGATAGATGATCATCCTTTTGAATTTGAATCCTTTGACGGTAATTGTTATTTTATTACTTTGATTTCTTTGATCATAAATAGTCTTCCTCTAACTTCGATTTCTTCTGTGATAACTAGTATTCCTTTAGCGTTGACCCTTGTCATCTTTTTCTCTTTTTGTAAAGTAATAATTATAATATTTACAATTATAAAATAGTAATTATTATTATTATTTTTAATAATATTATTATTATTGAATTTTGAATGGTAAAGTTTGGTTTTTAAATATATATAATAATAATATTAATTATTATTATTATTATTGAAAATGAAGGACTTTTAGGATTTTTGAAAAAATATATATAACAATAGTAATTATTAAATAAGAATACTATTATTATAATATATTTTTTTGGAATGGAATGAAGTTAGGGTTTAAGGCGTTGGAGAAAGGAATGTGGAGGTAAACTAGGAAGGAAAGGGACCGAATGGGTGAGCAGGTTGAGCGATGAGGGGGATTGGAGTGTATGGAGTGGAGGTGATGGAGCCCAAAGGGATTGGGCGTAAGTGAAAAACGTGGAGAACAGGTGAAGGTTGCGCGATCATAGTGGAGAAAGGCGTAGTGGGGAGAGGAGAGGCATTGTAGGTATGGGGAGGATGAGTGTGGGCATAGGTGGAAGTGTAGGAATCAAGGTGGGGCATTGAGGGCTGGCCGTAAGGAGGAGGAGTTCGTGGAGTGCAGGAGTGGAGCTAGAGGCAGCGTGGGAAGAGATGTTGTGGGGTAAAGGAGATGTGAGGGTTTAACGGAGGAGATGCGAAGGAGCGGGAGCAGTGGAGAGAGCGTGGCCTGAGATGTAAGGTCGGTGCTTGAAGGGTGTGGGAAATTGGTCACTGGGGAAGGGTAGATGAGGGAGCACGAGAGTTGTAGGTGGAGCCGAGAGAAGGGGAGTGCTGGAGTATGGAGATGGGAAGGTGTAGGGAGCAAGTAGTTTAAAAGAAGAGATGCAATGTAGGAGTGCGTAGGGGGTAGAGTGTTGAAGCACTAGAGATGAAAGTGGAGTGTGAAGGAAAACAAAAGAAGGATGGAGTGGGAGAAGAGTGTTGTGGCCAAAGGCCTTTTATCGGTTAAAAGCCTTGATCTAGAGAAACTCCGAAGTGTGGCCAATAGCCGGAACCAGTAATATGTCCAAGAAGGGTTCTGATACCACTGTTACAACCTTTCTGGTTGTACTCGAGACTATCCAAGTGGATAAGGAAACCAATTGATGATAACTCCATAGTAAAAATATAATTGCTGAATTATTGATGATATAAAAGATGATTGAAATAAAAATGTCGGCCCACTTTTATAATAGATTGGGCAATGATTGATGAAAGAATGTCTCCTCTCATTATGATTAATATTTAATTATCAATTATTAAGCTTTTAGTTGTTATTAATATTTATTGTATTATTAATTATTCATTACAATCCTATGATGATTTCAAGCTTGAATTTGGGTGCATAATCTAAATTAACAAAGGAGATGCAATTTAAACCAAACATTGGGATATCAAAAAGAGAAGATTTCTATGAGGAATTAGATTCTATAAGCAAGAAGAATTTTACCTATGATTAAATTTACATTCAGAACCTATACAAAATTATGAATGGAATTTGCAAGGAAGAATAGAAATACAATCCATGGGATGGCCAATCCTCATGGATCTCAGAACATGAACTGTACAAGAATTTTATTTCCGGAAATGCAATTCTTCAGTGGAAAGAAATTGAGGTTACAGAGTAACTAATATTATGATTAGAATATCATCCACCATTCTCTCCTTCTCAATTACCAATCTATGAACTGATATAATGTTTACATATGACATAAGAGAAACATTGAATCCCAAAATTTGACCTCCCATCAAATTAATTCAACTATTTGAAAATAGAAATTTGTTCAATGAATAGTTATATTTTGGGAGTTATTGAACTAAAAATTAATTAGATTCGAAAACCATTTAAATAAAATAAGTGCTAACTCATCCTTGTGACAGAATGTTACTAATTGTTTGAAACAATCGTGGGTTGACATCATCGTTTGAATTGCTGCTTTGACTGAGGTTTAGGGATTTTTTTCAGCAACCTGGTAAGTTGACACGAACACCACACCATGTGGAGACATCAACCTTAAAAACCCATTTGTCGGATTTGGCAATGGAGACATGTACATATGCTAACCATCGATTCCCCTTCCGTAGTAGTGCTAGAACGAATGTTGGAAACGCATAATTTAAAACTGAAGTGAAAAATGACTAGGCCAAGATACAATTAATAAAACAATTTGAGAAACATTAGAAATTAAATATAAATAAAAGAGAATCAATTGAATTAGACACAAATTATACCTCTAAATAAGAATTACCTTCAAGATCTCAAATACAAACCAAACTAATACTAATCTTGATATAAACCTTCATAAAACAATTGATTATGACAAAATTAATCCCAAAATGAGTTAAAAAATAATCAAAATTAGGGGGTCATCAAGAAGACCATCTGAGGGTTGCACAGAGGTTATGAGACTCAAGACATAGTTCCGAGAACCAACCAGATAGACATTTGAGCAAAAATAGACTCAAACTCTTCAAAAAAGCCAACTAGAGCACCATAGCCCTGTCAAAGACTAGAGGGGAGGGATGGTCAAGGGAGAATCCCCCCCCTATAATCCTATAGGGAGGGATGGCCTTGCCCCAATCCTCAAATAGAGGGGGTGATTGGGTAGGAAAAGGGAATTTTTTTTTAAGTTGAAGCTTAGATATGAGCAATACCAGCGATGGAATAGGCCCAAGACTTATGGAGGAAGATCCTTGTAATCAAATAAAAACCCAGGAAAGCCAAACAATCAAGAATCCAATGAATTGAAAGGAAAAAACTAGGGAAAGTATAACCAATATTTCCCCAGTGGAGTCACTATTTCTTTCGTAGAGTTTTCTCCCGCGGACAGGTGAGCATTGTCTTAAACCCTTTCCCTTGGTTCAATTTAGACTGTAGGGTAGACCAATGTGATTTTCCCACTATATCTAACTATCTAGACACTAGATCTAGTCATCCACTTTCATGCAATCATTTAAATAGAGAGAGAAAGGAAGCTGACATACTTTAGATAAGAAGGATCCTTTGATGTAGACAATCCTTAGCTGTTGCAGACTTGATAATCCTTGCTTTAGCCCCAACTCCACTTACCCAATCAACCTACACACAAAGAGACATCCAAACCTTTCTCAAAAGCCTCTTGACATATAAAATATGCATAAATATGAACATATAGACATAGATCTAAGCTAGCATAAACAAGATCTAATCAAATTTACACAAGAAACAGTAGATCCAATATGTATATGTTATGAATAATGTAGATCTATAACAAAGAAACACAATCATCCATGAACAACATGATAGAAGGGGGGAAGAATCACATGTCTATATTGAATAATAACAAGAGACATACATCGTAGATTACCTTGTGTTGAAGATGCAAATATCTTCCAATGTTCTTGGTCCAAGACCTTCCTAGGTTGCAGACAATAGGCTGATCACAATGGTTGAGACAATAAAAGTGATTTCACCAGCATAACAATGCATAACAAAAGTCTCCCCTTTCTCAGACAATGGCCTCGATATATAAGTAAATGGAGGATGAATCTAGATTCCAAGTGATGAATGGGATCGATATGGTGTGTGAGTTCCCATGTAAGATGAATTGGGGCCAAGTCATGCACATGATATGATCCAAATGATGCCTAAAACTCAAGGATGAGTGGACCATCATCCCCCTCAAGACATGTAGGGAGTTATGGTGTCACCCCCTGCAAGCATGAAGGGAGGGATGGGAGACTGACCATCACCCCCCTAGAAGCATACAGAGGGGGATGGTAGACAAAAACTGGGGAAAATGAGGCTAGAGAAAGGTGTAAAGGTAAGTGTCTTAGCTAGGAAATGAAGTAGGGACTCCAATGAACCTAAGGTGGCAAATAAGGGTATAACCTTAGTTAGAATGACCAATTTCTCATGCTCTTGAACAATCCACTTAGCAGTAATTGCATCAAGTGATGCTCACAAGGGAAAAAAAGTAGGAATGAAACTAGTGAAATGAATCACATATCATCAATCATCACCTGCATGGTTACACTTAGTAACTAGGAATTCCCAAGAAGGTCACCCATCCCGAGACTTCTCTGGATCAAGCATTCTTAACCATGATTTTTCCACATAGTCAATTTCACTTAGCTTGCTACCCTATTTACAAAACCATAGGAATTATTGTGACTTATTAACTATTAATTTAGACATTCCTGGACTCTTTTATTTTTAAGCGATAGGTGGATTTTATAGTCCAACATATGAAATATAACTTTTGGGATTATATATGTAGAGTAAGTCATTAATGCATGACCCGTATCCCATGAGCATTAATCAGAATGACCAATTTCTCATGGTCTTGAATAGTCCACTTACCACTCATTACATATGATGATGCTCACATGCATGAATAAATGGGATTGAAACTAGAAAAATGAATCACACAACATCAATAATCACCTCTAAGGATTGCACTTAATAATCAAGACTTCTTGGGAAGGTTACCCATATCAAGACTACTAAGGTTTTTAAAAATTGATAAACAACTCATGAAATCTTTATCGCTTGCAAGAAAAATTTAAATATGGACCAAGGTGTTGGTTGCCACTCGTGTGTATTACTCTTATGTTTAGTTCCATTGACCCATGCATATGCTAAGCTAGAGAAGTTTCTTAAAAACATTATAGTGGGAAATTCTAGTGAAGTCAAAAGGTTTTCATAGTGCTAGTTGGATTCTCTATTGATCCAAAATGGATCTGAACAAAATGAATGGTGTTTAAACCTTAGAACACAAGTGCAATTAAACAATTAATGAAGGTTAAATAAAAATAAAAGACAATGCAACCTTATGAAATTAAATGTAAAAAAAAAGAAAAAAATGAGAGAAGAGAGCTAAGAATGGGAAATGAAAGGTCAAGTCTTTTGACCTTCCTATTTCCCCCATCTCCACCTATATTTTCATGTAAATTGCACTCAGAAAGGGTATTTTTGGCCAAGAGATAGATATGCATAAGAGCCTAGCTATGTAAATTGTTGAAAGACCTCATACCCTTGTGGCTGCTGCATATAAATCTCTTCCTACAAATCCCCATGGAGAAAGGTTTTTTTTTACATCTAAATGTTCAAGATGCAAATCTTCTACCGCCACTAGACTTAAAATATTTCTAATTGAATTCATTTTAAAAACAAGAGAAAATATTTCTTCAAAATCTATACCTTTCTTTTGTTAAAACCCCTTTATAACAAGTTTGTCCTTGTACCACTTCTTTCCTCCATCTTCTTCCTTCAACCTGTAAACCCATTTATTCTGTAATGCTATTTTACCTCTAGGAAACTAAACCAAATACCAAGTTTGGTTTCTTACTAGGGATTCCATCTCCTCATTCATGCCTTACTCCCACTTCTTTCTAATTTCTACTTGCATTGCTTCTTCATAACATTCTAGTTCACTAGAGTCAATCATCAATAAATAGAATAGTGAAGGAGAGTATCGTTCAAGGGGTCTACTTGACCTATTAGATATTCTAAAACTTGCATAAGTTTGAGGTACCTGCTGTTGTTCTTGATTTTTGGGCACCTTTGTAACTTCATTTTCTTTGATTTCATCAAGCACTATGTACTTTGTGTTTTAATTTTCCTGTTTCTTTCCCTGCAATTGATCTTTATATATGATATTTTCATTGAACACCACATCTCTACTCCTAATTATTTTTTTATTTTCATAATCCCATAAGCAATAACCAAAATCATCAACCTCGTATCCAATAAAGGTACACTTCTTGGATTTAGCCTCAAGCTTTGTTTTATTTTCTTTATCAATATGGACAAATGCTTCACAACCAAAATTTCTTAGAAATGAGTAGTTTACCTTTTTACCTGTCCATGCCTGCTCTGGAATGCCACCATCCAAGGAGCTTGAAGGCCCTCTATTTATTAAGTAAATATCAGTATCTACAACATCTTCCCAAAACTGTAAGAGCAACCTTGCATGTAGTCTCATACACCTTGCATGCTCCATGATTGTCCTGTTCATCATTTATGACACACCATTTTCTTGTGGTGTTCCTGGAACTATATTCTCTCTATGAATCCCATGGTATGAAAAATAACTATCAAAATCCTTTCCGCAATATTCACCTCCATTATCATATTTGAGACACTTCAACCTTTTCCCTATCTCATTCTCAACCAAAGTTTTCCATTTCGTACAAGTAGCAAAAACATCATATTTTTGTTGAATGCAATAAACTCAAGTTTTTCTAGTTGCATCATCAGTAAAAGTAACATAATAATGAGAGCCACCAAGAGATTGCACCTGATCCGGTCCCCATACATCTGTATGCACAAGATCTAACTTTTCACTCTTCTTTTGCTTTCCAAATTTGAGAAATCTGACTCTTATGTTTTCCATAAACACAGTTCTCACATAATTCCAAACTAACCCGCTTCAGATCTAGCAGCAACTTCCTTGAGTGGAGAATCTGCATCCTCTTCTCACTCATGTGGTCAAGCCTATGATACCACGATGTTGTATCTGTTTCTATGGAAGCTACAGAGATAGAAGAATTAGTATTATGAGGACATAAATACAACATACCTATCCTATCTCCTTTTTCTATTACCATTGATCCTTTAGTGATCTTCCACTATGTTTCTCCAAGCGTAGATAAACAAACACCATCTCCCAACTATCCTATTGAGATCAAATTTCTTTCATAGCAGGAATATGCCTTACATATTTCAACAACCATTCACCTCCATTCTTTAACTTTATCCACACCTTACCCATTCCAACAATTTTACATGGTTCATCATCACCCAATAAAATCACCTAGAACATAATCATGAAATAATTTCATATGGGGTGTAGCATGAAATGAAGCCCTTGAATCTACTACCCAATAATCACTAATACTATCTAATGCAAGAATAAAATCATCTTGTAACACATCACCTGCTACATTTTCTTCCTGAGTAGTCTCCTGATGTCCATCTCTTTTCTTCTTTAGAGATTTGTAATCTTTCTTCAGATGTACTTTCTTTCCACAGATCCAACACTCTATCTTTCCCAGTTTGGACTTGGATCTTCCATTCCTAGACTTCCCACGATTACTTGGGCTCTTTCCTCTCTCATTTTGTCTTCCCTTTCTCTCCATGGTCAACGCATTACCTGATGTGTCATCTGTGATTTTCCTTCGCATTTCCTTGCTAAGAATAACACCAACAACATCATCAAATTTCAAAGTGTTTGAACCAAAGACATAGTTACTTACAGCCATAACCAAGCCGTTCCAACTTTATGGCAATGAGCACAAGATTAGAAGAGTCCTAACCTCATCTTCAAAGTTCACTTTTATAGAATTGAGCTGATTAGTAATCGTATTAAATTCATGTATATGGTCAACAACAGACCCACCTTTTGACATCTTCATATTAAATAAATGCTTCATTAGAAATACCTTGTTGGAGGCTAAGGGTTTTTCATAAAGTTTAGCTAATGCATTCATCAGACCCTCCACTGTATTTTCTTTCGAAATATTGAAAGCCATTAACGAATCTAGGAATAACAGTATTGTTCCCAATGCCTTTCTGTCAATAACCTCCCAATCTTCGTCTTTCATAGCCGCCGACTGTTTTGCTTTTCCTCCCAATGGTAGGAATATATACTTCTGATACAGATAGTCATCCATTTTCACCTTCCACAACTGGTAGTTTTGGCCATTATATTTTTCGACATTAAACTTTCCTTCTTCTGCCATTTCTCCCACTCGAATCAGGAAAACTTCTTTCCTGCGAGTTTATGCCCCAAATAGGCCTTTGGCTCTGATACCAATTGTTAGAAAAATAGGATCGTAGAACAATAACATAAAATAAGATGAAAAAATAAAACACATAAACACAATACAAGAGAGACACCAATATACGTGGTTCACGCAATCCGGGATACGTCCATGGAAAAATTTCCAGTCCTTTTATTAATCTATCCAGCAAATGAACATCATTTCACCCATTTAACTCCCTTATAAATATCTTGGACAAAGCCAAAGTCCTAGTTGATTCCAAACTTAAAAAATGTGTTTACTCATTCCCTTGCCCTTATGGTGATGTATACATCGGTGAAACATGGTAATCAATTAAAAAACCATTAAAGGAGCACTGTGTTGATACCATTCATGGCAGGGTTAAAAATTTAGTAGTCGCTGAGCACTCATAAAAAACTAACCATCGCATTTGCATTGTGGAAGCTCATGTTATAAAACTAGAGGATTATTACTATAGAAGACGCACAAGGGAGGCAATCGAGATTGAAAAACACCCAAATAACTTCAATTGGAATGATGGCCTAACCCTTAGGGACACATGGAAACCCATCATTCAATCCTTAAAAAATCAAGTAAACCTCAATAAGTAATTACTAATTAAATAATTATCATTAAGTATTAAGTACCGATGATTAAGTACTAAGTATTAATTATTAAAACATTAAGTATTAATCCTTAACAATTATTACTTTGTATTATTTAATAATTTAATAATAATTGACAAATGATTAATAATTTAATAATACTTGAAAATGATTATTATTAAGGATTAGGTATTAGTGATTATTATTATATATTAAGGTTTATTTAATATTAATCATCAATATTTATTTAAAATTAAGTATTAATAATTACTAAGTATTTGGTATTAATCATTAAATTAAATTATTAATTATTAATTATTAATTATGAATTATTAATTTTTAGGGTTAAGTTGGCTAGGGTTTTTATTGGCAATTAGAGACCTATTTATTGAAATGAGATTCCTTCTATTCAAATAAAGCATTCTTTCACCTGAAGATGGACTCTATTCTTGAATCTGAAACACATCGAGCATACTTAATTCCTACAAAGATTTAAAATTTGCCTTAAAAAATTAAGAGATACAATCTGCAGCACATTCACTTCAACTTCCTCTTCACTCTCTCATAGTCTCTCTTACACAATCTTAGAGATATTTACAATACTACAATACAAAACCGTATTAAAATTCCTTCATTTTAAAGAGTAATTTCCATGGGAAAATACCACGGGATACCCAATACCATGGGCCCGTAAATAATCCATTATTGAGCAAGTCATGACTATGAAATTACAACATTTTACAAGGCATTTTTTACAAAATTTTCACTACGAGGGCGTTGCCCCCGAACCCCCCCCCACCCCCCTTGGACCCCCCATTGTGACTGTAGTTGGGGGAAATCCCCCCCACACCCCCCTTCATGGTCTGGGATCCAAACATGGCTGAAAACATGACCTATGAATCAGGAGGATCAAGATACAAAACCAACACACTTGATTTACTGTGGTTGTTTCTACATGGAGAACATATCTTCCCATTTCACTCTTATATTGGCAAGTTCTTCCACTTGATAAGGTACTTAGTAATTGCTTTATTTTTCAATTGTTGATCCATATGTCAAGGATTGTTTCAGGTTCTAGTATCATTTTCCCTTCTTCATCAATCTTTGGTAAAATAGCTTGGATTGTGATTTTATCACCAATCCCCCCTTTTAGGAAAAAAATAGGGAAGAATGGATGTACATGTGAACATGGAGGCAACTCTAATTTGTAATCCATTCATCCAAACCTATGCAATAGCTTATAAGGACCATAGTACTCAGATTCTAATATATTGTCCTAATTTTGTTGCTTGAGGTACATATGTTTGTATGGTGTTGGATATATTTTGTCATCGATGTCAAAGGTAAGCATTCAAATATAAGTATTCAAATTTAAGGTGACTTCATGAAATAAAAAGAAAAAAAAGGTGTATTAAAAGTAAGTTTCGTGAAAGTGGATTAAAAATTAAGTTACGTGAAAGTGGATTAAAAAAGAAGTTACATGAAAATGGATTAAAAAGTGAAAGTGGTATTTTACCATGGTTTTGGAAGCCCATAGTATTTACCCATGGCATTTAAAAATGGGTGCATGTAAAAAAAAGGTGAAATTAAAGAAGAGGGGAATTAATTATTTAATTAAAGAAATTCGTGTATTTTCAAATGAACGTGACTTTTCATATAGGGTTAATGGTAAAGCATAAAAGGAGAAGAGAATTGTGAGAAATGTGTGTGTGTGCATGTGAAAAATGTAATATCATCCTATATAATAGGAATCATTCAAGAAGACAAATGCTTGTGAAAAATTTTGAGGATCGACGATCAGTTAAGAAGTGATTTGAAGCTCTGATCTGAGATTCTAGCAGCATGTAGAGCTAAGAAAAGAAGAAGTTACTAGTAGGCCCAGTGAAGACAGAAGCAACAAACATATCTGATAAAGGAATAAGTCACAAGCAGGCCCAATGAAGACAAAAGCAACAATGAGTTATGATAAAGGAAGAAGTCACAAGTAGGCTTGGTGAAGATAGAAGAAACAAGTAGACATGTGAATGAAATGCATGTTAAGAACTTGTAAACTTGGAAGTAGGTTGGATCCTACAAGCAAACTAAAATGGGGATTGGTGTCTCCAATAGGTCGGTTCCTACAAACAAAAGTGGAGATTGGTGTCTCTAGTAGCTTGCTGCCTACATCTTACTAAGTTGGTGCTTAATAGAAGGTATTGGTGTTTCCTGTAGGTGGGTTTCTACAAAATTTGTAACACTAGCTTGGTGCCTACATGAATTTATAAAGATAAGATTTTGTGTTTTTTTCCCGAAAGGGTTTCCATGTTAATTTCTATGTATTGTGATTTGAGTTTTTATGTGCTTACTATTCAAAGATAATGAATGATTGTTGAATTCTCTATTAAAGTAAAATGTATCTTATATTGATTCATCCTTTCTCTTAGGATAAGCATGAGTTCAACAATTGGTATCAGAGCAGGTTCCTTCGAAAACAATCTAACCACTAGAAGGTATATCTCGAGAGCACACATGGCCGGACATGAAGGTTTCTCTACAAACAAGCATTTATTGTTTGACAAAACTAACTATTCCTTCTAGAGTATAAGGATCAAAACATATCTAATGGCCCTTGGTTTCGATATTTTTCAATCAGTCATGATTGGTTATACAACCCCAACGACTCCACCAATAGATGCAGTTGGGAAGAAGTCTAGTGAAAACGATGCAAAAGCCATGAATTCCATCCTATGCGGTTTATCAGAATTTGAGTTTTTCAAGGTGATGCATTGTAAATCGTCAAAATAAATTTGGGACAAGATTAAAAATATCTATGAAGGCACTGAAAAGCTTAAGAAAGAAAATTTCCAAACTCATAGAAGTCAATTAGAGAGTCTGAAAATGAAAGAAGAAGAAAATGTTGCATCCTATCTCCTCCATGTAGATGAAATTTTCAACACCATCAAAGGACTTGGTGAAAAGGTTAAAGAATCAATGATCGTGCAAAAGGTAGTAAGTTCACTCTCCTTAATATTTAATCCAAAAGTATATTCTATTGAAGAAATGAAGGATCTTGATACATTAACGATCGATGAATTGCATGGGAATATCACTGCATATGAAATGGGGATTGAAAAGGAAAATCCATAAAAAAAGGGAAGCAACTTTCAAAGCCTCAAAGAAGATGAAGAACAAAGAATAGAAATCAAGTGATTGTTCAAGCTATGAATCAAACACAAAGAAAGAAAATTTCATGAGAAAACTTAAAAAGGGATTTAGAAAATACAAAGGTAAGCCGCCCTTAAATGCTTTAATTAGGGAAAAGTAGGACATTTTGCTTCTAAGTGTCCATATGCGAAAAATGAAAGTAGTGAGGATGAAGAAGACTATAAATTAAAAAGAAAACATCATCAACAAAAAATCACCACAAATAGAATAAATATGAAAATAAGAAGAACTCTTACAATTAGAAGAAAAGCCTCTACTCAAAATAGGTTAGTTACTCGTCTAAAGAAAGTAGTGAAAGCAGATTCGATAGAGAAGAAACTCTCTTTATGGAAATTGAAACAAATATTGATGAAGACAAAGAGAAACAAATGAAGGATTTATAAGAAAATGTTGAAATAGTTGGGGAAGTGGATCTTGAAGGAGAACTCATGTGTTCCTTAGGCTAAATAAAGAAACTATGGAAAAATAATTTGAAACAAAAAGAGCAGCTGAAGAAATACAAAGAAGAGGATCTTGATTCAAAAGACAAAATGTCACAAATCCTTGGAGAATCATAAAAATATTATCACAAATTCAAAGGTTTAATGGGAAGAGGCAAGAATGATAGAAGAAATAGTGAGAATCCAGCTAAAAGAAAAGGAAGAAAATTGTATTGTTAGGAACCCATGTCAACCCTTCTATTTACTTTGTTAGTATATTGTTGTTAAACGCATATGCTTTGTAAGTCGTCCCGTAGTATTTGTTGATCCATAGTTGGTATTATTGTTGTTGGATGCATATTCTTTGTAAGTCATCCCGTAGTAATTGTTGATCCATATTTTGTACTGGCCCATGGTTTGTATTGACACATGGTATTGACCCATGGTATTGGCGCCTAGACTTAGTATATAAGTTTGTGTTGAGACCAATGAAGGTACTGTGAAGCTATTTGTATTGAGCTTGCTCAAAGGAGGTTGCCCCCTCAAAGTGGCATGCGATCAATAAAAGCGATTCTGAATTCTGTTATTTCTGCTATCTCGTGTATTTTCATTAATTAATTGTTGCAAGTTCATCACATCTGGTATCAGAGCACTTTCTTGGGCTCGCTGGGTGAAATTTCTTCCAATTTTTTTTTGCATTTGTTGCAGCTTCGGATCTGGGAATAATCCCTATCCACTTAATTGTGGGAAGTACTTGGGAATAAGCCCTAAAACTCATTGTGAGGAGTACCATAGGAACCCCAAAGTAGCTGGCCCATTGAGAGGACCTGCCAGTGAAAAGGGCAACGACCCCTACCTGATTAACTAGTTCCCATCCGTGAGGTAAACCAAGAGCTGTCGTCTGTGGAAAAGTGGTTATCAGTTTTACCTGAGCCATGGAGTGAGGGGTATTGCCCCAATACACAAGCCGTTAGACAGCATTGGTGGCTGAGTGAAACCGCTGAACTATTAGGAAGCCACGCATACCTGGGGTCAATATCTATTTTCAGCTGAACTGTTGTTGATCACTGCCGCGTCGTTTCAAATCCAACCATTCAAATCCATTCTGAAAGCCATTCCAGATCCAGCCGTTTCAGATCTAGCCGTTTTCGATCCATTCAGCGTCGGTTAAAATCCCTCTATTTCCGATCACTTCCACGACGTTACAGATCTATTTGTTTCAGATCCCTTCCGTGCCGTAGCGCTCCATTATGGAAAAAAAATAAAAAAAATAAAAATAAAATTTATGTTGCTTGGTCATATCTCCCGTGTTTTCTCTCTGTTTCCATTGAAACTTCCCTGAAACCCCTGTAATCCCATTCTGCATATTTCATTCCTCAGGACCCTATCCCAAATTCCACTTCCCAAAGCCATAAATTCTACATTTTTCTATTTTTAGGGTTTGCCATAACTTCTTCAATTTTCACCCACTCGCCTCCAAATTTTGCCACCGTGTTCACTCCCCATTTCTGCTTCGTTGTCCCTATTTGACAAATTTTCTCATTCTTTCACCCCACTTCTGAAATCCCCATTTTTTGCTTCCTTGTCCATCAGAAAGTGTCCAAAACCTAGTCAAACCCCAATTACCCCTCCGAGTTTTTCCCAAATCCAAATTTCCCTTTACGAAATAAGCTTTTGTTTATGTTTTTCTATCTATTCCCCCCCCCCAAAAAAAAAAAAAAAAAAACTCCTGGTTATGGTTGTCACCCACACATGATCAAAAACCATGGAGGAAGCACTTGCAGCCATCCAAACCAAACTCCAAGAGCTGGATGAAAAATTTCTCAACCTCCATCTTCAACATTCAGCCATGAACAATAACCGACAGCAAGAATCTTCTGCAGCCAACGGGTTCTCTTCTTCCATCAATTTTCGTGGTCCGAAGCTTGAATTTCCTTGCTTCAATGGTACTGATCCGACTGGTGTTAAATTTTTAGTATTAAATCACAATACTATAGGATCTTTGCTGAGAGAATAACATCTACAGTATATCAATGCATGACAATCATAATATGACAAGCATCACAAGCATCACAAGAATCAAAAGCATAGAGACAAGAGACACAGAGTTTCCGTGGGGAAAACCCTAAGGTGAAAAACCCCACAACTTCCTCAGAGATAGAGAGAGCAATGGCTCAACCAAAATACAACCAAATAACACTGAGATAGTCTCCTAGCAGATGATCCTCCTCCTCCTCACTAGTGCGCCACTTTTCAGAGAGAGAGATAGTTACTTTTCCGAGTGAGTAAAATAGAGATCTCCTATCTCTATTTATACTCACCTTTTTGCCCAGTGACCTACTGGGGCCGACTTGTCTACTTGGATACATCCACATTATATTATATATTAATTAGGGCCGACCCCATAAGGTGGTCTAATAACCCATCGGCAAGTACACACACTTGCGACACTTGTCAATCCACATGACGACACTTCCTTATAGAGGAATAACACATCTCTTATAAGGGTACAATAAATATATATATAATACACAGATGAAATACATTCCGAAGTTACATATACATCAACAACTGGATGGATCTATCGTGCAGAACAGTATTTCAGTCTGCATAATACTTTTGATGTCCAAAAATCTCCACTTTAATCCCTTCATTTGGAACATGAAGCCCTTCAATGGTACCATTGGTACATCAAGGCTCATGACCTGCCAAAATGGATAGATTTTTGCCAACTCCTTTTGCAACGATTTGGTCCTAGTGCTTTTGATGACTTCACCAGAGCACACACTAAACTTCGTCAAAGTGGCACTATGAGAGAGTATCAGAAATAATTTGAGAAACTATCCAATCACACAAAAGGATTGTCTGATGAATTCTACAAGAGTTGTTTTATTAGTGGTCTTAAGGACGAAATCCGGTTAGAGGTTAAAATGTCCTATCTCAACACAATGATGGAAGTCCCAGGGTTGGATAAGTTGGCAGAATATAAGATTGTTGCCCAACAGTGCTCCAAACCCACTTTTGTTCCCTTCCAAAATATGGGTTCTCAATGACCTCCCATCCCGCTAGCTCCTCGACCAACTCCTATCAAGCATTTTTCCGAAACAGAGATGCAGGCACGGAGAGAAAAATGGCTTTGTTATAATTGTGATGAAAAATTCACTCGCGGACATAGATGTGTTCAACAAAAGCTCTATCTCTTGGATGTGGATTCTCCGCCCGCCTCTGAAGTTGATGAAGAAGCTCTAGATACACCGGATGATCAGTTTGACATTCGGGAGCCACCTATTGACTTCCCATCTTAGGAAGACCACCCAAAGATATCTCTCCATGCTTTATCCGGCATCACCACCCCCCAAAGAATGCGGGTCAGGGGTTGCTTCAAGAAGCTTCCTCTTACAATACTCATTGATTCTAGTAGCACTCATAACTTCATTGACCCTCGGATCGCCAAACATGCTGATTGTTTTGCTCTTCCTTGCTCCAACTTTGAAGTCATGGTTTCCAATGCGGGCACCTTACCTTGCAAGGTAAAGTGTCACAATGTGCGTATCTCTCTGGAAGATTATAACCTGCGCTCTGACATGTTTTCCTTGTCCTTAGGCAGATGTGATGTGGTTTTGGGCATTTAATGGTTATGCACACTTGGCCCCATCTTATGGGATTTTGCTAAACTTTGGATGCATTTTTCAGTCAATGGGACACAACACAAATTTATGGGCTTACAACCAGGGTCTCTTCGCATCATCAGTTCACATCACCTGGAAAAGATCCTTAAGAAGAATTCACATGGTGTCATCGCTTAGCTCCATTCCATTCATATGCACCCACCAATGGTCTCCACTACTTCCTTGGATAGATATGCAGGTGTCTTTGTTGCACCAGTGGCTTACCTCCTTCAAGAGACCTTTCCGGCAAGTATTTAGCTGCATCTACATCTCAGCAGGAAATGATGGCTATTTTGCATGCAACACAGAAGTGGAAGCCATCCCTACTAGGAAATTATTTCTACATCAAGACTGATCTCCAAAGTCTGGAACATTTTCTGGAATAACGGGTCTCCTCACCAGCACACCAGAAATGGGTTATCCAACTCATGGGTTATGACTATGTGATCACTTACAAGAAGGGTAATGTCACCTACCCAATTTTTGAGAATAATTATTTTCTACTATTATCCTTTTTGCAAAAATACTTTGTGTTAAATTATAATTACAAGTTTGTAATTATGACCAAGTAGGTCAAAAATGAATGTAATGACTCATTAGTATTATTTAATAAATAAAAATGGGAGACAAACACTCAAGAAAGTTGTTACAAGAGTGTCCACTGACCTACTAAGAGGAATGGAAGCTGCTGGAAAGATTGGGGCAGATGGCAGCATTTGCACTCTACCATTAGTTGTTGGTATGGGACAACTCCCCCTAATTTTGTGGCATTTCCCCCTCCAGGCGGAGGGAGGTGAGCAGGTATCTCACTAATGACCAGCTAATTACAAAAAGGCCTAGGCAGCCTATAAAGGGCAATTCAAATTGAGCAGAGAGCTCTTACAATGTTTTCTGTAGAAACATTCCTCATGCCCATCAGGTGATGGCTGAGAGATTCGAATAGGGGAGGCTGCGGAGAGTGCAAGTATAAGTCTGCAAATGTTATGAGAAGGACAGACTAGAGGTGTTGGTGCTGGTCCCATTGGTTACTAAGCCTGTAAGGCTGGATATATATATATATATATATATTCTTGTTGCTGCAAGCAGAGACCTTGAGTTTCAGAACTTCCTTCCTCCTGGTGGATCAGTGGATAGGCTCGGGGGTCCTAAGGCAGACAGCTTGGCTGCTTAGGAGCAGTTTGGGTGGAACAGTCTTCTTGAGTGATTTGTTCCTCCCATTATAACTAGGTTCTATTATTTTGTGTTTTCTTTTTCAATCATATGAATGCCCTCAGAAAATGGCTTAGTATTGTTATTTAATGATCAATAGTAGTAAAATGTTAGACCCTAATTAATTTAGATTTGTTGAACTGATAAAATGACTCCTCTGCATTTTTCCCCATGCGTGGAGCTGCATCGTACTCCAGTACAGAGAGGTAGCATTAAATCTACCCAACTAAAAGTGAAACCTAGCATGCATCTTATATTTTAGCACATGTAGATTAGATCCTTGCATGCAATGTTTTACTGTTCAAATTTGTATGCTGAATAACCTAAAAAAACTAGCCATAGTAATAGGTTCTTTTCTTATTTCTAAAGGTGAACATTATGTTAACAACTAGGGTATTGACCTGTAATAATTTCTTCAAGGAAAACAACACCATGCATTATGTTTAACCATATTCCCACTTTTCTATTTCTTATTGTAATAGAATTTGATCGATCTTATAGCAAATATTGTCTTCACTGAATTATCTTCTACAGAAAGAAACAAAGCTACTGTGTTATTTTATCCTTTCATCGGAGGTCCAAATTGGATGAATACAAGAATATATAATTAGAATAGAAAAACTATTATATTCATAAGCAATCAAATTAACTGACCAATGCACTGTCATTTTCTCTTTTTTTTTTTTTTCTGAATTATCAATTGCATGTGATAGAATTTACATCACAGAATACCAAGTTATCAAAAGCAAGGACAAACATAGCATTATTGAATTGACCGAGTAAATTACACCCCAATTGGGGTTAACCATTCTCATTACATTATTATTTATAAACATTTCAACAGCTGCCAAATCAAGGTTTCATTACCATAGACAATCTAACTATAGAATCAAGAGTTATTATTCTTGTTCCTTTAAAACATCATTACAGACCTGCAGACTTCATTAAACATCGACAGGCTAGGGTTTAGCATTGTCACAGTTGTACTCGAACAAAACCAACACCCTTTTATTATCGGCTTATAGCCGCTATTTAATTAAATAACTTAAACATGCCTTTCGTTCCTTGGACCAGAGTTCAAGAATGAGAAGATCGAAAACACCAAACGTAGACATTAAACCCTAAATAATTATCGTTTCCATTTAAATTAACAATGGTTGCACCCTACAATTTCCACATTCTTTTGCTGAAGGATCCATTCGAAACCCCATGCTATTTACATACACAACTAATGCCGAAGCAAAATTACGGTCAATGTATCTCTTCTTTCATCAATCCAGAAGTACCCAAAACGGTAAGACATAAAACGTAAAGTTGTAAGACTCTTTGCAAACATGAGGGTTCAACCCTACTAAGTTCGCCGAGCCCTGGAATCGCCGGCCATATATTTTAAAACATTACATGACCTACACTATCAACAAAACTTAAAACTGTAACGTTTCCCAAATGATACAGGCAAGACAAAATCCATTGTCGCGAAGGCATGATACCAACACTTGCTCATCAAGTCCGATTCCAGGAGAACCACTAGGGAGGGATACCACCGAAGCTTACCAGTGGGGTCGCTTTAGTTATTTTCCCCATCAACCATTTCGGCACCCTATTATTCACCAAGGGTTACCTGCCAACAACGATACACTAAGTTAAGTATCAGATCATGAGGTAGTAATGCTTGCAACAAATAATAATTTGAAAACCCTTGCAACGTTACGATACCTGAGTCGTGATAGAGATTTGACGAAGCTAGCAGCATTCAGTTCGAAGGCCATGATGTGGGATACCTCCTGAAAAACTTACAACTCAATTGAAAACCCCAGACTTGCAAGCTACTACAATGCCACAATAGATGCACTCATTCTAGCTATAGATTGCTACACAATCGTTTCCAGACTTTGCCTCCATGGATAAAAATGACTCACAAACCAAAGGTTGCTACCGGTCTCAGGATTGAGCCCGAGGGAGGCTAGAAAAACGTCGAAACCCTAAGTGCCTCTTGGCCAATTGGCCTCACCTCCCAAACCCTACCACTGAAACAATGACCAAGAAACATTACAAGAATCCATAAGTTATGCTAGGGTTTAGCTCAATCCCAATACACAACGATGAACGACGGAGATCCATTTTCTTTAAGCCACATTAGAGGGTGGCAGGAGTAGCATTAAATTGCTCATCTACCTCCCAAGCCACGGGGTTTCCATTTCTATTGAAAGCAGGACAGGAGGCCATTACAACTCAGCTTGCCAAACCTCATCACTCACCGAATCATCCATCACAACTTACACGTAACAATATCCTTGACCCGGTGGCCAAGAAGTGTAGCTGCAAAACTCAATCATTTAATACACCCTCGAATTTCGTACACAGGCTTTTGTAGTGCCATCATTTCACCTGCTAGCCATACGGATCAACATTAATAGCATCGACATATAAAATGTATCAAGGTATAACATCCATCGGTGGCATATAAAAAGGTCTTATTTGATTCCATCTAATCAATTTCGAGCACTCATAGCATATGAATATCCACTAAGGTCGTGCGCCATCATAGTGCATGGATTGACTCCGCCCATCACATAAAGTATACTATAAAGTTCATCCTAGGGATCATTGTAGAACTCTTTAAGCTTGTTCACACCATAAGTTATATAAATACACCATTAGGGTATGGTTGCCACCCAAGGACCCATCGCATACAGTGCATGGTAGGGTATTAATGCTTAAAGCATCACTACTTTAATTGCTCCGGTAATAGAGACCAAAATCACCTTATCACTCAATTCCATAGTATGCTTAGGACCATGAGCCCTTTTCCTAAACCTGTCACCGTCAACATTTATAAAAAGAATTACTTAACAACCGCAAGACATTTATGGAATGATGATACGTAAAGTCATCAACACTTAACAAAAACATTCATAACAAACACACCCTGAGATAGACGATATCTGCAGCCTTTGAGATAGACAGGTTCATCTTACAGAATTGGAAGGAGACCATACCTGTAGCATCGAAATTCACACACAGTTTTTATTGATAACATGGTTATTAAACCCTCTGAATTTTTATCGCTATCTCTTACCTGGGAATCTACGCATGGAGGACGAGTACAATGCTTTAGCTGAATAGCTAAGTAAGCCTCGGGGCACCTCGTGGGACCCCTTTCATCATCATCCAGAAAAATTAAACTATCAGCACTTGTCGAGAATAATTCTGTTTTCCAAATGCATCCAAATTTTCAATCATTCCAGCATTTAAATAAGAACATAATCATTAATTGGATTTCATGACGCCATCAAAAGACAAAAAGACTCAACCATTAAATTGTTCCTACCAAGCGACACATTTATTATTTGCTCCTTATTGAATATTATTATTTGCGCATTTTACAATATTAGCTTTTTATGGCGATTTAATTTTTTTAAAATTTTTATGAAAATATCGGGATGTTACATGTGGTATCAGAGCTCATGTTCGAACTCTAGGCCTAAAGACGGTCCAAGAAACACGCAAACAGAAACAGATATAAAAAAAAATTATGACTGTGAAATTTTTCGCTAACTCAAGTTTAAATTATTTTGTCGTATACAAAAAATTTTCTTTGATTTACAGATATGGAAGGATCAGCTGAACACATAAGGGGCAGATTTCCACCAAACAACCCAAGTATGGAACAACAATTCCAGGGCAATCGGGGTAATGATTCGTCAGAATTATTGCTTTCTTTTCATGAATTAAAAGTAGAGATCTAGTCAGTAAAACAGGACAATGAAAGAATCATGAGGACACAGAAGGAGTTGAAGCAAGCATTGTTTGATCAATATCATAATATGAACAGAACCTGGAACATACTTCTAAAACTAAAGGGCTATCCCATGAAGGCAAGAATAAACAAACAGAAACAACTGAAGAAAAAAACAACTCAACGTCATCAAGAGCTACCAAAACATCCAGGTAAAAAGAAGCATAACTACTCTAGTGACAGCAGTGAAGGATAATGTAAGCCAAAAAGAAAAAGGAATAAATAGTACGAACAGATATCTGGTGAATTCAAGAAAATCAAACCCCCAACTTTCAATGGCGAGACAGAAAAAGGAGAGACAGCGGAAGCATGGCTGTCCGGCATGAAGAATTATTTTCAGATCTACGACTATTCGGAATCTTTAAAGGCGAAGATGGAAATTTATAATCTGACCAGGAAGGCAGATATTTGGTGGCAAGACCTTAAAAGGGTAAAAGGTATAAAAGACCGAGATGTGAGTTGGAGTAATTTTAAAAGACACTTCAAGAAGAAATTCTTATCTGAGCAGTATTATGAAGAAAAATCCAAAGAATTTTATGATCTGAAACTGAGAACGATGAACATGAAAGAACTAAACAACAAGTTTTTAAGTTTGCTAAGAAATGTGCCGTATATGGTGGAAGAAAAACCGAAGGTCCAGAGGTACCTAAGTTTTCTACCTTTCCACATCAAGGACATGATAGAGTACGATAAACCTAAGACACTAAAGGAAGCCATGAGGAAAGCCACTTTTTGCTTTGACCAGAATAAGAAAAGAGAAGGGGTACCTAGCTGGTAAAACCCAAAACCTAGTAACTTTGAACAGAAAAAGAAGAATTTTAGATATGGCGGCAATTCCAGTTTTCAGAAGAGAAATTTTTAGAATCAAAAATTTCGGTAGAACAGAAATAATCAGCAGCAGAAATTTACAGCACCCAGAAATGTCCCCAATGTTGCCAGGACCAATGATCAGAAGCCACCTATAAAATGCTTTGAGTGCCAAGGGCCCCATTATGCCTCAGACTCTCCCCTCAGGAAATGGGCGGCCAACCATATTCACTCCATACAGTCTGAAGCTACTATAGGAGATGTGGCAAGAGAAGTACCCAAAATTAGTGCAACATTAGACAACCGGCAAGCAGAACACCAAGTCTCAATGGTGGAGGTCGAAGGTATGCTGCAAAACCACCCAGTTTCTATTTTAATTGACCCCGGTGCTAGTCTAAGCTATATATCACCAGTTGTTGTAGAAGGACTAGATTTGAAAACAGAAAAAATCGATAAATCTTGGTTAGTTAGATTAGCGACAGGAACAAAAAGGAAGGTTTCTGATTTTGTGGAAAATTGTGCTTTATCTATGAATCAACTAACAACGCAGGTTAAGCTAAATGTTCTGCCATTAGGGTAATATGAAATCCTAATCGGTATGGATTGGTTAGAAAACCATCGGGTCATTCTGAATTGTTATGAAAAAAGCTTCATTTTCCTGGATGATGAAGGAAAGACAGCAAAGGTAAAAGGCATCCCTAGAAAACATCCGTTCGGCATATTTTAGCCATGCAAGTAAAAAGGGAAATCGGAAAAGGGTGTCAGATGTTTGCTGTGAATGTGGTGCATGATGAGATAAGCACTAAGGAGGACAAACTAAAAATGGAAGACATACCTATCTTGCAGGATTTCCAAGATATTTTTCCTAAAGAGATCCCAGATTTACCTCCCAAAAGGGACCTGGACTTTACTATTGAATTAATACCTGGTGTTGTACCAAGTTCTAAAGCTCCATATCGGATGAATATACTGGAGATGAATGAGTTAAAATCTCAGCTGAAGGAGCTGATCGATAAAAAATATATAAGGCCCAGCGTGTCCCCTTGGGGAGCACCGATCATTTTTGTTAAGAAGAAGGATGGTACCCTAAGACTTTGTATAGATTATCGTCAACTGAATAAAATGACGATCAAGAATAGGTACCCGCTGCCCCGCATTGACGATCGTTTTGACCAGCTACGCGGAGCAACAGTGTTCTCGAAGATTGATTTACGGTCAATATATAATTAGGTCCGTGTGAAGGATGAAGACATTTTCAAAACAACCTTTAGAACCCATTATGGACACTATGAGTTCGTTGTCATGCCATTTGGATTAACTAATGCACCTACTGTATTTATGTGCTTAATGAACAAAATTCTGCACAAGTACTTAGATAAGTTTGCAGTTGTGTTTATCGATGACATTTTGGTATATTCTAAGAACAAGGAAGAGCATGATGAACATCTATGTACCATTCTGCAAGTTCTGAGGGAGCACTAGTTGTATGCAAAATTCAGCAAATGTGATTTTTACAAAGACAAGATCCAGTACTTGGGACACATAATCTCTGAGGAAGGGATTTCGGTTGACCCCGCTAAGATAAAGGCCATTAATGAATGGTCGATTCCTAAATATGTGACAGATGTGCGATCGTTTATGGGCATCACTGGTTATTATAGAAAATTCATTGAAGGGTTTTCCAGGATCGCAAACCCCATAACGTTGCTGCAGAAAAAGGGAAAGAAGTTTGTCTGGGACCAAAAGTGTGCGGACAATTTTGCAAAGTTAAAAGAATTACTGACTTCAGCAACTATTTTGAGGATTGCAGATCCTAATAAAGATTTTGTAGTATGCACAGACGTGTGCAATGATGGACTAGGAGGAGTCCTAACGCAGGAGGGACATGATGTAGCATATGAATCAAGAAAACTGAAAATACATGAGAAGAACTATTCCACCTATGACCTAGAATTGTTGGCAGTGATTCATGCCTTGAAAATGTGGCGTCACCACCTCATCGACAGAAAATTTACCTTGATGACAGATAATATGGGGCTGAAATATTTGTTAGATCAAACAAATTTGAATGCCAGGCAAGCCAGATGGCTAACTTTTCTGAGTGAGTATGATTTTGAAATTTCAACACATTAAGGGGAAGGAGAATAAAGTGGCCGACACATTAAGTTGTAATGCAAGGATACATTTTATTTCAGCCATCAGCACATACGCAACAGATTTGGAGGAACATATTTTTGAGGGAATTAAGGAGGATGAGGAATACAGAAAATTACAAGAAAGGACAACAGAAAACAACTCTGAAAATTCGGTAATAGATTTCAGTTTGAAGGAAACTGGCTTACTACTGTACAAAAACAGATTGTACATACCAAACGTACCAGTAGTAAAAATTCTGATTTTGGATGAGATGCACAAAATCCACTATTCTTGCCATCCAGGTTACCAGAAAACCATCACAATGCTAAGGAAGGAGTACTATTGGCTCCGGATGAAGGATGAAGTAGCGGAGTATATAGCTAGGTGTTTTGACTGTCAAAAAGTGAAGGTGGAACATCAACATCCTGCTGGATTGCTGCAGCCTTTGCCTATACCCAGCTGGAAATGGGAAGTCATAAGTATAGATTTCATCACTGGGTTACCAAAGAATAAAAAATAACACGACTCCATAATGGTGGTAGTAGACAAACTTAGCAAGTCAACCCATTTTATCCCTATCAAAACTACCCATAAAGCCCCTGATATCGCAGAAATTTTTATGAAGCAGGTTTTCTGACTACATGGCATACCCAAGGTAATAGTTTCAAACCGAGATTCGAAGTTCACAGGTAATTTTTGAAGGTCTTTGTTCAAGGGGTTAAACACCACCTTAAATTTCAGCACTGCATTCCATCCGCAAACAAACTGACAGATTGAAAGGGTGAACCAGATATTGGAAGATATGCTCAGAATGTCTGTTAAGGATCAGCCTGGAAAGTGGGAAGACTACTTGCATTTAGCAGAGTTTGCATATAATAATCACTACCATGCTTCAGCCAAACTTAACCCATTTGAGATCCTTTACGGAAGAAAGTGTAACACACCAGTGTCATGGAGTGATCTGGTTAGCAAGGTCACCTTAGGGCCCGAATTGTTGTAGGAATTAGAACTAATCGTGAAGCAAGTACAAGAGAATCTTAAAGCTGCCTAGGATAGATAGAAAATCCAAGCAGACCTTAAAAGAACTCATAGAGAGTTCCAGGTTGGTGAACATGTTTTTCTTAAGGTAAGGCTGAAAAAGAGTTCCTTAAAATTAGGAAGTTGTGCCAAATTGGCACCCAAGTATTGTGGTCCTTTCGAAATCTTGTCCAGGGTTGGACCTGTGGCATATCAATTAACCCTACCTTCAAACCTCAAAGTCCATAATCTTTTTCACATTTCATTTTTAAAGAAATATGTGCATGATCCTACTCATGTTGTAAATTGGAATAATGTTCAGGTGGAACAAGGCGATGATTTTTCGATGGAACCAGACTGTATTCTCGCAAGGAAAGAAACTCTACTCTGAAACTGCATAGTTGGCCAAGTAAAAGTGCAATGGAAGCACTATAGCCCAGCAGAGGCTATCTGGGAGTTGGAGAGTAGTATGCGGGCTGCATACCCAACTCCATTCCAGGAACACTCAAGGAGTGAATAAAGCAACATCGAGGACGATGTTGAGGCTTAAGGGGGGGTGTATGTCACCTACCCAATTTTTGAGAATAATTATTTTCTATTATTATCCTTTTTGCAAAAATACTTTGTGTTAAATTATAATTACAAGTTTGTAATTATGACCAAGTAGGTCAAAAATGAATGTAATGACTCATTAGTATTATTTAATAAATAAAAATGGGAGACAAACACTCAAGAAAGCTGTTACAAGAGTGTCCACTGGCCTACTAGGAGGAATGGAAGCTGCTGGAAAGATTGGGACAGATGGCAGCATTTGCAATTTATCATTAGTTGTTGGTATGGGAAAACTCCCCCTAATTTTGTGGCATTTCCCCCTCCAGGTGGAGGGAGGTGAGCAGGTAGCTCACTAATGACCAACTAATTACAAAAAGGCCTAGGTAGCCTATAAAGGGCAATTCGAATTGAGCAGGGAGCTCTTACAATGTTTTCTGCAGAAACATTCCTCATGCTCATCAGGTGATGGGTGAGAGGTGCTGGTGCTGGTCCCATTGGTTACTAAGCCTGTAAGGCTGGATATATCTATATCTATATCTATATATATATATTCTTGCTGCTGCAAGCAGAGACCCTAAGCTTCAGAACTTCCTTCCTCTTGGTGGATCAGTGGATAGTCTCGGGGGTCCTAAGGCAGACAGCTTGGCTGCTTAGGAGCAGGTTGGGTGGAACAGGCTTCTTGAGTGATTTGTTCCTCCCATTATACTAAGGTTCTACTCTTTTGTGTTTTCTTTTTCAATCATATGAATGCCCTCGGAAAATGTCTTAGTATTGTTATTTAATGATTAATAGTAGTAAAATGTTAGACCCTAATTAATTTAGATTTGCTGAACTGATAAAATGACTCCTCTGCATTTTTCCCCATGCGTGGAGCTGCATCGTACTCCAGTACAGAGAGGTAGCATTAAATCTGCCCAGCTAAAAGTGAAACCTAGCATGCATCTTATATTTTAGCAGCTGTACATTAGATCCCTGCATGCAATGTTTTACTGTTCAAATCTGTATGTTGAATAACCTACCAGAAACTAGCCATAGTAATAGGTTCTTTTCTTATTTCTGAAGGTGAACATTATGTTAACAACTAGGGTACTGATCTTTAATAATTTCTTCAAGGAAAACAACACCATGCATTCTGTTTAACCATATTCCCACTTTTCTATTTCTTATTGTTTTAGAATCTGATCGATCTTATAGAAAATATTGTCTTCACTGAATTATCTTGTACAGAAAGAAAGAAAGCTACTGTGTTATTTTATCCTTTCATCGGAGGTCCAAATTGGACGAATACAGGAATATATAATTAAAATAGAAAAACTGTTATATTCATAAGCAATCAAATTAACTGACCAATGCACTGTCATTTTCTCTTTTTTTGAATTATCAATTGCATGTGATAGAATTTACATCACAGAATACCAAGTTATCAAAAGCAAGGACGAGCATGGCATTATTGAATTGACAGAGTAAATTACACCCAAATTGGGGTTAACCATTCTCATTACATTATTATTTATAAACATTTAAATAGCTACCAAATCAAGGTTTCATTACCATAGACAATCTAACTGTAGAATCAAGAGTTATTATTCTTGTTCCTTTAAAACATCATTACAGACCTGCAGACTTCATTAAACATCGACAGGCTAGGGTTTAGCATTGTCACAGTTGTACTCAAACAAAACCAACACCCTTTTATTATCGGCTTATAGCCACTATTTAATTAAACAACTTAAACATGCCTTTCGTTCCTTGGATCAGAGTTCAAGAATGAGAAGATCGAAAACACCAAACGTAGACATTAAACCCTAAATAATTATCGTTTCCATTTAAATTAACAATGGTTGCACCCACATTATTTTGCTGAAGGATCCATTCAAAACCCCATGCTATTTACACACACAACAAATGTCGAAGCAAAATTATGGTCTATGTATCTCTTCTTTCATCAACCCAGAAGTACCCAAAACGATAAGACATAAAACGTAAAGCTGTAAGACTCTTTTCAAACACGAGGGTTCAACCCTACTAAGCTCACCGAGCCTTGGAATTTCCAGCCATATATATTAAAACATTACATCACCTACACTATCAACAAAACTTAAAACTGTAACGTTTCCCAAATGTTGCAGGCGAGACAAAAGCCACTGTCGCGAAGGCATGCTACCAACACTTGCTCATCAAGTCCGATTCCACGAGAGCCACTAGGGAGGGATACCACCGAAGCTTACCGGTGGGGTCGCTTTAGTTCTTTTCCCCATCAACCATTCTGGCACCCTATTGTTCGCCAAGGGTTACTTTCCAACAACCATACACTAAGTTAAGTATCGGATCATGAGGTAGTAATGCATGCAACAAAGAATAATTTGAAAACCCTTGCAACGTTACGACACCTGAGTCGTGATAGAGATTTGACGAAGCCAGTAGCACTTAGTTCGAAGGTCACGATGTGGGATACCTCCCGAAAAACTTACAACTCAATTGAAAACCCCAGACTTGCAAACTACTGCAACGCCACAACAGATGCACTCATTCCACCTGTAGATTGCTACACAATCGTTTCCAGACTTGGCCTCCATGGATAACAATTACTCACAGACCAAAGGTTGCTATCGATCTCAGGATCGAGCCCGAGGGAGGTGAGAAAAATGTCGAAACCCTAAGTGCCTCTCGGCCGGTTGGCCTCACCTCCCAAACCCTACCACCGAAACAATGACCAAGAAACGTTACAAGAATCCATGAGTTACGCTAGGGTTTAGCTCAATCCCAATACACAACGACCAACGACGAAGATCCATTTTCTTTAAGCCATGTTGGAGGGTGGCAGGAGTAGCATTAAATTGCTCATCTACCTCCCAAGCCACGGGGTTTCCATTTCTGTTGACAACAGGACAGGAGGCCGTTACAACTCAGCTTGCCAAACCTCATCACTCACTGAATCATCCATCACAACTTACACGTAACAATATCCTTAACCCGGTGGCCAAGCAGTGTAGCTACAAAACTCAATCATTTAATACACCCTCAACTTTCGTATGCTGGCTTTTGCAGTGCCATCATTTCACCTGCCAGCCATACTGATCAACATTAATAACATCGACATATAAAATGTATCAAGGTATAACGTCCATCGATGGCATATAACAAGGTCTTATTTGATTCCATATAATCAATTTCGAGCACTCATAGCATATGAATATCCACTAAGGTCGCGCGCAATCATAGTGCATAGATTGACTCCGCCCATCACATAAAGTCTACTATAAAGTTCATCTTAGGGATCATTGTAGAACTCTTTAAGCTTGTTCACAGCATAGGTTATATAAATACACCGTTAGGGTATGGTTGCCACCCAAGGACCCATCGCATACATTGCATGGTAGGGTATTAATGCTTAAATCATCACTACTTTAATTTCTCGGGTAATAGAGACCAAAATCACCTTATCACTCAATTCCATAGTATGCTTAGGACCATGAGCCCTTGTCCTAAACCTGTCACCGTCAACATTTATAAAAATAATTACTTAACAGCCGCAAGACATTTATGGAATGACCATATGTAAATTCATCAACACTTAACTGAAACATTCATAACAAACACACCCTGAGATAGACGATATCTGCAGTCTTTGAGATAGACAGGTTCATCTTACAGAATTGGAAGGAGACCATACCTGTAGCATCGAAATTCACATGCAATTTTTATTGATAACAAGGTTATTAAACCCTCTGAATTTTTATCGCTATCTCTTACCTGCAAATCTGCGCATGGAGGACGAGTACAATGCTTTAGTTGAATAGCTAAGTAATCCTCAAGGCACCTCATGGGACCCCTTTCATCATCATCCAGAAAAATTAAACTGTCAGCACTTGTCAAGAATAATTCTGTTTTCCAAATGCATCCAAATTTTCAATCATTCCAGCATTTAAATAAGAACATAATCATTAATTGGATTTCATGACACCATCAAAAGACAAAAAGACACAACCATTAACTTGTTCCTACCAAGTGACACATTTATTATTTGCTGCTTATTGAATATTATTATTTCCGCATTTTACAATATTAGCTTTTTATGGCGATTTAAAATTTTTGAAATTTTTATGAAAATATGGGGATGTTACAGGTAAGGATAATATGGTGGCATATGCTCCTTCTCACCAATTTGATGACCCAGTTTCTCTTACAGCTATTTCTCTGCTTGTTCCAAATTGGTTGCAATCTGTTCAACATGGCTATCTCTTCTATGAACTCCATGCTTCTTCATCGGTAGGGCACTCTGGGTTCCTCAAAACCTTTGACCGGGAACAATGTAACTTCTTTTGGAAGGGAATGAAAATGAAAATTCACCAGATGGTGGTTGAGTGTGATACTTTCCAGGTCAACAAGGGTGAAACGACACTCCTTTCGGGACTGCTCGAATCCTTTCCCATCCCTACACAGATATGGACAACTATTTCTATGGATTCCTAGAAGCACTCCAGTGGTACAATACCACATCTAAAAGGACACCATATGAAGTAGTTTATGGACAGGCACCACCAGTTCTTCTTCCATACATGCTCAGCAACTCCCCAGTTCAGGAAATTGACTCGTTTCTTCGAAACCGCGATCAAATTCTTCTCATTTTGCAGGAAAATCTTCACTTGGCAAGAATTCAACTGAAACAACAAGCCGATCGACACTGTTTTGAACACACTTTTCATGTAGCTGATATGGTCCTTCTTCATCTACAACCTTCCAAGCAATCCTCTCTGAAACTCAAAAGGCGTTAGTGGGTCGGAATGCAACCCGAGGATGCTACAGGAGAACCACTCCTTCAAATTCTGCATCAATTTCCACATCTAAAGCTTTGAGGACAAAGCTTTTTCTAAGGGAGAGGGGATGTTAGGAACCCATGTCAACCCTTTTATTTACTTTGTTAGTATATTGTTGTTGGACACATATGTTTTGTAAGTCGTCCCATAGTATTTGTTGATCCATAGTTGGTATTATTGTTGTTGGACGCATATGCTTTGTAAGTCGTCCCGTAGTAATTGTTGATCCATATTTTGTATTGGCCCATGGTTTGTATTGACACATGGTATTGACCCATGGTATTGGCGCCTAGACTTAGTATATAAGTTTGTGTTGAGACCAATGAAGGTACCGTGAAGTTATTTGTATTGAGCTTGCTTAAAGGAGGTTGCCCCCTCGAAGTGGCATGCGATCAATAAAAGCGATTCTGAGTTCTGTTATTTATGCTATTTCATGTATTTTCATTAATTAATTGTTGCAGGTTCTTCACATGTTTCCCCCAGGAAAAGGGAATCCACCAAGAGCACTAGTGCCCCCAGTGGATGGGAATCTACTAGAAACATTACCGCTTGTTTGGAAGGGTAAACTACCATACATAGGTGTGCATCCAGTAAAGGGAGTATTACTAGGAGCATTCAACCCTCCCATGGGTTGAGTGCTTCCGAAATATTGCCCCCCTTGAAAGGGAGGTGGGTTGCTTTCCCCTATCGGTGGGTTCCAACCAAAGGGAATTCCAACATTAGGAATAATAGGGATTCTTGTAGACATGTCAACATTGGCTTGGGAACTACTGCCAGTAGTAAATGTAGGAGTAGGTCCTCCCACAAAAGTAAAAGTTGGGGAAAATTGTGGTGATGGTCCACTAGAAGGTGGAGTACTGGATTGACCGATGGGTGAAATAGTAGGTATGGACGATGTTCCCCAAAGGGAAATAGTAGGTGTGTTGGGTTTGGTAAATGGAACATTTACCCCACTAGTGGATGGTTGTGGATAATTAACTGAAGTTCCTCCTCCACTACCAAGGGAAGATGGGATGGGTTATTCCATAGCTGAAGATGATGTGGTCCCATACATCATATGAATGAGCGTTGAAAATGGATCACCTGTTAAAGGTTGAACTTGCTCAAGTATGGGGCTGAAAGGATGGGTAAAAGGTGGGTTAAAGTGTGGAAAAACACCCTCGTCCACAACTTCAATGTCAAAATGGGTGGTATGAACCAAATCACTTCCAGAATTGACGGTGTCTCTTGCCCCTTTTGGAGAGGTTTCTCACCTTTGAATCGATGGAGGTTCCCTCTCGATAGGAGAGAGGACCCTAATACATTGAGATTGAGGAATCAGTAGGTTGGACATGGTGAATAGTTAAAATTTACAAAACAAAAATAACAATCCTAAGGCCAAATACAAGATAACATGCAACATACCCCTAGCAAAATCTAGGCTATCAACAGGAAAACCAATTGGCTCAAAGGACTCTTCGGAAGGTGGGTGCCAATCCACCAACAAAGAGGTGAGAAACAATTATGATAACCCCTCGTACTCCCTCGAATCCAAGGTCCAAGTTCCCTTGGGGAACCCCCCAAGGTAGAGAAAGCAGATGATATATCGTCTGTCTCAGGTACCACAAGCACTTCCTACTTGTAGTCACCTATGTAGATACCTAGGAAAAGCAACTAAGACTACCACTTCACAAAAGGATGATCGGGCGGAATAGTCATAAGTCAAGTTCAGACATGTGGGAAGGGAACGTGCAACATATGTCGAAGACCGAAATCCTGGCCAGGAGGTGTCACCTCGAGGACTACCAACTAACCAAGCCCCAATACACGTAAGAAACCACTAAGCACACCAAGAGGGGATATCTCTCAACTGCACCTAGCTTGACCTCGTGCTTGAATCATGTGTTAGATGAGCTTTCCCATCAAGCATCTATTGCTACTAATGGATTTTCACTCTTTAATGACTCTAGTTGCTTTATATGGCCTTGGAGAGTGTCCTCTCCAATCCTATTCCAAGGACCTACAACCTATGCTAATGTTGGTTTGTTCGACAGAAAAGAAAAATGTCTAATATATTTTAATTAAGCACTTTCTTTTATGGCTATTAATTACTCAAGTAGGTATATGGAGTGAAACTTGGTGATGTGAAAGACGACTCTAGACCCAAAAGATTGAAAAGATGCAAGAATCATATGCACTTCACTTCTTTTACGTTCGATTAACTTCTATCTATGGGAGGGAAGATATTTATTTTCCTTTTCAATCAAGCCAAAAGATCCCAACAAGAATATGTAGACATTCCAAAAAAAAATCCAATCACAAATGTTCCTTCTTATCCAATCAAACTAAAAAAAAGAACACTAGAAAAGAAGCTATGCACATGCAAATGTAAAATCCTTTTTTTGTTTATAATTATGAAACAAAATATCAACAAGAATATGCATGCAACAAGTAGCCTCAAATATTCAAACCAAGCAAGACAAAACAATGATCAATAGGAAAACTAGAGACCACTAAAACTGTTAGGAACCCGTGTCAACCCTTCTCTTTACTTTGTTAGTATATTGTTGTTGGACACATATGCTTTGTAAGTCGTCCTGTAGTATTATATGTTCCATGGTATTGATCCATAGTATTAGACGCATATGCTTTGTATGTCGTCCCATAGTATTATATGTTCCATGGTATTGATCCATAGTATCGGTGCATAGACTTAGTATATAAGTACGTGTTGATGCCAATGAAGGTACTATGACATTATTTGTATTGAGCTTTCTCAAAGGAGGTTTCCCACTCGAAGTATCCCACAATCAATAAAGTATTTTGTGTTCTAATATATAGTGCATTTTATCAATTAAATGTTGCAGGTTCCTCACAACTGGTATCATAACACTTTCTTGGGCTCGTTGGGTGGAATTTCTGCCAATGTTTTTTTCGCATCTATATTTGTTCCTATCAATTGCAGGTTCGTATATAGGAATAATCCCTATCCACTTAATTGTGGGAAGTACTTGGTCATAAGCCCTAAAAATAATTGTGAGGAGTACCACAAGAACCCCGAAGTAACTAGCCCATTGAGAGGACCTACTAGTGAAAAAGGAAACGACCCCTACCTGATTAACTAGTTCCCACCCGTGAGGTATACTAAGAGTTGTCGTTTGTGGAAAAGTGGTTATCAATTTTACCTGAGTCGTGGAGTGAGGGGTACTGCCCCAATACGCAATCTGTCAGACAACATTGTTGGTCGAGTGACTCCCCTGAACCGTTAGGAAGCCGAACATACCTGGGGTCCATATCTATTTCCAATTGATAAATCGCAGATTACATCTGTCCATAGCTATTGTAGATCAATTTTGAGCCGTTTCAGATCCATCCATTTTAGATCCATTCTGAGCCGTTTCAGATCCATTTCGAAAGCCGTTTCAGATCCATTCTGAAAAGAAAAGAAAAAAAAGTTTTTTCGCCATATCTTCCTTGTTTTAATTCCATTTCCTATGAAACTTCACTAAAACCTCTGTAATCCCATCCTGCATATTTCATTCCGGAGGACCCTATCCCAAATTCCACTTCCCGAAGCCCGAAATCCAACATTTGTCGATTTTTAGGGTTTGTCATAACTTCTTCGATTTTCACCCAATCGCCTTCAAATTTTGCCATAGTGTTCATTTCCTAGTTCTACGTCTTTGTCCCTCTTTGACAAATTTTCTCATTCTTTCACTTCGCTTTTGAAATCCCCATTTTATGCTTCCCTGTCCATGAGAAAGTGTCCAAAACCTAGTCAAACCCCAATTACCCATCAGAGTTTTTCCCAAATCCAAATTTTCCTTTACTAAAGAAGCTTTTGTTTTTGTTTTTCTACCCATTTGAAAAAAAAAAAACTCCTGGTTATGGTTTCCACCTGCGCTCGAGCACTAATCATGGATGAATAACTTGCAACCCTCAAAACCAAACTCCAAGATCTAGATGAAAAATTTCTCAGCCTCCATTTTCAGCATTCAGCCATGAACAATAAATGACAACCATAATCTTTTGCAACCACTGGGTTCTCTTCTTCCAGCAATTTTCGTGGGCCGAAGCTTGATTTTCCTCGCTTCAATGGTACTGATCTGATTGGATGGATATACCAGGAAAAGCAATATTTCAGTTTACATAATACTTTTGATGTCCACAAAGTTCCACTTGCATCCTTTCATTTGGAACAGGAATCCATTCAATGGTACCGTTGGTACATCAAAGCTCATGATGAGCCAAACTGGACATATTTTTTTCAACTCCTTTTGCAACGATTTGGTCCTAGTGGTTTTGATGACTTCACAGGAGAACTCACAAAACTTTGCCAAATTGGCACTGTGAGAGAGTATCAGACAAAATTTGAGAAACTGGCCAATCACACAGAAGGATTATCTGATGAATTCTATAGGAGTTTTTAATCAGTGGTCTCAAATATGAAATCCGCTCAGAGGTTAAAATGTTTTATCCCAACACAATGATGGAAGTCCTAGGGTTGGCTAAGTTAGCGGAGGACAATATCACAACCCAACAACGCTCCAACTCCACTTTTGTTCCATTCAGAAATATGGTTTCCCAATGACCTCCCATCATGCCAGCTCCTCGACCAACTCCTATCAAGCATTTGTTTGAAGCAGAGATGTGATCATGTAGAGAAAAAGGGATTTGTTATAATTGTGATGAAAAATTCACTCGGGGACATAGATGGGTTGAGCAAAAGCTCTATCTCTTAGATGTGGCTTCTTCGCCTGCCTCTGAACTTGGTGACGAAGCTCCAGATACAATCAACGATCATGTCGACATTCAACAGCCGTTTGTTGATCTCCCGTCCTAAGACGAACGCCCATAGATATCTCTCCATGCTTTAGCCCGAGTCACCACCCCACAAACAATGTGGGTTAGGGTAACGTTACTTCAAGAATATCCCTGTTACAATACTCATTTATTTTGGTAACACTCATAACTTCATTGACCCTTGGATCGCAAAACAGGATGACTATTTTGTCCATCCTTCCTCCAACTTTGAAGTCATGATTTCCAATGGGGGCACCTTACCTTGCAAGGGGATGTGTTGCAATGTGTGTATCTCTATGGAAGATTATAACCTGTGCTCTGACATGTTTTCCTTGGCCTTAGGTGGATGCAATGTGTTTTGGGTGCTCAATGGTTATGCACACTTGGCCCCATCTTTAGGGATTTTACTGAACTTTGGATGTTGTTTTCAGTCAATGGGAAAAAACACACATTTACGGGCTTACAACCAGGGTCTCTCCACATCATTGTTCACATTGCCTGGAAAATATCCTTAATAAGAATTCACATGGTGTCATCGCTCAGCTCCATTCCATTCAGATGCACCCATCAACGGTCTCCACTACTCCTTTGGATCTACAATACATTTTGGATAGATATGCAGGTGTCTTTGCTAACCAGTGGGATTGCTTCCTTCAAGAGACCTTTCAGGTCAGAATTTAGCTGCCTCTACATCTGAGAAGAAAATGATGGCTATTTTGCATGTAGTACAAAAGTGGAAGCCATACCTATTAGGGAATTATTTCTGCATCAAGACTGCTCACCAGAGTCTGACATATTTCCTAAAACAACGGGTCTCCTCCCCAGCCGAACTGGAATGGATTATCCAACTCATGGGTTATGCCTATGAGATCACTTACATCAATGGTAGGGACAATCTGGTGGCAGATGGTCATCCTCGCATAATTGATTAGCAAGTTTCTCTTTCATCTATTTCTATGCATGTTCCAAATTGGTTGCAATCTCTTCAACGGGGATATGTCAATGACTCCTCCTTATATCAACTCATCGAATAGTTGGACAACAACCCTTCTACTATACCACATTACTCTTGGGATGGTACTTCCCTGAGATGCAAGGGTCATCTCATGCTTCCCCAGAGCACAGATCTTCACCAGGATGTCTTCTATGAACTCCATGATTATCCATTGACTGGGCACTCTGTGTTCCTCAAAACGTATGATCGGACACATCGTAACTTCTTTTGGTAGGGAATGCAAAGGACAATTCAACAAATGGTGGTTGAATGTGATACTTCCAGCTCCTTCCAGGATTGCTCGAAACCTTTCCCATCCCTCCACGGATTTGGACAAATATTTCTATGGAATTCTTTGAAGGGCTCCCTAAATCTGGAGGGAAGACAGTGATTTTGGTTGTGGTTGCTTGCCTCTACAAATATAGTGCCCCGGACCAGCTCTTTCATCCTCACGAAATCCGTTCTTCCATTGTCTCAGCTCGCGATGCAATTTTCACCAGTCATTTTTGGACAGAACTATTTTGCCACACGGGAACCAAACTGAAGATGAATTCAATGTCTCACCCACAAATAGATGGTCCAACTGAAATTACCAATAAATGTTTGGAAACTTATTTTCATTTCTTTAGATCCGAACAACAACCTCAGTGGGATAAGTGGCTCCCTCTTGCTGAATGGTGGTACAATACTGCATCTAAAATAACTCCATATGAAGCACTCTATGGTCAGGCACTGCCATTTCTTCTTCCATACACCCTCATCAGTACACCAGTTCAGGAAATTTAAACGGTTCTTCGAAACCTCGATCATATTCTTCGCATTTTGCAATACAATCTTCACATGGAAATATTTCAAATGAAACAGCAGGCCGATCAACATCGTTCTGAGGGCACTTTTCAAGCAGTTGATATGGTTTTTTCATCTACAGCCTTCCAAGCAATCCTCCCTGACACTCAAAGGGCATCCGCTTTTCTCTCGATATATCATAGAGGTATTAATTCAGTGGCACAGAATGTAACTAGAGGATGCTACATGGGCACCACTCCTTCAGATTCAGCATCAATTTCCACATCTAAAGCTTTGAGGACAAATATTTTTCTAAGGGAGAGGGGATGTTAGGAACTCATGTCAACCCTTCTCTTTAATTTTTTAGTATATTGTTGTTGGATGCATATGCTTTGTAAGTCGCCCCGTAGTATTATATGTTCCATGGTATTGATCCAAAGTTTGTATTAGCCCATAGTATTATATGTTCCATGGTATTGATCCATAGTATTGGACGCATATGCTTTGTAAGTCGTCCCATAGTATTATAGGTTCCATGGTATTGATCCATAGTATTGGCGCATAGACTTAGTATATAAGTACGTGTTGAGGCCAATGACGACACCATGAAGTTATTTGTATTGAGATTGCTCAAAGGAGTTTTCCCCCTTGAAGTGGCCCGCGATTAATAAAAGTATTGTGTGTTCTAATATATCGTGCATTTTATCAATTAATCGTTGCAGGTTCCTCACATAAACTCATTGCAACATCCCAATGTTTGACATGTGTGACAAAGAATGACCAAAAAGATACCCCTACTATCGTACTAACTTAAACATATTTTTTGGAACAAAAAAAAAGATTAAAACAATCCTCCAAGATCACCACCAAACCAGAGGGATCGCATTAGAGACACAAGTACTAATTCAAGAGCTATCAAACACACTCAAAGAAGAATGATTGATGGCAATCAAAATCAATCAAACACTTCACAAGTAGTGTCAAGGAAAATATATGTTAAGAATTCGACAATTAAATTGTCAACCCAGGGCTCGTAAGCTTCGAGGTGCCAACACTGTATGTGCAGGGTCGAAGGATAATCTAATCCAACCTAACTAGCCTAATGATGACAAACATGCTTTAATTGTGAAAATAAATTATGAACTACCAAATATAAATTTAATATTCCTATTACAAATTGCAAAGTGTATTAATCTACACATTGCGCAAATCAAATGCTATAAATTCAAACTTCAACATTTTTAATTACAAAGCTACAAACTGAATATTATAGATTACAAATTAAAGAAAATATGCATTAACCATAAAATTTACAAACTAGATTCTATTTATCAAACAACAATTGCAAAATTTTATTAACTATAAAAGTTGTTCCAATTAAATTATATAAAGGCATACCATAACTCTCTACCAAACTATCATTACAAATAAAGTACCTACTTGATAAAAACTAGAGAATCAAATTGGAAACGAAATAAAATGAATTAAGATGAGAGCGTCCAACTCCTTCCAACAAATCCAGGTTAAAATCAGATTTGTTTTACAAGTCCAAAGATCAGAGTTAAATTCAAAAGAAGAAATCTTCAAGTTGTTTGACAATTAAACTGACGAGGCATTCATCTTAATGGACCAAAGATGTCTGGGTTAAATTTATGCTATGTTTCCAAGTATAAAGAGTGATGAATCAAATTCCAAGATCAACTTAGTTTCAGGCTTTGCAAATCACGGGTTTAATAGTTGGAACAATGAGAAGGAAAAAAAGTTGCTTTTTAAAATACTAAATTTTATGCACAATTCAAAGCAAACTCAGCTATATAAAACTGGAAATCGAATCTACTTTTAAAAAGAAATGCACAGGCAATAAATTGAACCAAATGGACAACGTGTTTAATAAGATAGATGGAGCATACTCTAATTAGCTCCTACACTATGCAATCTCAAAATAAAAATCAGTGGAAAAAATTCCTCAATCAATTCAAGTTTAAATTGAAATTGCCAAACAAATCTACCAAACGAATTATCAATTTTATGGATCAGACGAATGAAAAAGGGAAATCACTATACTATCTGAAAACACAAATCAATAGGTTAAATCCTATGATGAGTTCAAGCTTGAATTTGGGTGCATAATCTACATTAACAAAGGAGATGCAATTTATACTAAATGTTGGTATATCAAAAAGAGATTTCTATGAGGAATCAGTAAATTCTATAGGCAAGAATAATTTTACCTGTGATTAAATTTACATTCAGAACCTGTACAAAATTATGAATGGAATTTGCAAGGAAGAATAGAAATACAATCCACGGGATGGTCAATCCTCATGGATCTTACAACACGAATTGTACAAGAATTTATTTCCAGAAATGCATTTCTTCAGTGGAAAGAAATTGAGTTTACAGAGTAACTAATATTATTCTTTAACTCTCACCCCACAACCTCTCCTTCTCAATTACCAGTCTTTGAACTTATATAATGTTTACATATGACATAGGAGAAACATCGAATCCCAAAATTTGACCTCGCATCAAATTAATTCAACTGTCTGAAAAATAGATATTTGTTCAATGACTGGCTATATTCTGGGAGTTGTTGAAATAACAAGTAATTAGATTTGAAAACCATTTAAATATTATAATTGCTAACTCATCCTCGTGACAGAATGTCACTAACTGTTTGCAAAATTCGTGGGTTGACATCATCATTTGAACTGCTTCTTTGATTGGGATTTAGGGACATTTTTTAGCAACCTGGTAAGTTGATTTAAGGGTCTCTCTACGAGAGCAAGTAATGCATGGGACTTTTCACAAGTTTTTTTTTTTTGAAATGAACTTCCATACTAATAAATTCATAATATATTTCGACGCTAGAGTTACCAAACATTTTGAATTTTCTCCATCTGATCTTAATATCTTAATGAACACATAATCTAATATAATTAAGTAAAGGAGACTAAATCTAATGTAATTAAGTAAAGGAGACTAACCTATCGATTATAATGGTTCACATCCATTAATTGAATTAGTATACAAATCATAAACCGAAAGCAAATGTATCATTCAAGATGTGTCCTTATATTTTTTTTTTATAACAACATTCTTATGGCCTCATATAAATAAATAAGAGCCCTAAACATGTACTCTATCATGATCATATATAACAAATCAATCCATTCCACTAAAACAAATATATAATAATAATTTTAAGTGGAGATAGATTTTAGAAGAGATATCCCTACACTTAATCCATACAAATAAATAATATAAAGGTTACTCCTTCAAAATATTAAAAGACATTGTATTGCAGCATACTACAATCATTTTGTACAATCATTTTGATAAATGAAGGTATATTTCCAATTAATCATTATTGAATATAACATATTTACTTCAAAAGTGCATTTCTAAATTAATTAATAATACATGTATTCAAAGATAAAAAGGCATCTTCAAGTAGTATTTAAATGACATATAGTTTACAAATAATGCTTGTAATTTTTAAAAGTGCAGCTCCTCTTCTAAACAAGATAAAAGGAAAAGAAAACATTTTATTGAATTCAAGGAATGGATAAGTAAAATTGATTTCATTTCAATAATTAAATTATAAGAATCAATATACGAACTGTAGAGGACAATTAAGTATTCGAAATAATGCTTATAAAATGTAACATTTCTGGAAACGCAAATACACAGGAGTAATTAAGGTTCAATTTATTCTCACAATACGAATTCTAGATGACAATTGGAATTTCGTGATAATGCAGAGAACAATTTTAAAAGAAACAATCAGAGTTTCGTTTCATAAATTAAATTTTCTGGAAATGGCGATGTGATTTGGGCATAAGTATTCAGAGATTTGAACTAGACCGTACCCCGAATTACTGAAGTTAACTCACAGGGTATCCTTTTCTTTAGGCCTGGTCGTTTGGGCAAAATGAAAATGAAATTTCTGAAACAGAGTTCTTAAATAACAAGACGCCGATTAATGGAGGATAGCATTCGACGTTTAATATTACTTGTTGATTCCTGATCTCGGATTGGTTAACATACCTCCTGGAACAGAATCGCGTGACTGCTATTCACATAACGATCTGAGAAAGAAATTTAGACAGACACATAAATGGAAATACATATTCGAAAAGAATTGGACGCCAATGTTAATTTCTGGTTCAACTTACAGGGCGGAAAAGAATGCAACGCGCTGTGTAATGACTCAAAGTTACAGAGGCTGTTAATATTACAATTTGTATCAAGAAATCTGGAGAACACTTTCGAAATGGATACACATAAATTTAAAGATTAAATTTATGTTCTGCCTCAAGAAATCTGGAAATGCCATTAAATATTAGAATAGATGTACAGAGAGTTTAAGGATAAAAAAAAATACAGTTTGCATCAAAATTTCTGGAAACGCCAATAACCTTCGAATAGACGCACAAAGAATTTAAAGATCAAATATAAATAATGTCAATAGATCTAGATTCCAGTTATAGACATCATGAGATAAAAGCTACATAGTGAAATTCTGATTCCATAAATATTAAATAAAAACAGCATTGAAATCTCAGCAGAAAATTAAGATCCAGAATTCCAAATCGTAATGCCCACAGGCTGATACCAAATTGGAAGATTTCGATCTATAGAGTTTACTGAGATTTCTTTTAACAGGGTTCAAATTCGATCAAAATCTTGGATGAAAGGATTTTAAAAGGAATTGAAGAATACGGACCAGATTCAAATTTAAAGGAAACTATCAGATCTGGAAATATCCGAAGACTTTAACAATACCAATGGACCTGAAATCGAGCTCAAGGAATGTAGATGCATAGTATTCACTAAACGCTACCATGCACAGGTCGACTTTAATGACGTCAAGACTGTAAGAAATAAAACAAGGACGAAAAACTGGGATCGGTTTCAACGGAGTGTAATTGCAGAGTATCCACTATAAGCCTCACTGTACAGGTCGGTTTCACTGTTGACAAGATACTAAGAATTAAAACAATACTAACGACCCAGAAATCGAAATCCAAATAGAATGCTGTTGGCGGAGGTTTTATAATCCATAAGGAGGAATTAGAACAATTACAAGTCACCGATCCAGACCAAGCCAATCGTGGATCTCCCCGGGACAGAGTTATATACATAGCGTCATTATAAGAATATCGCATTTTGAACAGTGTTTTAAAAAAAATGTAAAATTCGGTGATAGAACAGGTTGAGATAATGGCAACACATTCACCCATAATATTTACAAATTTTAATACTTTTGCTTAAATTCACAGGAAACCCCATTCATAAACCAAAACGAAATAAGGTAGAGTTTTAATAAATAAGACTAGATCGATTCATATAATTTATTTTGCAATAAGACTAAGTTTTCTCTTCTAATATATAAACATAACAGGAAAAGAAACATATATAAACATAACAGGAAAAATAAACATCTTTGAAAACATGGAACCTGATTTTATCGTCGAGCTTGAGATTGGAAGGTTCGTTGTAGTAGCGGCTGTTTTGCTATTCGGATCAATCCAACTTCGATGAAGGTATCGACAACCCCTTGGTTGACCACCCTACTGTATCGAGGTTATTCTTCTTCACCTCGAAACCCTGAGCTAATGGGGTCGTAAGAACACACAAGGTAGCCTCCCGAAAGGATCTCCCAATCTCCGTTCTAACTAATCCCAACTCCAAGGATCATCACATAATCCGAGATTATGATGACCATCCAGCATTAGGGAGCAAGAGATCCCTTTCTCTCATTCTCCTCCCTCATTATATAACAAATTCTTGTGTGTCATGTGTCTGTCCATGCACAAGTTTAATTTAATTTAATATTTTAATTTCCAATATTCTCAAATACCTGTGTCTCAATGTTTTTAATATGCACCTAATTCCCTAAATCAATGGAAATTAGGTGTAGAAGAGTCCTACTCTTCATTTGGTTCTCTTTTCGTTTACTTCATATCTTTTTAGTAAATTAATTGTTTTTATTTGTTTAATTTCTTTTCATAAAAACTTATAAAGAAACTATTTATCTTATTTATTAAAAACTAATTACACACCAAGTTTAAAAGTTGTTTTTATTATATATATATATATATATATATATATATATATATATATATATATATATATTTCTTTTTTTTAATTATAATATATATATATATATAATTTAAATTCTTTATAAAAAAAAGGGATATTTGCAAACTTTGAAATCTATACTTCTAAAAGGATTTCACTTACAATGTCTCTAGTTAACTTTGGTTTTTCTTATTTTTATAAAGTAGATAAGTGAGATATTTTAAATTAAACAAATTATTTTTGTTTAGTTCTCTTTCAATTTTTTATTTTTTTTTATAATTCATCTTTTCTCTAAATAAAATAAGGAATATTATTTTACTTTAATTGTCTTTTAATTTAAAGTTACTCGAATTTATTTTTCACAAGTTCTCAATTTCTTCCTTTAAATAATATTATCTTTTCTTGTCTAGGTGCCTCTTCGACGGACGCTTCCGACGGTTCCACTCCTTTCCTTCTTATGGGGAGTACTGCGTAGCGATCGAGAATCGTTACTGCGATCTCTCAACTACGCTCCTTGGAGACTAAGGGATGTTGAGGGATAAGGCTCTCCTTATTTCGCACCCCTCAACTCATCGTACGCAACCAAATCATTATGGTCTTGCCCGTACGACATACGCTTCCCCGGGTGAGCTGAAACGGCTTCGCCCATGCGTGAATTACTAATTCAGGATCGACAGTCAGTCGTCGTACCCCTAAGTGTTCTTTCTGTTCTTACGACCCCTATAATTCCATTTTGGGTCAATCGATAAATCGTCTTACCTGCCACTGCACACACACTCAAACGCATATTAGTAGCGCTGCACTGTAAAACATTTGTATCATCCTTTTTATTTTCTCTGTCAGTCGAGTATAAACAAATCGTCATTTTTCATTTCAAGTAATTTCAACATTCATCATTTTTCATTTTCTCAGTCAGTCGAGTATATCCAAAAATCATCATTTATCTAACCATTTTATTTCGCATATAAAATCTAAAGCAATCATTCATGGTCCAAGTTTTTATAACTCTGGGTCACTTCAAACCAGTGCCCTCAAAATAGTTAAATCAGTCGTAGGTCTCAAAAGTAGTATGATAAGTCATAAGTCTAAAATAATCAAATCAATCATAAGTGCTGAGGCGGGCATTACAGTTGAAATGGACCCCACACCATCTAGAGACATCAACCTTAAAAACCCATGTGGCAGATTTGGAAATGGAGACCCATACATATACTAACCATCGATTCCCCTTCCGTAGTAGTGTTGGAATGAGTGCCGAAACGGGTGCCAAAATGCAAAATTTAAAACTAAAGTGAAAAATAACTAGGCCAAGATACAATTAATAAAATAATTTGAGAAACATTAGAAATTAAATAGAAATAAAAGAGAATCAATTGAATTAGACACAAATTATACCTCTAAATAAGAATTACCTTCAAGATCTCAAATACAAACCAAACTAATAGTAATCTTAATATAAACCTTCATAAAACAATTGATTATGACAAACTTAAGCCCAAGATGAGTTAAAAAATAATCAAAATTATGGGGTCATCATCTCCCCCACACCAAAGACATTGTAGGTCCCTTTGCAAAGAGAAGAATCAATAGAGTAGATACTACTAAAAATTGAATAGGGACCAGCTGTACTAATCACATTTGTGATTAGGAGATACAACTTGTTTGATGATGGAAAGTTGTATCTTTGAGTGCTTAACTGATTTTTTTAAACTTTGGTCTGCTTTCTAATTATTCTTCAATTGTTTCTTAAGCATTCGATTAATATCTACTACATTTTCTATTTTGATGTGCAAATATGAAATTGTATTCTAATTCAGATATATACAGTCCTGATTAACATAATATAATTCTTTGTTTCACATGAGTAGGGAAGAGGATAACAATGAATGCAATTAGAAATCCAAATAAGGGTACATAGAAATGGAATCATGTATGAAGTTTTAATTCCTCATTTCAATCTCATAATGACAAGAAATCACGATGCTCTCAAAGGAGTAATGAATTCAGTCAATATTAATTCAAAATAATAATTATCAATAGCACGACCTATGAAGATATAAGGAGATGACTTGGATATAATTATGTATCATATGACTAGGAGTCATTGATTGCCAATATAAGTCATGATCAGGATGTAGAATTATAATGTTATGATGGAAAAGTATGACCTTATTCCTTTGAGGTAATTAATGTATGAGCTTAGATAGATATGCTAATTCAAGATTTTTGTTTAGATTACAGATTTAAATCAAAGCTTTGTAATTTTTGCATACATACCTCTTGGATAAATATTAGGAGTAGCATAGGGATGAATTGAATATGGAAAGAATCCAAACAGAGGATAAAAATATTCCTAGGATCAGTAGAATAGGACCATCGAAATTTAACTAAAATGATGATGGTCTTGAAAGATAAAAGATCATAGAGGTATTGAAATTTTAAATATTTATCATATAGTTCAAGAGTTAGAATAAGATTTTGAGATATTTTTATGTCAACCAATTTGTTTCCCAAATCTATGAAAATGAAAATTGTAAATGAGATAACTTGCCTATACCTGGTTATCTCTAAAATATGAAGAATCTAGTAGAGAATAACCAAAAAATGTTAAAAATAATACAGTATAGGAAGTAAATATACAATTAGAAAATAATGAGAAAATCTGAATCATGGCCTAAGATAATGAATTCTGGAAAATACACTTACAGATTTCCAACATTATTTTCTGCACTATTCACACCACTTTCCAACGAAAGATTAGCATCTTATGATAGAAGGAATAAATGATTTCTTATCCAATGAAGATCAAATTTATCACGGAATAACTGTGGAAATTATGAAAAATATGAAACTTTGGAGATTTGAACATGTTGGAAAACCTGGAATTTTGAATTTGGACCTCCATAGCTTCCACACTGAAAAAGTAATTCCAGCGGAGACACTTGAACAAGGGTTGATAGCTAACAATATGGTCCCAATCTCTATAAAAAGAGAGGACTATTGGTTAGAATATCTTGCTGAAATGCAAAGAGCCTTCCTCTTTTTGGAACATGCAAATTCTTAAGCCTCCTTGAATTGATCTCCTTTTTATTACTATGCACATGAACTTTAAAGGCTGTTGTCATGGTTCAAGATTTATATTTATTCATCTGATCACAAGCCAAGAAAATTCATGAGATAAAAATGAAGGTAGAAATATAGATAATCATTGCATAAACTACCTTGTAAAATTATTTTTCAAAAGGTTCAAATTCAGTCTTCAAATTTCTGTACATAAGATAAACTCTAATTTTATTTCTTTATGTGGAATTTCCTCAAAATAATACAATTGAAAGGCCCTTGTAAGATTAATAGAGGGTTTTTCTTTTCTTTTCTTAAACAAGAAAAGAATAAAAGTAGTCTTTACAAATGAAGTCCATAGAATACTAGTCATCCCTTAAGCTTCTCAAGACCACACTTATTTGAGCGATAATGATAAAGTTCACATTTTATTTCACTAAGTTACCAAACATAAGTTCACCCTTAAGGTATATACCTTAGATGTAATAAGAAGCAAATGGCAGAGACCTAAAGCCATCTCAAGACCAGTCTCCAATGGAAAATTTAATGAGGTTCATTTATCCTTTTGTCCAACCAAGCATGCTTTTTCTTAGTAATTTACATAAGTCTATTGTTCATACAAAAAAATATAAAGTAAGCATAAGGAAAGATGTCAAAATAAAAACCCACTACCAGCAAGCTTGTTTAGTACTCCGATGGGGTAATTTTGACAGCTAAGAAATATCTTCTCCAGGTAGAATGCCCCATTGCCAGCAAGCCTGTTCAGTACTCTGATGGGTTTTCCTAGTCATACCGCAGGATGGTACCTGCTTCCAACATACCTGTTCAGTATCCTGTCGGGTTAACCTCTTACACCCTTTTTCCATTGGAGTCTCTTATAGTTAAATGAATTTATTTCATAAATGGATAAGAGAGCTCCTCGAAAACCCTTTACAGGATGTGATGGTATTGGGATAGAAGACATTGCATAAATTGCCTATAAAGAATTGCTTGCATGAAAAATAGACTCATGTTTTCCATTAATCCATGACATACTATAGCCAAAAAATTGAGTGCGTGTGGAAGATGAGGCCATTGGATAATAATCCATAGATGCTTCTAGTCTCTACAACCATCTTTTTCTCATTAAGTTATTGTGGTGTCCTTATGAAAAGTAACTTAATGACCTCTCTTGTTACTATTTATATATATGCTCTCCTAATTAGTTTGGAATGTAATCGGATTGTACTAGTGGTTTATGGATCTTCTAGGATAGACTTTGTAATTATTTAATCCCAAAATAAAATAGGGCTATAAGTTAAAAATTGGAAAATCTGCATAAACAAGAAAAGTAAATCTGCATAAATAAAGAAAAATAAGTCCTCATAAAAATAGAAAAGATGATGGGATATTACAAGAATCCTGAAAATTTTGAATAAGAAAGCATTTTCTTTCTAAATATTGCTTATTAAAAATGTGTCATATTTGCAAAATTGATAATATAAAAGTTATAATATGAGGATTCATATATAAGTCAACCAAATAAAAAAACATATTTAAAATGAATAATAAGACAGGAGAATAAAATGATTTTCTTTCTGCATAAAATAGTGTACCTGCTTCCTGCAATTTCATAGAAAGATTGTACCTGCAAGGATTCAAAGAAAAATCCCAATCAATCTTTAACCAAAAGCACACATATATACATATCGTGAGGCTGCATTGAACTTAAAGCTAAACTAACAATACATAGACTTTATTTATATAGATATCATCCTATTCTACCTAAAAAGAAAAGAAAAATATTTATTCAAGTGTAAGAACCTTTCCAATGTAACCAAGTGCGAAGCAGGATAAGAAACATACCCATATCCACGTATGAAAAATTTACCTCAGTGATTACCTGGATATGAAGAATCAACTAACCTACTTGTTTTTGCATTAGAAGGTGTTGAAGGAAGGAATGGTATTGTGGCATGATTACTTCTTGGAAGCAACTTTCGATGTAATCCTGATGTTCACCTTCCCTCATCATGCCATGCAGGTCCTCTTCTTTTGAATGTTCAATTGCTTGAATACATGAAGGATCTTTTGATATATATGTGGATAACCCTTCAATTTCAGGTCGTTCTCCATCGAATGTAGTCTCCAAGTTTCTGTCTTCCTCAACATATTGGCAAGGAGATTCTTCTTGTAGCTTGTGGAACTGTGGTTCTTCTATTATTTTCGGAGAGGTGGATGAATTCTTTACTATTGTCAAGATGTTCTCTTCTTGAGAAGAATAAATTGAGATCCCAGCTGCTACTAGGATTTGAGAGAGTTTTCTTAAACTGATGGTCACCTATGAATCCATTTTTTCGGTTGATAGGTCCTACTTCACACATGGATTAGTGTCTAGGTTTCTTACAACGCCCAATGAAACAATAACTAAAATTTAGCATTTAAAAATCCTATTGAAAATGAATTGCAAAACGAAAGCACACTAATTAAAACAAACTTGAAATCCTCGTACTTTAGACTTCACTGTCATCGAGCTATCTGTTCACATGAGTTAGTTCTTTCAAAAATGAAACAAACTTGTGAGAAAGAAAGCACGCCTGCAGAAAAGTAATCACACTAGCAAAAATGTAAATAAATTCGTAGGAAAGTAAACAAACTTGATGGAAATAAACACACTTGCATGAAAAGAAACAACAAGGCTTTGGGGAAACCCGCTAAAGTGGAAGCGTCGGGCTATTACACTACGGAATATCCATAGTGAGGTTGTCTTTGCATCTTACCATTTCCCCCTCCCCCTTGCTATGTAATGTAAATGAAACCTATCCACCTACACTTCAACCCGTTTTGCACCTCCCCAACAATGATGCCAACAATGTCGAGAAAAATATATGTTAATAATTTGATAGTTAAATTGTCAACCTATGGCTCGTAAGCTTCAAGGTGCCAACACTATATGTGTAGGGTCGAAGGCTAATCTAATCTAACCTAACCTAGCCTAATGTTCACAAACACGCTTTAATTGTGAAAATGAACTATGAATTACCGAATATAAATTTTATATTCCTATTACAAATTGCAAAGTGTATTAATCTACAAATTGCATAAATCAAATGCTACAAATTCAAACTTCAACGTTTTTAATTACAAAGCTACAAACTAAATAGTATAGATTACAAATTAAAGAAAATTTGCATTAACCATAAAATTTAAAAACTAGATTCTATATATCAAACAACAACTGCAAAATTTTATTAAATATAAAAGTTGTTCCAATTAAATTATATAAAGGCATACCATAACTCCCTACCAAACTATCATTACAAATAAAGTACCTAATTTATTAAAAGTAGAGAATCAAATTGGAAACCAAATAAAATGAATTAAGATGAGGGCGTCTAACTCCTTCCAGCAAATCCAGGTTAAAATCTGATTTGTTTTACAAGTCCAAAGATCAGAGTTAAATTCAAAAGAAGAAATCTTCAAGTTGTTTGACAATTAAACTGATGAGGCATTCATCTTAATGGACAAAAGATGCCCGGGTTAAATTTATGCAATGTTTCCAAGGATAAAGAGCGATGGATCGAATTCCAGGATCAAATTAGTTTCAAGCTTTGCAAATCACAGGTTTAATAGTTGGAACAATGAGAAGGAAAATAAGCCGCTTCTAAAAATGCTAAATTTTATGCACAATTCAAAGCAAACTCAACTATATAAAAATGGAAATCAAATCTACTTTTAAAAATAAATGTACAGGCAATAAATTGAACCAAATGGACAACGTGTTTAATAAGATAGATGGATAATACTCTAATTAACTCCTACACTATGCAATCTGAAAATTAAACTCAATGGAACAAATTCCTCAATCAATTCAAGTTTAAATTGAAATGCCCAAACAAATCTACCAAACAAATTATCAATTTTATGGAGCAGGATGAATTAAAAGGGGAAATCACTATACTATCTGAAAACACAAATCGATAGGTTAAATCCTTGTTACAACCTTTCTGGTTGTACTCGAGACTATCCAAGTGATAAGTCAACCAATTGACGATAACTCCATAGTAAAAATATAATTGCTGAATTATTGATGATATAAAAGATGATTGATATACAAAAGTTGGCCCACTTTTATAATAGCTTGGGCAATGATTGATAAAAGGACGTATACTCGCATTATGATTAATATTTAATTATTAATTATTAATCTTTTAGTTGTTATTAATATTTATGATATTATTAATTATTCGTTACATTGCCATCCCCTTAAGGGAAGCTTTGTCCTCAAAACTTATTGAAGAAAAGGCGTATGTCTGATTTCTTTCTTGTAATGTTGTCTCTCAATCTTTGTGTTAGTAACTGCGACACTTGATGAAATGAAACGATACGAGTTACGAATTCCCAAGAAAAAATGTGGTATTGTTTGTGAAGTGGTCCATCCGAGATATATCGTCATTGGGGATGTTTGTTGATTGCCTTGTTGGATGGAACTTCTCGTTTTTTGCTTAGTTTGTTGATTGTGCGTTGTTTATTTTCAAAGATAATAACTCCTTTGTTTATGTTCATTTTGACCCTGTCGTTGGTCAAAATGATTTCTATAATTTGGGTGTTGATAAGGAGTTATTGTTGTTTGTTTTTTTACGAAATTGGCTTCTTTTTTAATTGTGATGAGGACTGGATTTGTATTTGCTTCTTTTTCCTCAACTTGGATTTTTGAGTCTAAAGGTTTTGGTGTCCTTTAAATTTGCTCCAACTTGTTTTCCAATGAATCTTTTTCATTCTTAAGGATCCTGATAATGTCTTCTTGCGGTTTCTCATTATATTTTAACTTCTTAATTTGTTCATCTAGTTCTTGATTAAGATTTCTTAAGCGGAGATTTCTTGCTTTTCGATTATTTTCCCTTCAGCATCCTCATTAACTCATTCTGACTTCTGAATACTTTTTACTTTTTTATTTTTATTTTTGTAACTAGAATTTTGTTGTGGTTTCTCAGTCGAAATAGCTCTTCAATGTTGCTTGATAACATGTTATTGATTTTCGTAATTTCCAACTTGTGCGCCTTGTTTGTGCTGACATATTTATGCTAAAGTTCTTTTATCTGTTGTTGAAGTCAACATATCTCTGATTCTCGGTCTTTTAATTTTTTTTGGATTTCTGCAGTTTCTTCATCTGTCATTCAGAATTTTGCGTAAGTGTACTATCTCTACTTTCTTATCATCAAATCCCCTTTTTATCTCTTGTTTTTCTAATCTTTGATTGAAGTCTCTTTCTTCCTTAAATTCGTTAATCTATGCGGACAACGTTTTTATGCGATCCCTTTGATTGGACTTTATCTGTTCTTTGGTTTCTATTTGAATTTTTTGAAATTTATTCGTTGTTTCCAAATCTTGATTCATGTCTTGTAATTCTTTATTATTTTTTTTATAACACTTTAAATTTGCTTCTAATTTTTCTATTTGTAACCGCAAGCTGGCTTCCATGGTCTTCAACTTCTTCAGCGATAGATGATCATCCTTTTGACTTTGAATTCTTTGACAGTAATTGGTATTTTTTTACTTTGATTTCTTCGATGATAAATGGTCTTCCTCTAACTTCGATTTCTTCTGTGATAACCGGTATTCCTTTAGCGTTGACCCTTGTCTTCTTTTTCTCTTTTTGTAAAGTAATAATTATAATATTTACAATTATAAAATAGTAATTATTATTATTATATTTAATAATATTATTATTATTGAATTTTGAATGGTAAAGTTTGGTTTTTAAATATATATAATAATAATATTAATTGTTATTATTATTATTGAAAATGAAGGACTTTTAGGTTTTTTGAAAAAATATATATAACAATAGTAATTATTAAATAAGAATACTATTATTATAATATTTGTTTTGGAATGGAATGAAGTTAGGGTTTAAAGCATTGGAGAAAGGAACGTGGAGGGAAACTAGGAAGGAAAGGGTCCGAATGGGTGAGCAGGTTGAGTGATCAGGGGGATTGGAGTGTATGGAGTTGAGGTGACATAGCCCAAAGGGATTTGGCATAGGTGAAAAGCGTGGAGAATAGGTGAAGGTTGTGCGATCATAGTGGAGAAAGGCGTTGTGGGGAGAGGAGAGGCGTTGTAGGTATGGAGAGGATGAGTGTGGGCGTAGGTGGAAGTGTAGGAATCAAGGTAGGGTGTTGAGGGCTGGCCGTAAGGAGGAGGAGTTCGTGGAGTGCAGGAGTGGAGCTAGAGGCAGCGTGGGAAGAGATGTCGTGGGGTAAAGGAGATGTGAGGGTTCAACGAAGGAGATGCAAAGGAGAGAGAGAAGTGTTGATGTATATGTAACTTCGGAATGTATTTCACATATATGTATACTGTATTCCTATAGAGATGTTATTATTCCTCTATACGGAAGTGTTGTCGTTTATATTGTAAGTGTTGTAACTTATACTTGATGGGTTATTAGATCCCCTTGTTGGGGTCGGCCCTGTATAAGTCATGTGAGTCAAAGGGTTATTAGACCACCCTATTGGGGGTCGGCCATGTGGGTCAAAGGGTTATTAGACCACCCTATTGGGGGTCGTCCCAATCAGCATTATGTTATGTGGTTAAGTTAAGGCCGACCTAGTAAAGGTTATTAGGCAAGTCAAGTCAAGTATAAATAGAGTGCGGGAGGCACTCTGTTTGATCATTCTATTCTCTCTCTTACTCTCAGGAGAGTGGCGCACTTGTGGAGGAGAAGTTGCTGCTAGGAGATGTCTATCTCTTATGCTTGGGTTGTATCATTTCTCTATCTATCTCTGAGGAAGTTATTGGGGTTTTTCACCTTTATGGTTTTCCCCAAGTAAACTTTGTGTCTCTTGTGTGCTTGCATTATCGTGTTCATGATTGATATGTTGTAGATCTGCTGTACATGTTGTTCTCTTAGTTAAGATACTAGATCATATTGAAGTAAATTATGAAAAATTAACATGGTATCAGAGCTAGCCTGAAAGAAGGCATGGTATGGCATGTATGACACGTGTGGCAATTGCAAAGCTAGGGCTTGATATAGAAAAAACCAGTCATCGTAGAACTTTCACTATAAATAAATTTCAGCGAGGTTTCAAGGTATTAAAATCGTACAGGGAGAAGAAAATATCCCCATGTACCTTGTGTCCAAAGTACAACCTCTAATTCATTGCACTTTGTGATTTATGATCTTTACAATATAGGGTTTCTGCCTCTTCCAGATCACAGTCATAAACAGGTGACCTTGGAAAAAAGGTCATAACTTGGGCTAGGAATATCCAAATGAAATTTCGTAAAAAGTAGCAGGTAGCTCATGGACTTTAATTTCTCAGGTAACTTTTTCAGAGGCCGAAACTGAACCCATGATACGTGGCATGCTGTACAAGTTCGATCTCCTGTTTTATCCCATAAACAGGTCACGTTGCGACACTTGGCATAACACTATTTCAAAGAATCCATTTGAGGTCAGACCTATGGGGTTGGAAAGATGACAGGTCTGGATATCACAGGAAAAATGTTTAGACCCTGTGGATTGAAAAGTTCAGAGTTACACCAGAAACAATCAGGTACATATTTATGTCAAAACAGAATTATTTTTTAGCACCTTCATTCATGGCTTTCGCAATTTAGGGTTTCGGAGAAAGTTGGAATTTTTGTAATCGGAGACTATGGCTGAACGCTATTCATCAAAATCGAAATTTAGAGACCAATATCAGAATTTTTTATTGGGCAGAAGGCCGGGCTTGATCAGACTCTAGTTCGGGACTTTGATCAGAAAAGTGGAAAATTAGGGCTTCTGCAAAAATGAAAATTTTTGAAATCTGTGACCACGGCTGGAAGCTCCTTAGAAAAATAGAAGCTTAGAGCTTTGGATCAAACATTTTTACTAGAAAGAAGGGTGGGCTTTCTCAAATCCTAGTTCGGGGTCATGTCCAGTGAATCCGAAAGTTTCAAAGGCAAATTTGAGGGGTGAAACTTTGCAGTTTTCAAATTATGAGTATACCAGCTTGATCAGCTCATCAAGGCGCATATTTCTATCCTTTCATAAGTTTGAAATTCAAAGTTTGAATTTTTAGGGTTTCTCTGACAAACCCTAATCCAACTCATCAAGATCCAGTTCCTACAAATCAAGTGGATTGGGTTAATCCTAGAAGAGAATGGACCTGCATAAGTGAAGAAGTTCCTGTTTCAGAGGGAGATGAGGCTAAGGCCTTACATAAGAAGATTACAAGCAATCTCGATAGGTATGACTCATCCAAGTATGTTTCGAGATTTGTTCATGATTAAGTTTATGGTATGTTTGTCTTCATGTTATTACGGTTAGTACAATCTTGATTAAATTTAGACTTGTCGTATCACCTTAATAAAATTATGAATGCATGATAGAAGATATTCATTGCTTAGGGTGTTGAAACTTATGATTGTACTAATGCATTATGGTGTTGTATGAGGTTTATGTTGTTCGCTAACATGAAAGGTACACCAAGAAAGACAAATCATGTTCTAGTTCAAGAACATATGATCATGATGACATGAGGACAAAGATTCATCCATTGTCATGAATCACTTAGAAGATCTATTTGCGAGTTCAAGGACAGGTAATCCAGGAAGCAAAGATCAAGAGGGAGCACACTCTAGTTGTTCCTGCAAGGAAGCAAAGATCAAGAGGGAGCACACTCCAGTTGTTCCTGCAAGGAAGCAAAGATCAAGAGGGAGCACACTCCAGTTGTTCATGCAAGGAAGCAAAGATCAAGAGGGAGCACACTCCAGTTGTTCCTGCAAGGAAGCAAAGATCAAGAAGGAGCACACTTCAGTAGTTTCTGCAAGGATGCAGATATTCAGAGGGAGTTGACCACGTCTCACAATCCACATCAGAATGGAGTTGCAGAAAAGAAGCAAAGAGTGAGAACGAGTCAACCCAATAAACAAACAAAGATAAGTATTTGAATTATCATTCCTTGCATATTTTATTGTTTAAATAATACTGTTCAATAATGTATATACTGATGTTCCTAGAATTAGGTTGTGTATTATTCATATTAGAATAGTTGCATTGATGAATAGTATACTACTAATATACATGGGTAAGTGGCCTATGGCACTGTACAACATTCTATTGCTACTTATCTAGAATGAAACCTCTTTGCTGACATGTTGGGAGTTGTGCACACTCTTAACAATGTTTTGGTAGAGATTGGAAGGCATCTAGAAAGTTACGAGATATGGATAAATGTTGTATTGAAGCATTGGCTAAGATAATTGCATGACTGTATGACACATTTCTTTATGTGTAAGAATTTGTTCTGAAAACTATGAGATGTTTTCTAATCATGCAATTTAACTTGTTGTGTAGGAAAGATCGTATACCATCACCTACTGAAGGACTACAACATTTGTTCAGCAACAAAGTTATCTATTGAAAATATTGAAGATAGTGAAGTTCCCAGGATCTGAGAAGAATGCCATGATCGAGGAGTACCAGTCGATCATGAAGATGTTTGGGATGCAGTCCCAAGACCTGAAGGGGAGTCTGTAGTGACTTCCAAGAGGATCTACAAGATCAAGCATGCTGCAGGTGGTAGCATAGAGACTTTTGCTCCTGTAGCCAGATACACTTCCATTAGATTCATACTTGCTCTGGCTATAGTGATGAAATGGAAGATACACCAGATGGATTTCAAGATAGCTTTCTTGAATGGTGTAGTTGAAGAATAAGTGTATTTGGAGCATCCACTTAGTTTTGAGACACATGACAGGGATTCATATATGTGCAGAACTTGATATGGTAGGATAGACAGCTTTCTATCCAGTTTGGGCTTTACCAAGAGTAAAGCGGATTCCAACCTTTACTACAAGGTTGAGGAAGGAAATCCAGTGATACTGCTTTTGTATATGGATGACCTGTTTGTTATAGGTGAAGATAGATTGATTGCTGACACGCAGCTGAAGCTTGCTGCCGAGTTCGAGATGAAGAACTTGTGGATGATGCATTATTTTCTAGGTATGGAGGTGTGCTAGAGTGCAGATGGAATCTTCCTTGGACAAGGGAAGTATGCAGTAGAGATCCTGAAGAGGTTCGGGATGATGGACTGCAAGGCCATGGCCACACCTATGGCATCAAACATTAAGCTTCTGTGTGATGCTTCATCTGAGCCAGTTGATATCACTATGTATTGTCAGATGATTGGGTCCTTGATGTACCTAACGAACACGAGACCAGATATTTGCTTTGCGGTGAACACATTGATCCACTTCCTGACGGATCCGAGGAGTGTTCACCTGGTTGCTGTAAAGCATATTCTTAAGGGTACAGTTGATTATGGGCTCAAGTATGATGCGAATCAAAAGTTTACCTACAGGGTTATGTTGATTCAGATTGGGCAGGCAGTGCTACAGATAGGAAGAGCACTTATGGGTGTTGCTTCAGTATGGGATCAGGTGTGATCTCTTGGTTTAGCAGGAAGCAGTCCCGTGTAGCATTGACTACAGCCGAAGCAAAGTATGTTGCAGCTTGTTCAGCTAGTTGAGAGGTAGTATGGCTTTGGAAGCTGCTATCTGAGTTATTTGATCTACCGCTGGAGGCTACTGGTATATTTTGTGACAACCAAAGTTGTGTGAAGCTTTTTGAGAATTCGGTGTTCCACGACAGGTCGAAACACACAGAGATCAAATATCACTATATCAGGTATATGGTGTAGAGAGGAGCAGTGAAGCTCCTGTATGTTGTGACGGATGAGCAGATTGCAGATGTATTGACGAAGCCACTAGCTAGAGTGAAGTTCAAGTACTTCAGAGAGAGTCTTGGTGTTCTTCAGATCGACGACACTTCGAGGAAGAAGTGATGGAGACATTTGCTGAAGCCATTCCAAGCATGGTGTAAGGAGGATACTTCACATGGCTATGGATGTAAGCGCTGGATGATGAGCATCAGGATGATGTTCTAGTTTCTGCTCGATATGATCAGTTGGATCATTTATGTATGTATGCATCATGTTGGATGCTGGATATGATCAGTTGCATCATTTATGTATGTATGCATCATGTTGGATGCTGGATATGATCAGTTGGATCATTTATATGTATGTATATATGCATCATGTTGGATGCTTGGACCATGTATCTGTATATGTATCAGGTGGATATGATTGTATGATCAGGTAGATCATGTATGTTGATATATATCAGGTGGATACATTGTATGATCAGGTGGATCATGTATCTGTGTATGTATTAGGTAGATACATTATCTGATCAGGTGGATCATGTATGATGATATGTATCAGGTAGATACTTGGTATGCATCAGGTGGATGCATTGTATGATTAGGATGATCATGGATGAAAAGCTTCAGGATGTTGCTCCAGATGACATGCATTGGGACGATGCAGTGACGATCATCAGGATGATCATGTGTGATGAGTATCAGGTCGATACTCTGGATGACATGCATCAGGACGATGCAGTGATGATGATCAGGATGATCATATGTGATGACATGTATCAGGTGGATACATTACATAATCTGTTGGATTATGTGTGATGAGTTCTGAAGACATAGATGTACATGAGATTTTAGAACATGGTTGTAGATGTGTTCTCCCATGGTCGCGATGTAATTGCTGGGCTTTTCCGACATGGTGGCAGATGTGTTCTCCCATGGTCATGATGTAATTTCCAAGGCCATTCGAGCATGGTTGTAGATGTGTTCTCCCATGGCTGTGATATAAGTTCTGGGGCCATTCAAGCATGGTTGTAGATGTGTTCTCCCATGGCTGCGATATAAGTGTTGGGGCCATTCGAGCATGGTTGTAGATGTGTTCTCCCATGGCTGCGATATAATTGTTGGGGCCATTCGAGCATGGTTGTAGATGTGTTCTCCCATGGCTGCGATATAAGTGTTGGGCCATTTGAGCATGGTTGTAGATGTGTTCTCCCATGGCTGCAATATAAGTGTTGTGCCATTCTCGCATGGTTGTAGATGTGTTCTCCCATGGTGTAGATGTAAGTGTTGTGTGATGTGCATCTGGGTTGTGCTTCGTGAATGATGATCATGAGTATCAGGATGATACTCTATGGCCATGGACAGTTTGTGCAGTAGCATGTAAAATGTCCTGGGAGATCCGATAGGTTGAGTTGTGTGCTCATAATTAGTCCTGGGATGCTCTTTCGAGGTTTTGTTGACTCATGTAATAAGTCCCGAGGATTCCACAGTATGGCCAGTGATGATGAAGACCTGCAGGTGGTGGGCCTACATCCAGTATGAAAAAGGACCGGCTTTGTAGAACTTCCTATGACGAGTAGATCGGAGATTGATTGAGATAGTAGCAGCAGTGACGATGACGATGATTCACTGATGATGATCCAGAGAAGAAGACTTGTGCTAGAAGACCTGTGTCGAGAAATACCTTCCTAGTTAAGAGGGAGTATTGATGTATATGTAAATTCAGAATGTATTTCACATATATGTATATTGTATTCCTATAGAGATGTTATTATTCCTCTATACGGAAGTGTCGTCATTTATATTGTAAGTGTTGTAACTTATACTTGATGGGTTATTAGATCACCTTGTTGGGGTTGACCCTGTATAAGTCATGTGGGTCAAAGGGTTATTAGTCCACCCTATTGGGGGTTGGCCATGTGGGTCAAAGGGTTATTAGACCACCCTATTGGGGGTCGGCCCAGTCAGCATTATGTTATGTGGTTAAGTTAAGGCCGACCTAGTAAAGGTTATTAGGCAAGTCAAGTCAAGTATAAATAGAGTGCAGGAGGCACTCTATTTGATCATTCTATTCTCTCTCACACTCTTGGGAGAGTGGCACACTTGTGGAGGAGGAGAAGATGCTGCTAGGAGATGTCTATCTCTTATGCTTGGGTTGTATCATTGCTCTATCTATCTCTAAGGAAGTTATTGGGGTTTTTAACCTTTATGGTTTCCCCAAGTAAACTTTGTGTCTCTTGTGTGCTTGCATTATTGTGTTCATTATTGATATGCTGTATATATGTTGTACATGTTGTTCTCTTAGTTAATATCCTAGATCAGATTGAAGTAAATTCTAAAAAATTAACAAGAAGTGGCGAGAGCGTAGGCTGGGATGTGAGGTTGGTAGTTGAAGGGCATGGGAAATTGGTCACTGGGGAAGGGTAGCTGAGGGAGCACGAGAGTTGTAGGTGGAGCCGAGAGAAGGGAGTGTTGGAGTATGGAGATGGGAAGATGTAGGGAGCAAGTAGTTTAGGAGAAGAGATGCAATGTAGGAGTGCGCAGGGGGTAGAGTGTTGAAGCACTAGAGATGAAAGTGGAGTGTGAAGAAAAACAAAAAAATGATGGAGTGGGAGAAGAGTGTTGTGGCCAAAGGCCTCTTATCGGTTAAAAACCTTGATCCAGAGAAAATCTGAAGTGTGGCCAGTAGCCGGAACCAATAATATGCCCAAGAAGGGCTCTGATACCACTGTTACAACCTTTTTGGTTGTACTCGAGACTATCCAAGTGGATAAGGAAACCAATTGATGATAACTCCATAGTAAAAATATAATTGTTGAATTATTGATGATATAAAAGATGATTGAAATAAAAATGTTGGCCCGCTTTTAGTTGTTATTAATATTTATTGTATTATTAATTATTCATTACAATCCTATGATTAATTGAAGCTTGAATTTGGGTGCATAATCTACATTAACAAAGGAGATGCAATTTATACCAAACATTGGGATATCAAAAAGAGAATATTTCTATGAGGAATTAGATTCTATAAGCAAGAAGAATTTTACCTGTGATTAAATTTACATTCAGAACCTGTACAAAATTATGAATGGAATTTGCAAGGAAGAATAGAAATACAATCTATGGGATGGCCAGTCCTCACGGATCTAACAAGATGAATTGCACAAGAATTTTATTTCCAGAAATGCAATTATTTAGTTGAAATAAATTGAGGTTACAGAGTAACTAATCTTATGATTAAAATATCATCCACCATTCTCTCCTTCTCAATTACCAATCTCTGAACTGATATAATGTTTACATATGACAAAAGAGAAACATTGAATCCCAAAATTTGGCCTCCCATCAAATTAATTCAACTCTCTGAAAATAGAAATTTGTTCAATGAATAGCTATATTTTGGGAGTTATTGAACTAAAAAGTAATTAGATTCGAAAACCATTTAAATAAAATAATTGCTAACTCATCCTTGTGATAGAATGTTACTAATTGTTTGAAAAAATCGTGGGCTGACATCATCATTTGAACCATTGCTTTGATTGAGGTTTAGGGATTTTTTTCAACAACCTGGTAAGTTGACACGAACACAACACCATCTAGAGACATCAACCTTAAAAACCCATTTGTCGGATTTGGCAATGGAGACCTGTACATATGCTAACCATCGATTCCCCTTCCGTAGTAGTGCCAGAACGAGTGTCGGAAACGCATAATTTAAAACTGAAGTGAAAAATGACTAGGCCAAGATACAATTAATAAAACAATTTGAGAAACATTAGAAATTAAATATAAATAAAAGAGAATCAGACACAAATTATACCTCTAAATAAGAATTACCTTCAATATCTCAAATACAAACCAAACTAATAGTAGTCTTGATATAAACCTTCATAAAACAATTGATTATGAAAAAATTAAGTCCAAATGAGTTAAAAAATAATCAAAATTAGGAGGTCATCAAGAAGACCATCTAAGGGTTGCACAGAGGTTATGAGACTCAAGACATAGTTCTGAGAACCAACCAAATAGACATCTGAGCAAAAATAGACTCAAACTTTTCAAAAAAGCCAATTAGAGCACCATCGCTCTGTCAGAGACCAGAGGGGAGGGATGGTCAACGGAGAATCCCCCCCCCTATAATCCTATAGGGAGGGATGGCCACATGCCGATCCTCAAAGAGAGGGGATGATGGGGTAGGAAAAAGGAATTTTTTTAAAGTTGAAGCTTAGATATGAGTAGTCCCAGAGGTGGAATAGGCCCAAGACTTATGCAAGAAGATCCTTGCAATCAAATAAAAACCTAGGAAAGCCAAACAATCAAGAATCCAATGAATTGAAAGGAAAAAACTAGGGAAAGTATAACCTATATTTCCCCAGTGGAGTCACCATTTCTTTCGTAGAGTTTTATCCTGCGGACAGGTGAGCATTGTCTTAAACCCTTTCCCTTGGTTCAAGATAGACCGTAGGGTAGACCAATGTGATTTTCCCACTATATCTAACTATATAGACACTAGATCTAGTCATCCACTTTCATGCAATAATTTAAATAGAGAGAGAAAGGAAGCTGAGATACCTTAGATAAGAAGTATCCTTTGATGTAGACAATCCTTAGCTGTTGCAGACTTGATAATCCTTGCTTTAGCCCCAACTCCACTTAGCCAATCAACCTACACACAAAGAGACATCCAAACCTTTCTCAAAATCCTCTTGACATATAAAATATGCATAAATATGGACATATAGACATATATCTAAGCTAGCATAAACAAGATCTAATCAAAATTACACAAGAAACAGTAGATCCAATATGTATATGTTATATAATGTAGATCTATAACAAAGAAACACAATCATCCATGAACAACATGATAGAAGGGGGGAAGAATCACATGTCTATATTGAATAATAACAAGAGACATACATCATAGATTACCTTGTGTTGAAGATGCAAATCTCTTCCAATGTTCTTGGTCCAAGACCTTCCTAGGTTGCAGAAAATAGGCTGATCACAATGGCTGAGACAGTAAAAGTGATTTCACCAACATAACAATGCATAACAAAAGTCTCCCCTTTCTCAGACAATGGCCTCGATATATAAGTAAATGGAGGATGAATCTAGACTCCAAGTGATGAATGGGATCGATATGGTGTGTGAGTTCCCATGTAAGATGAATTAGGGCCAAGTCATGCACATGATATGATCCAAATGATGCCTAAAACTCAAGGATGAGTGGACCATCACCCCCCTTAAGACATGTAGGGAGTTATGGTGTCACCCCCTACAAGCATGAAGGGAGGGATGGGAGACTGACCATCACCCCCCTAGAAGCATACAGAGGGGGATGGTAGACAAAAAGTGGGGAAAATGAGGCTAGAGAAAGGTGTAAAGGTAAGTGTCTTAGCTAGGAAATGAAGTAGGGACTCCAATGAACCTAAGGTGGCAAATAAGGGTATAACATTAGTTAGAATGACCAATTTATCATGCTCTTGAACAATCCACTTAGCATTAATTGCATCAAGTGATGCTCACACGAGGAAAAAAAGTAGGAATGAAACTAGTGAAATGAATCACATATCATCAATCATCACCTGCATGGTTGCACTTAGTAACTAGGAATTCCCAAGAAGGTCACCCATCCCGAGACTTCTCTGGATCAAGCATTCTTAACCATGATTTTTCCACATAGTCAATTTCACTTAGCTTGCTACCCTATTTACAAAACCATACGAATTATTGTGACTTATTAACTGTTAATTTAGACATTCCTTAACTCTTTTCTTTTTAAGCACTAGGTGGATTTTATAGTCCAACATATGAAATATAATTTTTGGGATTATATATGTAGAGTAAGTCATTAATGCATGACCCATATCCCATGAGCATTAATCAGAATGACCAATTTCTCATGATCTTGAATAGTCCACTTACCACTCATTACATATGATGATGCTCACATGTGTGAATAAATGGGATTGAAACTAGAAAAACGAATCACACAACATCAATCATCACCTCTAAGGATTGCACTCAATAATCAAGACTTCTTGGGAAGGTTACCCATATCAAGACTACTAAGGTTTTTAAAAATTGATAAACAACTCATGAAATCTTTATCGCTTGCAAGAAAAATTTAAATATGGACAAAGGTGTTGGTTGCCACTCATGTGTATTACTCTTATGTTTAGTTCTATTGACCCATGCATATGCTAAGCTAGAGAAGTTTCTTAAAAACATTCTAGTGGGAAATTCTAGTGAAGTCAAAAGGTTTTCATAGAGCTAGTTGGATTCTCTATTGATCCAAAATGGATCTGAACAAAATGAATGGTGTGTAAACCTTAGAACACAAGTGCAATTAAACAATTAATGAAGGTTAAATAAAAATAAAATACAATGCAACATTATGAAATTAAATGCAAAAGAAAAGAAAAAAAATGAGAGAAGAGAGCTAAGAATGACAAATGAAAGGTCGATTCTTTTGACCTTCCTATTTCCCCCATCTCCACCTATATTTTCTTGTAAATTGCACTTAGAAAGGGTTTTTTTTGGCCAAGAGATAGATATGCATAAGAGACTAGCTATGTAAATTTTTGAAAGACCTCATACCCTTGTGGCTGCTGCATATAAATCTCTTCCTCCAAATCCCCATGGAGAAAGTTTTTTTTTACATCTAAATGTTCAAGATGCAAATATTCTACCGCCACTAGACTTAAAATAGTTCTAATTGAAGTCATTTTAACAATAGGAGAAAATATTTCTTCAAAATCTATACCTTTCTTTTGTGAAAAACTCTTTACAACAAGTTTGTCCTTGTACCGCTTCTTTCCTCCATCTTCTTCCTTCAAACTATAAACCCATTTATTCTGCAATGCTATTTTACCTCCAGGAAACTACCAGGGATTCCATCTCCTCATTCATGCCTTACTCCCACTTCTTTCTAGTTTCCACTTGCATTGCTTCTTCATAACATTCTAGTTCACTAGAGTCAATCATCAATAAATAATATAGTGAAGAAGAGTATCGCTCAAGGGGTTTACTTGACCTGTTAGATTTTCTAAACTTGCATAAGTTTGAGGTACCTATTGTTGTTCTTAAATTTTCAGCACCTTTGTAACTTCATTTTCTTTGATTTCATCAAACACAATGTACTTTGTGCTTTCCTTTTCCTGTTTCTTTCCCTGCAATTGATCTTTATATATGATATTTTCATTGAACACCACATCTCTACTCCTAATTTTTTTTTATTTTTTTTCATAATCCCATAAGCAATAACCAAAATCATCAACCTCGTATCCAATAAAGGTACACTTCTTGGATTTAGCCTCAAGCTTTGTTCTATATTCTTTATCAATATGGACAAATGCTTCACAACCAAAAGTTCTTAGAAATGAGTAGTTTACCTTTCTACCTGTCCATGCCTGCTCTGGAATGCCACCATCCAAGGAGCTTGAAGGCCCTCTATTTATTAAGTAAATATCAGTATCTACAATATCTTCCCAAAACTATAAGAGCAACCCTGCATGTAGTCTCATACACCTTGCACACTCCATGATTGTCCTGTTCATCATTTATGACACACCATTTTCTTGTGGTGTTCCTGGAACTATATTCTCTCTATGAATCCCGTGGTATGAACAATAACTATCAAAATCCTTTCTACAATATTCACCTCCATTATCATATCTGAGACACTTCAACCTTTTCCCTATCTCATTCTAAACCAAAGTTTTCCATTTCGTAAAAGTAGCAAAAACATCATATTTTTGTCGAATGCAATAAACCCAAGTTTTTCTAGTTGCATCATCAATAAAAGTAACATAATAATGAGATCCACCAAGAGATTGTACCTGAGCCGGTCCCCATACATATTTATGCACAAGATCTAACTTTTCACTCTTCTTTTGCTTCCCAAATTTGAGAAATCTGACTCTCTTATGTTTTCCATAAACACAATTCTCACATAATTCCAAACTAACCCGCTTAAGATCTAGCATCAGCTTCCTTGAGTGGAGAATCTGCATCCCCTTCTCACTCATGTGGTCAAGCCTATGATGCCACGATGTTGTATTTGTTTTTGTGGAAGCTACATAGATAGAAGAATTAGTATTATGAGGACATAAATACAACATACCTATCCTATATCCTTTTTCTATTACCATTGATCCTTTAGTGATCTTCCACCATGTTTCTCCAAGCGTAGATAAACAAACACCATCTCCCAACTACCCTGTTGAGATCAAATTTCTTTTCATAGCAGGAATATGCCTTACATATTTCAACAACCATTCACCCCCATTCTTTAACTTTATCCATACCTTACCCATTCCAACAATTTTACATGGTTCATCATCACCTAATAAAATCACCGAGAACATAATCATGAAATAATTTCCTATGGGGTGTAGCATGAAATGAATCCCTTGAATCTACTACCCAATAATCACTAGTACAATCTAATGCAAGAATCAAAGCATCTTGTAACACATCACCTGCTACATTTTCTTCCTGAGTAGTTTCCTGATGTCCATCTCTTTTCTTCTTTAGAGATTTGCAATCTTTCTTCAGATGTACTTTCTTTCCACAGATCCAACACTCTATCTTTCCCAGTTTGGACTTGGATATGCCATTCCTAGACTTCCCACGATTACCTGGGCTCTTTCCTCTCTCCTTTTGTCTTCCCTTGCTCTCCATGGTCAATGCATTACCTGATGTCTCACCTGTGATTTTCCTTCGCATTTCCTTGCTAAGAATAACACCAACAACATCATCAAATTTCAAAGTGTTTGAACCAAAGACAGTTACTTACATCCATAACCAAGCCGTTCCAACTCTCTGGCAATGAGCACAAGATTAGAAGAGTCCTAACCTCATCTTCAAAGTTCACTTTTACATAATTGAGCTAATTAGTAATCGAATTAAATTCATTTAAATGGTCAACAACAGACCCACCTTCTGACATCTTCATATTAAATAAACGCTTCATTAAAAATACCTTGTTGGAGGCTGAGGGTTTTTCATATAGTTTAGCTAATGCATTCATCAAACCCTCCATTGTATTTTCTTTCGAAATATTGAAAGCCATTGACGAATCTAGGAATACCAGTATTGTTCCTAGTGCCTTTCTGTCAACAACCTCCCATTATTCATCTTTCATAGCCGCCGACTGTTTTGCTTTTCCTCCCAATGGTAGGAATAGATACTTCTGATACAGATAGTCATCCATTTTCATCTTCCATAATTGGTAGTTTTGGCCATTATATTTTTTGACCCTAAACTTTCCTTCTTTTGCCATTTCTCCCACTCGAATCAGGAACACTTTTTTCCCGCGAGTTTATGCCCCAAATAGGCCTTTGGCTCCGATAGCAATTGTTAGAAAAACAGGATCGTAAAACAATAACATAAAATAAGATGAAAAAATAAAACACATAAACACAATACAAGAGAGACACCAATATACGTGGTTCACCCAATCTGGGATACGTCCATGGAAAAATTTCCTGTCCTTTTATTAATCTATCCAGCAAATGAACATCATTTCACCCACTTAACTCCCTTATAAATATCTCGGACAAAGCCAAAGTCCTAGTTGATTCCAAACTTAAAAAATGTGTTTACTCATTCCCTTGCCCTTGTGGTGATGTATACATCGGTGAAACATGGTAATCAATTAAAAAACGATTAAAGGAACACTGTGTTGATACCATTAATGGTAGGGTTAAAAAGTTAGTTGTCGCTGAGCACTCATAAAAAACTAACCATCTCATTTGCATTGAGGAAGCTCGTGTTATAACACTAGAGGATTATTACTATAGAAGACATACAAGGGAGGTAATCGAGATTGAAAAACACCCAAATAACTTCAATTGGGATGATGGCCTAACCCTTAGGGACACATGGAAACCCATCATTCATTCCTTAAAAAGTCAAGTAAACCTCAATAAGTAATTACTAATTAAATAATTATCATTAAGTAGTAAGTACTAATGATTAAGTACTAAGTATTAATTATTAAAACATTCAGTATTAATCCTTAACAATTATTATTTTGTATTATTTAATATTTTAATAATAATTGACAAATGATTAATAATTTAATAATAATTGAAAAATGAGTATTATTAAGGATTAGATATTAGTGATTATTATTATATATTAAGTTTTATTTAATATTAAGCATCAATATTGATTTAAAATTAAGTATTAATAATTACTAAGTATTTGGTATTAATCATTAAATTAAATTATTAATTATTAATTATTAATTTTTAGGGTTAAGTTGGCTAGGGTTTTTATTGGCAATTAGAGACCTATTTATTGAAATGAGATTCCTTCTATTCAAATGAAGCATTCTTTCTCCTGAAGATGGACTCTATTCTTGAATCTGAAACACGTCGAGCATACTTAATTCCTACACAGGTTTCCAATTTGCCTTAAAAAATTAAGAGATACAATCTATAGCACGTTCACTTCAACTTCCTCTTCACTCTCGCATAGTCTCTCTTACACAATCATAGAGATATTTACAATACTACAATACACAACCTTATTAAAATTCCTTCATTTTAAAGAGTAATTTCCATGGGAAAATACCACGGGATACCTAATACCATTAGCCCATAAATCACCCATTACTACCCAAGTCATGACTATGAAATTACAACATTTTACAACGCATTTTTTTCCGAAATTTTCACTATGGGGGCATTTCCCCCCAACCCCCAAACCCCCCCCCCCCCCCCACCCCCCTTGGACCCCCCATTGCAACTGTAGTCGGGGGAAATCCCCCCCACATCCCCCTTCATGGTCTGGGACCCAAATATGGCTGAAAACACGACCTATGAATCAAGAGGATCAAGATCCAAAACCAACACACTTAATTAATTGTGGTTGTTTCTACATGGAGAACATATCTTCCCATGTCACTCTTAGATTGGCAAGTTCTTCCACTTGATAAGGTACTTAGTAATTGCTTTATTTTTCAATTGTTGATCCATATGTCAAGGATTGTTTCAGGTTCTAGTATCATTTTCCCTTCTTCATCAATCTTTGGTAAAATAGCTTGGATTGTGATTTTATCACCAATCCCCCCTTTTAGTAAAAAATAGGGAAGAATGGATGTACATGTGAACATGGAGGCAACTCCAATTTGTAATCCATTCATCCAAACCTATGCAATAGCTTATAGGGACCATAGTACTTAGATTCTAATATATTGTCCTAATTTTGTTGCTTGAGGTACATATGTTTGTATGGTGTTGGATATATTTTGTCATCGATGTCAAAGGTAAGTATTCAAATTTAAGTTGACTTCATGAAATAAAAAGCAAAAAAGGTGTATTAAATGTAAGTTTCGTGAAAGTGGATTAAAAAGGAAGTTACGTGAAAGTGGATTAAAAAGGAAGTTACGTGAAAATGGATTAAAAAGTGAAAGTGGTATTTTACCATGGTTTTAGAAGCCCATAGTATTTACCCATGGCATTTAAAAATGGGTGCATGTAAAAAAAAGTGAAATTAAAGAAGAGAGGAATTAATTATTTAATTAAAGAAATTCGTGTATTTTCAAATGAACGTGATTTTTCATATAGGGTTAATGGTAAAGCATAAAAGGAGAAGAGAATTGTGAGAAATGTGTGTGTGTGTGTGTGTGCGTGCATGTGAAAAATGTAATATCATCCTATATAATAGGAATCATTCAAGAAGACAAATGCTTGTGAAAAAGGTTGAGGAGTGACGATCGAAGATCAGTCAAGAAGTGATTTGAAGATCTTATCCGAGATTCTAGCAGCATGCGATCGAAGAAAAGAAGAAGTTACTAGTAGGCCTAGTGAAGACAGAAGCAACAACCAGATCTGATAAATGAATAATTCATAAGCAGGCCCAATGAAGACAAAAGCAACAGTTAGTTATGATAAAGGAAGTCACAAGTAGGCTTGGTGAAGATAGAAGAAACAAGTAGACATGTGAATGAAATGCATATTAAGAACTTGTAAACTTGGAAGTAGGTTGGTTCCTACAAACAAACTGAAATGGGGATTGGTGTCTCTAGTATCTTGCTACCTACATCTTGCTGAGTTGGTGCTTAATAGAGGGTATTGGTGTTTCGTGTAGGTGGGTTCCTTCAAATTTTGCAACACTAGCTTGGTGCCTACATGAATTTATAAAGATAAGATTTTGTGTTTTTTTCCCGAAAGGGTTTCCATGTTAATTTCTATGTATTGTGATTTGAGTTTTTATGTGCTTACTATTCAATGGTAATGAATGATTGGTGAATTATCTATTAAAGTAAAATGTATCTTATATTGATTCATCCTCCCTCTTAGTATAAGCATGAGTTCAACAATTGGTATCAGAGTGGGTTCCTTCGAAAACAATCTAACCACTAGAAGGTATATCTTGAGAGCACACATGGCTGGACAGGAAGGTTTCCCTACAAACAAGTATTTATTGTTTGACAGAACTAACTATTCCTTCTAGAGTATAAGGATAAAAACATATCTAATGGCCCTTGGTTTCAATATTTTCCAATTAGTCGTGACTGGTTATACAACCCCAACGACTCCACCAATAGATGCAGTTGGGAAGAAGTCTAGTGAAAACGATGCAAAAGCCATGAATTCCATCCTATGTGGTTTATCATAATCTAAGTTTGTCAAGATGATGCATTGTAAATCGTCAAAAGAAATTTGGGACAAGCTTCAAAATATCTATGAAGGAAGTGACAAGCTTAAGAAAGAAAATTTCCAAACTCATAGAAGTCAATTAGAGAGTCTGAAAATGAAAGAAGAAGAAAATGTTGCATCCTATCTCCTCCATGTAGATGAAATTTTCAACAGCATCAAAGGAATTGGTGAAAAGGTTGAAGAATCAATGATCGTGCAAAAGGTATTAAGTTCACTCCCCTTAATATTTAATCCCAAAGTATATTCTATTGAAGAAATGAAGGATCTTGATACATTAATGATGGATGAATTGCATGGGAATATCACTGCATATGAAATGGGGATTGAAACGGAAAATCCATAAAAAAGGAAGCAACTTTCAAAGCCTCAAAGAAGATGAAGAACAAAGAATAGAAATCAAGTGATTGTTCAAGCTATGAATCAAACACAAAGAAAGAAAATTTCATGAGAAAACTTAAAAAGGGATTTGGAAAATACAAAGGTAAGCCGCCCTTAAATGCTTTAATTGTGGAAAAGTAGGACATTTTGCTTCTAAGTGTCCATATGCGAAAAATGAAAGTAGTGAGGATGAAAAAGACTATAAATTAAAAAGAAAACATCATCAACAAAAAAATAACCACAAATAGAATAAATATGAAAATAAGAAGAACTCTTACAATTAGAAGAAAAACGTCTACTCGAAATAGGTTAGTTACTCGTCTAAAGAAAGTAGTGAAAGAAGTTTCGATAGAGAAGAAACTCTCTTTATGGCAATGGAAACAAATATTGATGAAGACAAAGAGAAACAAATGAAGGATTTATAAGAAAATGTTGAAATAGTTGGGGAAGTGGATCTTGGAGGAGAACTCATGTGTTCCTTAGGCTAAATAAAGAAACTATGGAAAAATAATTTGAAACAAAAAGAGCAGCTGAAGGAATACGAAGAAGAGGATCGTGATTCAAAAGACAAAATGTCACAAATCCTTGGAGAACCAGAAAAATATTATCACAAATTCAAAGGTTTAATGGGAAGAGGCAAGAAGGATAGAAGAAATGGTGAGAATCCAGCTAAAAGAAAAGGAAGAAAATTGCGAGAAGATGGAAGCTGAAATTATTTCCCTAAGAAAGGAATTTGAAAAGTCAATTGCTTAGTTGAACATAAGCTTGAAGCTTGAAATGAGTGATGAAACCTTAGATCATATCATTAACTATCAAAGGTCACCATTTATTAAGACTAGTATTGACTAAGATAAGAGTCATATGAATACAAAATAAGATTAAAAATATGTAGAACTATCGAAGAAAATAAATGAAGAAAAATATAAAAGCTATGTTGATGTACTCGAAAGCTCCATCATTGATGAATATAGTAAAAGGAAATAACATAATGTTCCACGGGAGATTGGTGTTCCTCCTAAGGACAATAAGGACAGATTCATAAGTAATTTTCCATCAAAGCAACCTCACATTACCTGGAACCAACATTCTGTCTTTTGATTTTTTTTTTGTTGTAATCATTTTTGTCATACAACAGTATATTGTAGAACACATACAAGAAATAAGTGTGCATGGAACAAAGGCATAAATGCTTATGGATTCTCAAACAGAAACTATAATTCATTTGCCCCTTCATTTGATTACAATGTTGTATGCTATAAGTGCAACAACTATCGGAATATAGCACGTTTTTGTAGAAGTGGCATTAAAGCATCTCCTAGAAAAAAAAATATGTGGATACAATTGCTAAACAAAAGAGAGAACCCATAGGGTTTTGGAAAAGGAATCAAGAGCAGGAGATGCATAAGAAGAAGGAATCTATGCTTGTGAAAACTTCCCTTCATGCTCAAAGAAAAGGAAATCAATGGCACATTTACAGTGGTTGCTCGAGCCACATGACTAGGGATCATAACAAATTTCTCAGTTTAATAAAAAGGAGGCAATGTTACTTTTGGAGATAATTCCCCTGCCAATATAATTGAAAAATGTATTTTTATCCTTGGAGATGATATAACTAAAGCAAAAAATGTCTTTCTTATTGAGGAATTGAAGCATAATATTCTTAGTGTCAGCCAAATGTGAGAACATGGACACACTCTCACCTTCAACTCCCAAAAGTGTGAGATAAGAAAGGAAATCTCACGAGGATTGGTGGAAAACAACAAAAAGAACTCCAAACAATGTATACATTCTAAATGGATTAAAAAAATAAAAATGGTGTATGGGACAAATAGATGAAAGATGATTATGGCATAGAAGAATAAGACATATGAGCTTTGACAATCTAGTAAAAATCAACACTAAACAAGCAGTGAGGGGCATGCCAAAAGATTACTAAACCTTCAAACACTATGTGCAAGCAATGTCATCGTGGAAAACATGTTGGAATTATTAATGACATAAAGAGGGGGGTTGGTGAATCAGTATCATGTGCAAAATAACAAATTTTCACTTTTACCAATTTCAAACATTATATCATGTATGCATTAACCATAAACAATGTTATTCATCGTCACATAAACCATACACATTGTGTTGTATGTGCTTTCGCACTCCAACAAGTGAAAATGGGAGTTCTACCGGCTTGAGGAAGCCAAGGTAGAGAGCATGCAAGAGGATATCTCTCATGGTTATGTGTGTGAGAGAGGTGATGTAAAACAAGGTAAAGACTAGTAAAACTAGGACTAAACTATGCAAATATAAATATAAATTAAAGTATGAGGCTCGTGAACCATGAACAACTAGGAAACTTGAGATGTAAAAACCTACTAGTAAATCCACACAGTAACAGTAAACCACTAAGTGTAAATGGTAAATAACACATAGTAAATACTTCACACCACTTTACGCAAGCTTCATGAAATGACAAATGAAATTTTATTTTATTATTAAAAAGAATAGGGGCTTTACATTCGGTTTCAAGTTACCTAGAATAATAATGGGCCCTTGCATCTACGCGATGGAAGGTTCTCCTAGTCTCTAGCTGTCACTGGTTATCCACCTCAAAACTCACTAGGTACCACTCTCAATAGGGGTTCCAAGCTAAAGATGGTAGCTTAGGGTTTCTAGAGTAAAACATGCAGAGTTTTGGTAAGGAGAAGATGATTCATGTGAAATGGGGGCCTCCACCCTTCTTTTATAAGATTTTCGACCTGTGGTAACTTTGCCCTTGGTTTTGGGCATACCATGGTATTGGCGTTAGGTTTCACAACTTTCCCACACTTCTTTAGTTTTTGAACTTTTTCCCATTTTCTTTTCTTTTTTTCTTTTTTCTTTCTTTTCTTTTTGCATTTTGGGAATTATTTGTGCAGGTAAATACATAATTAGCAAATATGGTCATGTAGATAATACTTTTAGGTTGGTGGAGGCCTAACTTTGGGGAAATGGATGTATGAATGATGTAGCTAAAGGGTTGATTTGAAAATCTTTCAGGATCTTTCTAACCATAAAATAGCATGCAAAATTTGCATGTTAATCCTTATAAAAATGGATTTAAAAATGAATTTTAAATGCTCAAATCAAACACATAAGAAAATAAAACAGATATGCAAACCAAAAATTGAAGACAACAGATGATAATGGAGTTCACCCTTATTGGGATATGTCTTTGGGACACTTCCAATAAGAAGGCCGATCTTATTAAGTCTTCAAATATTACAAATGTGAGTTTCTGGAAACACTTATGAGTTATGTTAGTCAAACCCAAAAATAGACGGCACCACTGTGTTCCTCTCGAAATTTTGAGAAAAATGAGTATAAAGTTGACTATATATGCCCGAGGCCTCCTCTAAACATAAATCGAGAAACTCTCCTTGCATAAAAGACAAAACAGTACGGACTATACGGATTCCCACCTCGATATTGTTAGAAAAACAAGATCGCAGAGCAATAACAATAAACATAAATGCAAATATAATCACACACACATTACAAGAGAGACACAGATATATCGTGGTTCACCCCAACATGGGCTACGTCCACACTGAAGTTGCCAGTCCTTATTATTATTCTGTCTAGCAAAGTGAAGGGATACAACCTGCAGCACAACCGTTGCACTTCCTCTTCACTGTCTCACAGTCTCTCTTCTTTGATCTCAGAGATCTTTACAATGCATAATACCTAATACATCATTGCACTATCCGTATTACAATGTCTTTCTTTTATAGGGGAAATACAATGGGAAAATACCACGGGATACCCAAAAACCATGAGCACCGCAAAGCAGCCCCAAAAATTTCCTTCGGGGCCTTCACCCCCGAACCCCCTTTCTTGGGGGCGCTTCCCCTAAACCCCCGTTGGCCCTTGGACCCCCTAGCCAGGGGGGATGGTCCCCCCAGGAGCCCCGTGCGGGGGAAATGCCCCCCCACACCCCATCGCTAGGGTGAGTGTACAGTCCACCTACATATCATATAAAAATGGGGTACAAACGTGGCTGAATAATAATATCTCTGGATCTGGAGATTAGGCTCCACAACCAATAGAGATCCATGCCCATTAATGGATGTACGATGCCTCGGGAAGTGTTCCCAACTCTTCGTCGAACTCTATGCCCGCGTTGTGTTTCGTGGTCTCTGAACTCTATACTCTAGCTTCCGTACCTCTGAATCATGGTTCCGAAGGGAGTTAAATAGTGGTTTTTGGAGTGGTTTTGGAGTGATTTTGGGGCACGAGAAAGGGGTCCATGCGCCCATTTTGGGCCCCGATCTCCACCTACAATTATTAACCAAATAACATCACCAACTGTCTAACGGTCGAGCTTTGGCCTAGTGGTAAGGCATGGATATGGGGGAGCGGAGGTCCCAGGGTCAAACTCACGGGCCTCGTACTCTACCCATTTTACATGGGATATATATATATATATATCTGTGTGTGTGTGTGTGGCGGAGGTTATGGCTTGGCTTATGAACGTGGCATAGCTTTGTGGCAAGGTTTTGCGTGGCATATAGTGTGGTGTATTGTGGTGGCAATAGCCTATGGTTCCAACATAATACAGTTATGATATACCATAGATATGGGTCCTCAACGTTGGCATATGTGTCGAGGGCTTAGACCTTGACCCACCCATTTTTCAAACCAAATTCAAACTCAACTTTATATACAAGCCGAGCACTATAGATAACAAAGAACACCAGCGGGAGCCTTGACTATGGAAATCTGCGAAGACTCTTGGGCAAACTTGGAAGTCATGGGTTCGATCCCCATAGTCTCCACCATTTTTTTATAAAACATTATACTGACAATTTTTGCCCAATTATCCATTTTTTTGCCCTTTTTTGAACCATTTTGCCGAAACTTCAAAACCTGATATCTTCTTCATTCGGAGGTCGTTTCGTGTGAAATGAGCGTTGCTGAAAATATCTTGACGAACTCTTTACCACTTTAAGATTTATTTTATTGTTTGAAGACTTTCATTCTGATTGATTCTTAAGATCCTCCTAGATCAAACCTTCCCAATGGGAAGCTTTTGTGCCACCAAAAGCATGAAATTATTCAGAAAATGGGTGAGGGTATAGCTCCCTCACTCTTCTGGTCTCTAGCCACCGCGATTTGCTTGGATGCATTCCTTTGAGCCCCACACGAAGAAATTTCATGTCACCTCTTCATGAATATCTGACCTTCTTTCCAAGTATAACATCTTCCTGAAGCTCACTAAGATATTCAAGAGCAAAATCATCAACATAAGGTACTTGAACTTGTTCATCTTGGTCCACAATCATAGTAGCCTCATACAGTTTTAAGTTTTCCACATTGACAACGGAATACATTTGCATATAAGGAGGCAAATCTAACCAAAAATAATTATTACCAACTTGATCGAAAATTGTAAAAAGGTCCATAACTAATAGGTTTCAACTTACTACCTTCACCTTGGAGTCGGTCTTTGCTGATATGAAGCCATACTCGATCACGAGTTTGAAAATGATGATCCACCCGATGTTTGTCAGGTCTTTCTTTATACTTGGCCTGACTTGATTCCAACTGTTCTTGTACTGCTTGATGTATTAATTGGATCTGTTGAATAAATGTTAGGAACCCATGTCAACCCTTCTATTTACTTTGTTAGTATATTGTTGTTGGATGCATATGCTTTGTAAGTCGTCCCGTAGTATTTGTTGATCCATAGTTTGTCTTATTGTTGTTGGACGCATATGCTTTGTAAGTCATCACATAGTAATCATTGATCCATAGTTTGTATTGGCCCATGGTTTGTATTGAAACATGGTATTGACCCATGGTATTGGCGCCTAGACTTAGTATATAAGTTTGTGTTGAGACCAATGAAGGTACCGTGAAGTTATTTGTATTGAGCTTGCTCAAAGGAGGTTTCCCCCTCGAAGTGGCCTGCGATCAATAAAAGTGATTATGAGGTTTGTTATTTCTGCTATCTCATGTATTTTCATTAATTAATTGTTGCAGGTTCTTCACATTTGGTATCAGAACACTTTCTTGGGCTCGTTGGGTGGAATTTCTGCCAAATTATGTTTTTTGCATCTGTTGCAAGTTCGGATTTGGGAATAGTCCCTATCCGCTTAACTGTGGGAAGTACTTCGGCATAAGACCTAAAACTAATTGTGAGGAGTACCACAGGAACCCCAAAGTAGCTGGCCCATTGAGAGGACTTGTCAGCGAAAAGGGCAACGACCCCTACCTGATTGAATAGTTCCCACCCGTGAGGTAAACCAAGAGTTGTTTTTTGTGGCAAAGCGGTTATCAGTTTTACCTGAGCCGTGGAGTGAGGGGTACTGCCCTAATACGCAAGTCGTTAAATAGCATTGGTGGCTGAGTGAAACCCCTAACTGTTAGGAAGTCGAACATACCTAGGTTCCATATCTATTTGCAGCTGAACTGCTGCCGATCACTTCTGTGTCGTTTCATATCCATTCCAAGTCGTTTCAGATCTATTCTAAAAGCCGTTTCAGATCCAGCCATTTTTGACCCATTCGACGCCATTTCAGATCCATCTGTTGCCGATCCCTTCCATGCTATTTGAGATCCAATTGTTCTGATCCCTTCGGTGTCATTGCAGATCCATTTCTAGAAAAAAAAAAAATAGTTTTTTCGCCATATCTCCCTCGTTTTAACTCTGTTTCCCTTTAAACTTCCCGGACACCCCTGCAATCCCATTTTGCATATTTCATTTCTCAGAACCCTATCCCAAATTCTACTTCCCAAAGCCAGAAATACTTTTAGGTTGGTGAAGGCCTAACTTTGGGGAAATGGGGATAGAGAAGCTTCCATCTAGAATTTGAGCATACACATCTACAACCATGCTCAAATGGCAGCTTGCCAAGGCCCCGCTAGTAAAACATACATCCATTTCCCCAAAGTTAGGCCTTCCTGAATTCTCCCTGTGGGATGCCTTTGAACTTCTTTCTTCCATCAAATTTCCTAGGCATATGCCTTGGACTTCGGTGAGAACCTCTGGAGTCACATGATTTGCTAGAAGAAGATCTAGAGGAAGGTGTTCTATGCTTCTTTCTCACAGAACTCTTCCTTGGGCTTGGAGTCCTCTTCTTTGAACGACCTCTAAAGCGACTCTCTGCATCTCTTCCTTCTTCACCCACATTGCTTGGGTTGGACCCAAGGTTTATCCTCTGTTGCATATCAGTTAGGCTTTGCAAAATAGCAGCATTGAGTTGGTCTTGTTCTTCCTGAGCCTTCATCAATCTTTCATTGAAGCTCACCATGGTTTCAACCAAATTCTGAGGAGTTACTTGCTCCCTTCTCCCTTTGGATTCAGTCTCAGCATTCCCTTCTTGCACATTTTATCCTAGCACATCTTCTTCATTCTCATAAGTATAATTAGCATCATTTATGGTCACCATTTTTCTTTGGAGACTCTCTTTCCTATATGCTACTTCTGCTACATTATTAAATCTTATGAGCTGCAAGCACTGTGCATTATGAAAAATTTTGTTAGACATCATACGAATGCATATAGAAATATACAACATAAATATTTAATAGAATTAAACTCATGGAATAATTCACATAGTTATTATGTCTTCATCTCTTTTGTCCATTCATGAAATTCTAGAAATTGTCCATATTGTCAACAATTGTCCAAACAGTGACTAGCACTTTTCTGCTCTAATTATCTATGGGGTATGATGGCTTCATTCAAATTCTGGTTATGAACCATTATTCCTTGTTGGAAAATATTTCTCATGCCTATCCATGTGCTCCATTCCAACATCGGGTGTGGAAACTACATTACTTCAAAAATGACAATCTTTACAAAAAATTCTGCACTTTTACACAGTTACAAAATATCCTGAACTGCCAACTTCAGCCACCTGTAGAAGTAAATCTAGAAAGATTCAGCAAAACATTTCTATCGGGCGAAGTTATTCCATACAACAAGGAACACTCAGCAACTCGCGGATCTCTGTTTCGATGCACCATTCATCTTCTATAAATTTCTGGGTTTGACTACTTTCCAGTTTTCACATTTTTCCAAAATTTCAAATTTTTCCAAAATTTCAAATTTTTCCAAAATTTCAAATTTTGGGCCAAAAATGGCTATTTCCCAAATGGTGCATTTCTGGAAAATATTTGTCTAATGGAATATGTATGGCTTAATGAGAATATGAAATGTTGAGTTCAGTAAATTTCTTGAATACTTCATCTAAGGTCACTTTTAACCACTGCAAGCTTTTCAAAATCCCCCAAAAGTGGTCCGGAATATTGCTTTTTGGCCTTCTTGCACACCCCGACTCCACATCCTTTGTAGTTTGGCACCAAAATTCCAAACTTAACATCGTGCATGCTCCATGACTACTCCATATTAGTTCCATCTCAATCCGACCTTCTGTCAAGCGTCGGGACACTGATTTATAAAAGCCATTAATTCCAATTTTATGCCAAATTGGAGCATAATGAGCTCGGGATCCTCACTGGACCTTCCATGGCCTTCGTTGATGGCCTCAGAATGTCACTGAACTCATCCAATTCTAATCCTGCATGCCCACAACCTGAACCCGCAACCTGCGACAGTACTGCAAAACCGGGATTGCGGAACCGGAATTACAGAAATTCCAAAACGCAAATTTCGAATTTTTGCGTTTCCGCAACCCGCAATCCGTACTGCAGAACCGGGATTGCGGAAATTCCAAAACGCAAATTTTGAATTTTTGCATTTCCGCAACCCGCAATCCGTACCGCGGAACCGAAATTGCGGAAATTCCAAAACGCAAATTTTGAATTTTTGCGTTTCCGCAACCCACAACCCGCACTCCGTACTGCGGAACCGGGATTGTAGAACCAGAATTGTGGAAATTTCCAAAACACAAATTTCAAATTTTTGCGTTTCCACAACCCGCAATCCCGCAATTGCGAGTGTGGAATTGTGAAAATCCAAAACACAAAATTTGGAAATCCTCGTTCCCGAAATCTGCAACTGTGGAACACCTCTGTCCCTGCAACTTGTGGGGTTCATATCTCCTTCATCCCTTAACCAAATCATACGAGTCCAGTACTGTTGGAAATCTCTTGCAGATCTCTATGCACTTGTGTGATCCTCTGCCACATTTGAGAATTGTGATCTTTTCGTTTTTCCAATCAAAAATGTCGCCCAAACTTCATCAATACTGTGTTAAAACACTCTGTTACCTGCCTGTAACTCACAGTTTGTCCCAAGCAGCCCCAGTGCTGCAACATGGGCTCTGATACCACTCTGTCACATCCCCTTCCATCAATCTCATGCAAGGGAGGAAACATGACCAAACATACCAGGCTTATTTGACAATCTCAGCCTCATACATTACTAACAAATTCATGGATAAATAAAAACTTAGGTATACATATTCATACTCAACAAACATAGTGGAATTAAGCACTGTATACACACACAGTTTCATCATGCATTCAACATATAAACAACAGTCATTAATTAAAACATTGCAAAGCACAGAGCTAACATAACTCAACCACAAGGAATGCTTATCTTGAAGATGAAGCTGTCCAACCAACTGGCTATGTGAGAGAAACGTTCCACCCTACCATAGATCTCTGTCCAGCCTATATTCTTTCAGTTGAGAGATCACCCCCGAGCTGGGTTGTGTATCCATTAAGGAGGAACTAGATGGGCTCACTCATAGCCATGGTTTCACTCAACAGCTATGCTAATCCAACACACAATTGGTTTTATCAAGCATACAAAAGAAAAAGGAGGGCAATGCTAAGCCAGTGAGCTCAACCACAGAGCTACAGGCATCTCAAGATAATTCAAGCAGTCAAGGCACCCACAATACCTACCACACCCAACACAAAGAAGGTCCCCTTCTCTGGTGCACAATCCCTTAGGTGTCCCTTCCCTCCAGTGCTCGTCAAGATGGGCATAGAAAGGTCCAAGCTAATAAATCCTTGAGATTCCATCCTTCACTGGGTTTATCAAGCATTCCCAACCTCTGTTCTGGAATTCACACTTGGAATTTCTCAATTCGATGGTCAAATAACTCAATCCCGTCACTGGAATTCTGGGCTATAAAAAATGGGTTTTTCTATGGATTTAGGGGTATCTAATACTCTCAATTTCGCCCCAAGGTTCATATCTATGGATCCCCCATTGGATTTTATTGTCAATACCAAATTCAGGACATTTATGGCTCTTCAAAACGTGGGTTGTTGCAAAGTTGCGATTTCCGGTTTTTCTCACTGTTGGGCATGTGTAATGGATGAAAACTGATGTTGCATTCTTCCAAAATGGAATGGGAATGAGGAAGAACCAATTCCCATGAGGTAGAGTGACTTGTGGTACAAGAAAAATAGAGCCCATACCTGCCCATGCTCCATTGAAGCCATGGACTGATTTCTCAACAACTTCCTTACTTACAACTGAAATAAATGTCAGCAAGGAAAGTCGAATGGGTTCTCAAGATGACATTTGGAAGCATATGGTTCAACCCCACAACCCCCTCACCACTCCCTAGTGGATACACATGGCCCCTTGTCATTAGTTGCTTCCATAGTCAGTTTGGTATTTTATTGCAATATTAAATATTTACATCAATTACAATATTTCATGGCTTAATAGATCATGGGTAATAAAATATCAAATACTTTCCTTTCTAAATAAAATCCGAGCATACACTAGTGGGGCCTTGGCCTTGAGCTCCACGCTAGGAAAACATACATCACATGTATACAATATTTACATTGAAAGCCAATATTTCATAAGGGTCAAAATGGGGTATGACATGAAAGGTTCCATGTGCGTTCCAAGGAAAAGGGTCCCATTCATTTGGGATGATAATGCTCAAAGGTTTTTTAATGCATTGAAAAAGGAACTAATGTCTGCCACGTTGCTAATTCCACTAGACTATAGCAAATATATCCTTCTATATCTAGCCGTGTCTAAGTCCACCATTGGAATGGTATTGGTTCAAGAAGATGAACTACACTAGGAACATGTGATTAACTCTCTAAGCAAGAATTTGGCCGAACCTGAGCTAAGGTATTTTCATGTTTAAAAACTGGCATTAGCAACCATTTATGTGGTGCAAAGACTCCAACATTATATTATCTTGAGATGGACAACAATAATTGTGTACATCAACCCCTTTCTACATATATGATCTCTAAACTGTTGTGGATTTTCCAGTGGATTTGTTCGTCGCAATGGATCTTACTAGATAGTTCATTGTTTTAAATTAATTCCATAAAATACTGAATAAAATGGAACTGAAAGAGTAATAACTAGAGAAAATAAGTACACATTGCACACAATAACACAAGATATACATTGGGAAACCCACTGTTGGGAAACCCAGCCACAAATGAGGACTATGCCTTACTCTTCATATCATAATGAAAAATACAAAGGAAATGGTACTCTGTGGAGTTACTTATGACTATGCGACCATAATGGGTACTACATGAACTCCCATATTCTATGTTTTTCTCTAATATCCACTCTCTAGTGATATTTTCTCATTTATGGAACAATAAGATACGTCAAAATAATGGCCTCCCTTCTTCTCCTGATGGTTTGGTATTCGACATAGCTCGATAGATGTCTAGCCTAGTTAATTTTGGGGGTTTTGCATGCTTCAACTCTCAATTAGGGTTAGAGTTTTGGACCTTCTAGAATGTTCTTGAAATTCCACACATGACTAGATCCACATGTGCGATAAATGGGAGCTGACATGGAATCTAGTTGGTACCATGGTGGTCAACTAGATAAGTCAACTTGCAGGAGGCATAAGTTCTCTGTACATACTCTGATTGAGGCAATTCTTGCACTATTGGAAATGTATAGGTGTGTATAATGCAAAAAAATCCTTCTAGTTGTTTTGTGGGAGAAAAAGGACATTTAAAACCTTAAAATTTCCCTGGAATGTTTCAGATAGTTTTTTGACCCCATATATTAAAGTTAGACCTTCCCCTAAATGGCCCCTACAAGCTAATTCATCCAAGATTCTAACCCAAAAAGCTCCAAATAGGTGAAAAATTATATATTGATCCATTTCGTATCACACGTCCCCATTTTGGGATGCTTTTGATCCCCAAAGGCTTTTACTAAATGAGGTGAGGAAGTGTTTCCTCTACCTTCTCCTTAGATTACCATTTAACCTTTCCTAGAAGTTGTCCTTTCAACCCCACCTACCAGAGTTCATATTGTCCCCACCTAGTAGTTTTGGACTTGTTCCACAACACCGTGTCTTCTGCTAACTTTGCCTAAGCCTCTATTTCTAAGTCCTCTACAAAAGGTAATACCTACTAAGGTTCCTAATCCAACATGGAAGGTTCATAGAGTTTCAGATTTTCCACATTCACTACAGAGTAAATGCACATGTATCGAGGTAGACTCAGTATGTGGGAATTATCTCCCACCTTCTCCAATACCTCAAAATGGCTATAGCTTATAGCCTTGATCTTCTTACCAGGAACCTGTAGTCATTCTTTGTTTAGGTGTAACCATATTCTATCTCCCACTTTGAATGATTTTTCAACCCTATGTTGGTCATGTATTGCCTTCCACTTTTCTTGTGACTTCTTCAGTTCCTGCTATACTTGTAAATGGATATGCCTAATCTTATCAATGAAATTTTTAGATCTTACTACTTCACCTGTGGTATCTTTCATCACTCCTCCTATATGTCCATAAACAACATTTGTAGGTGAAGGTTGCAAGTATCCAAAACAAGTTTCAAAAGGGGCTTCCCAATGGAAGTGTAGAATGCTCTGTTATAAGAGTGCTAGATGTAGATCACATTTTCATCCCAAGTCTTTGGATGCTTCTGATTATAACTCCTCAAAATCTGCACCAAAGTCCTATTGACTACTTCTATTTGTCCATCTATCTGTGGATGGAATGTTGTATATCTCTTTAACTTAGTGTCTATGTTTTCCCAAAGTGTATTCCAAAATGTACTGAGAAATTTGGTATCCCTATTTGAGATGATGCTCCTTGGTATTCCAAAGTGCACTAGGACCTATTCAAAGAACATGTTTGTTGTTTTTTGTCATTTGATGGTATTTTTACAAGGCATAAAAATGCACATCTTGTTGAATATTTCAACGAACACAAATAAATAGTCATGTCTTTTCCTAGTGGTTGGAAGACCACCCACAAAATCAATGGAGATTCTCTTCCATGGTCTCATAGGAACAAGGGATGGTATAGACATTGCTTCCTATTATTGGGCTTGCTTGTACAACAAAGTATGCATCTTATGATAAATCGAGCTACATCTTCTTGCATTCTAGGCCAATGAACATACCTCTGTAAGTTTGCAACTTCCTTCCCTACACCAAAACGCCCTGCAACTTTGGAGGTATGTGCCTCTTTTATAAGTTGCAATCTTTCTCCTTTAGGGACACAAAGCTTGTCCAACTTATAGAGTAACCCATCCTAGAGATGATAGTCAACCTTGTTGTCACCTTCTTCTACATGGATTAGATGGAATTGTTGTAAGAATCCCAACCACTTATAATGTCTGATCTGTTGTAGCTTATTATGGGTCTACAAATACTTTAGTAGTTGGTGATCAGTGTGAATGATGGTATCATTTCCCATCAGATAGTACTTCCACTTATTAACAATTTGAAATAGGGCGTAGATTTCCTTATCGTCACCTTATAATAGGTAGGGTAGTTTAAGACTCCCCCATGAAACATTTTAGAATAATAGCATATTGGCCTCCCTCCTTGCATCAAAACTGCTCCCATAGCATACCCGTTTGCATCTATTTCCAATTCAAAAGGCTTCTGCAAATTAGGCGACGCAAGAACTAGTGCCTGACTGATCTTTTGCTTGAACTCTTTAAAGGATTTTTGTTGATTCTTCGCCCACCGGAACCCCTTTCTGCTAGTTATTCATTAGAGAAAATTTGAGGTCTAAAATGGGCCTCCTAAGGAAAATAATGAAATAATATTTATTAATTTTGGAGGAAGAAAGAAAAAAACTACTTTTTGTGTTCATCATCACATTTTTTTAGGTATTTCTTGTTTTTGGGGCAGTGGGGTCCGTCAAAATTATGCAGTGTGGATACTCGTTTGATGAGGAATTTAATTCTGCATCCAATGAGTGCTCCTGCTCGAAATTTGAGTAAAAACACAGGGAGATATGTTGAAAATACGAACAAAAAAAGTAGTTTTTTTATGACAAATATCTCAAGTCAACCATTATGGTTGACTCATTTTATTGAAATTCTATTGGTTCTCTCATTCCAACTCATAATAGATTATGGTGGGCTCGTTTTCTTATAAGGCCCATTTTAGACCCCAAATTTCCTCTAATGATGGCATGGAGGGGCGCAACCATAAATGAAAAGGAATCTATGAACTTCCAAAGGTATTGTGCTACCCACATAAAGCTCTTAACTTCAGTGAAATTGGTAGGAGTAGGACACTGAGTGATGGCCTCCAACTTTGCAGGATCAATCTTAAGTTCTCCTCCACCAATCACATACCCCAAATATAGCAAGGACTACTAGAAAAATTCACATTTCTTTAGGTTTTCCAACAATTGGTGTTTTTTCAAGGTCTCCAATACCTACTTGAGATGTGAGATATTCTCTTTCCGGGTAGCACTATAAACAAATATGTAATCTAGATATACTATAAAAAATGAATCTAAGAAAGGGCATAATACAACATTCATCAAACACATAAATGTAGCTGGTACATTACATAAACCAAATGGAATTTCTAACCATTCATATAGAACTTTCCTAGTCTCGAAGGTGGTATTCCAAGTGTCTTCTTCCTTCACCCGCAGCTGGTGGTGTCCTGATTTGAGATCCAACTTGATGAAGTACTGGAATGTTGCAACTAGTCCAACAAATCATTAATCCTTGGAAGAGGGTACCAATTCTTGAGTGTGATCTTATTCAATGATATGTATTCGATGCACATCCTTCAAGTCCCATTTTTCTTGCGTACTATGATGACAGGTGACCCACAAGGTGAGGTTTTTGGTTAGATCATTATTTGCTCCAACAATTACTACAACTACTTCTTCACTTCATCTGTTTCTATGACAGACTATCTGTTTAGTCCATTGTTTCTTCAGTTGAGAATTTGGAAATAGTTGTATCTCATGATCCACCTCCCTCTTAGGAAGTATCCCCTTAGGTTCCTGGAACACTTTTTGGTATGCCTACAAAAGGATCTCCAATGGTGGTTTCTACTCTTTGGTACATCCCTCTAGATTCCTTCACATTTATTGATTCACCTTTTTGCTGATTTTGTCTTAAGAAAAACAGTACAAACTTCTTGCTTGAATTGATCATCTTTTTCACTTGGTTAGAACTTACTAGAGAGACCTTTGATTTACCTTTGTGTGTGTTGATGATAAATTATTTCCCATCGTTAATCAAGCAACATTGGTTGTATCTCCTCATGAAGATCGCATCCCTCATATACATGTAGGGTCCTTTGAACATTAAACCACAAACATCGAGGGTTACTACATCTACCTCCACTTCATCAATATACTCAGCACTTATGGCAAACTTAATCTTGCATTGCTTCATGAATCTAATTTCTACATCCTCATTTACCCATCCCAATGGGTAGGGACTGGGTTATTCATGTACTTCTGGTCCAAGCTTACATACCAAATCCTCTGCTATGAGATTTTCCTGAGATCTGGAATTGAATAGAGCATTGATCTTGGTATTCTTGACCTAGATCTTGATATGGAATAGTTTTGTCATATCTTTCTCTTCCTTAGTGTGAATTCTACTCAGATTCACCTCCTTCTTGTTAGAATATTTGACCCCATCTAGACCTTAGAATACAACTTTTATTCATGAAGTTATGTTCCTAGGTGTTTAGACTAGGTTAATTAGCCCCTAGTGCATACTTGGCCCACATATTGTTATGTGTATCCACAAGTGCGGCCCACTAGCTACTTTAAATCCTTCTTTTACTCTACTTTTCCGAGTTAGAGCTAGCTCACTGGCAGCTTTATCCTGCTTTATTCTACTTTTTTATTGGATAAGGTTAAGGCAAGGGCTCTAGGATGCTTTTGGAAAGTTTGCTTCTTTTTGGCCACCACCTCTTCCATGATTTTCTCCTAAAAATCCTCCAACATGCTTCCTTTTTGTTACTCATGGTCCACCAAGACCCTCCATGCCAATTTGTAACCTTATTGCATGAGTTGGAGATTGATGTTGCCTTAGATGGGGATTTTCACTAATTCTAAGCCTGCCACATGTGACTAATTCAATTGCCTCTAGAAGGATTTGACTTTCATCTATTGCATTATATTTGGATAGACAACACATTTGTGAAGGTTGGATGTACAACAGTTGTTCAATAGAAGTTTGATTCAACTACTCATTTCTGTCATATTTTTCTATATTTTGCACATCCTTGAAAAACTAATTGTGAGTAATTTTATGTTACTAGGTATTGACTGTCATAAAATTTTCACACTTCTGCACTGTGGACATATAATCTTCTCATCCATATATGAGCATATTTCTAACTCCTTTCTTGACTCCATGGCTAGAAGCCTCTTTTTCTTGGCATCCTTCTTGTGGTTCTTGGGGTTTAGCTCTAGATGTAGCTTCCAACACTTTTCTTCAGTGTCTCCATCGATATTACAATGGTTACAATGGTTTTTCGTATCCTTTCACTTATGTTCCGTGGATGTGGTCTCCTTCTCCTTAATTTCCCTTCCACTTCTTCTTCCCCTCCTTGGTAGCATCTTGGCTCTCTTTATGTTTTGAACCACTTGGTTGTCCTTTCTTCTGGATGATGTTTTCCAGGTATTGTGTTTGTACATAGGATTCATCAATTGACCTGGGTTTGAAAAGCATCACCTGCCTCCATATGTGGCTATGCAAACCTGCCCAGATATTTGACGAGTACATATGGGTTCTTGGGTGATATACCCAACATTGTCTATGTCTCGAGTTCCATGCTTTGTCACTTTTCCTTAATCTACTATTGCTACTGGATTTGTGCATCTGTCTAGCTTGCCCATTTTCTCATGGTCCGAGGTAGGCGTGAGACAATTTCCCATTTACTTAACCGAGTAAAGTAAATAAAATAAATAAATATTGTTAATCTAGCCAAATAAACTCCAGTCTAGTTTGTCAATCAATGGCATCATGCACAGACAAATTCTTCAATTTTTAGATGACGATATGTTATGCCATACTAGATTATGTATGTTACACATACCATAAATATATATGAATTTTCTGCAGCTTTGAGTTGGGGTATAATTCCACGTTCAAATAGAGACTAGAGCTCATAGAACTTATAGCATGCATACAAAAAAGAAGATCGACAAAATTGACATGCATCCTAGGCAGATATGGGACATGGGAAGAAAGGGGTTCTATGAAGTCCTGATCTTAGTTTCCTTCCTAAGTGAGCTAGCTCTGAGAGGTATTCATTATAGATGGGGTCGTCCTCACCTTCATTCTTTGGTTGAGCCCGTCCTCCTATAACTTCTTAGAAGACCTTAGTACCTACAAGAATTGTGATCCATTAGTGTGATTTTCATAGTTTAACCATTCATAGTTACAATGGTAAGCTCTTGCAACTATACACATGGCAAGGAACCAGAAGAAAAAGACTTATTAGATCTTAGCTAGTTCTTCATCTTGAGAAGATCCTTTGTTAAAAAGAACCTACAAAATATGAAATTTAACATACTGAAAAATATGAATAGAGTCAATGCAGTCGATTGGCATTATGGCCTTCCAAAAATTGAAAATTAAAAAATCTATGCGAAGGAAAATAAGCATGTTTTTAGTGATCGGAGGTCAACATGGTGGATGTTGCAGGTAAAATTCTGGTCCTAATAGTTGTGATCTATTGTCATACTGGATACTTTTGCCATAAAAATTACTCTGCTATGACATACTACAATTTCTCCTGCTAAATTGGATCGTTTTGCATAGTTATTCATTTTATGAAGTCATAATGGATCATTTTGCAGTAATTTTACAACTAGCATGTAGTTTAAAGCACAGTAGCATAATTCAGTTGTATTAGCTTTTCATGTACGGAAATTCGGAACAATTCGGATTCGTCGAATATTCGGTGTACGTAAAATACGAATACATTGGAAAATTGAATTTTGTAAAACTAATTTTGAAATACTACGTTTTAATTATTTAATCACTATAAAATGTAAATAACATTCAATTTCATACTTTCCTATAAAAACAATTATTACTAACTAGTTGTTATCTGTCACACTCTCTATTCCCGCTACATTTAGATTTTATATTTTTGTTTTTAAATAGTAATTTTGATTGCAAATAAGATGTAAGGATTCATCTAACTTACAAAAAAAAACATGTCTAGAAATAAACCAATGATTTTAAATGTACATTCATGATATATCGATGCATATTTCAATAAAATTATTATTCATATAAGAAGACTAATTCCATATTTTATCCGTACCGAATCGTATTCATATCCATATTCGTACTCGAATTATGCTACTATGGTTTAAAGGCCAGCAAAAACCCAAACATCCCGCAAAACAAATAACAAATAAGCTATTTACAAGAGGGAACAAACTTGTTGTCTATATAGAAAACAATCAACGGATTCGAGCTATAGCCACAACGACCAAGGAAGTTCGAGGTGGTTCATAACTTCATTTGGGACTTGAGAATGCAACGTAGAGGCTTGTTCTCAAAGACTGGCATACTTATACTAATATTATCCATATTACATATATTCTTGCAAATTTTTTTCTTGCAATTCCGGTAAGCATCTTGTACTTCATCAATATATAATAACATAAATTAGAAGTCCTTATGTTTTTCTTTCCTTCATATTTTGGAAGCATCTCATGACACTGATCTTTTGGTTTCGCAAAACAACAGAATATGAACAATGCGATAGGCAATAGGGTGAAGACAATGAGAGCGGTGAAGAATGAAGGCAGTGGGAAATGCCAATATAAATGTTGGCCTCTGCAAGACAACATGCGGACTAAAGGAATTAAATATCTTTCTCAAATGCCAAGAATTCTATCGTAATGTCAATAAGCCTGCCGTCAACTCAACAATAATACCCCAATTTGTTAATCAATGGCATCCTAGAAAAATAGAATTAAATATTTGATAAAAATATAAAAACCTCTGCATTATGTGAAATTATGGAAAACTTGAAATTTTTTATGATCAATCAGTAAATTAATATGTAGTCAACGACAAATAAAATACAATACACCTCATTGCCTTTTTCATGTATAATAATGCATCTACCAAGAAACAAACAATACCCATTTAGCAAACAAATACCAAACAAAGGTTGTATGACAATAAATATGATGGTGGGAGGCCACATCAGTCAACTTGCCACAAGGGTCTGTGGGAGGATGGGAAATCGTGGTCTGATAATGTGGGTTGTTTGTAGGCCAAACCACAAACCATGATCATATGCATATGCATTATAGGGAGGGAGAAAATTATTCATCCTACTGCAGTCCATTTAATGTTGCGACAGCAGCCTTGTCGGCCATTGGATCTCAAGCAGCTTTAGATCCAACGGGCAGCAGCGCTGCTGTCGCAACATTAAATGGCTTGCAAGTTTGCAACAGGCTGAATAATGCCCGCCGCTAAGGAGAGGTGGCACATGATTTACAACAATAAAAAATTTGTAGGCTACCTAAACCACGTATGGATCTGAGGATTTTGACTGAAGTAGGCCACGATTAAGAGTGGCCAGACCTATGACACTCCAAAGGGATCTCAAGCTAATATGATCTCAAGTGAAAAGGAAGGGCGTACCGTCAACAACAAATTTGTCTCACTAGACACAATCTAAACATTGATTGTGCAGTAGTGTGCTTGTGTGGTAGGGAGACATGACACAATCCAAAAACTTGTCAAAATATGATTGGTCGGAAACCTACAATAAAATTTGTTGTGGGTTGAACCAAGCCATGCTCAGATCTAGGTTTAGTTAGATTTGTTTGTGCAAAGAGCAGGCCACCTACGATGTTGTTGGTGTTTCTTTTGCACGGGAATCAAACCTACATAACCAAGGAATAGAGGAACAAAAATATCCTCAATAAAATTTTAGAGAATTAGTATAGAGTATGCCACAAATAGTAGGAATCAGGGAATAAATTTGACGCTCGTTTACCTGTATTTACTGTTTTTAACCGTAAAATACACCCATTTGTTGAAAAAGCACATCATTAGTGAAGTCTGCTTAATGTTTTAGATAGTCAAATCGGCGGCCACCTTTAAAACTTACTCGTAACTAGGATTGCATATATTTACAAATATCAGTATTTAATGAGGTAGCCAAGTAGGTTTGGTAACTGGTATAACTGGTAGAGACTTACAATCATGAATCCACGATGGTTATAGCCTTGCAGACTGTAGGTGTAGCCTGCTATATTTACCACTCTCCATATTTAATGTGGTAGGTTTGGTAATGGGTATCGTATCTATCCTCTCTTATTTGTAACCTTACCGCTTGGAATTGTAAACAAGCATTCTATTGTTTTATCCAGTGGTTTTTACAAGGAGTGAGAGACCGGTTTCATTACTTGATTTTTCTGGGAGCTTCTCATGCCAATGTTGATGGTTTCAAAATGGTGTTTACTGAGGTAGAATGTTCTACTACTACACTGAAGTGACAAAATGAACCCCACTCAACCTGAAAGGTATTTTTATTTGTTATTTTCCTTTGACCCTTGAGTTCCTGCTGTTAGCTATATGAACCTCGTTCTTTAACTTCCTTGTGTTGACCCGGGTTCTGTGCAGTTGTGGTCCAACAAAACCCTTCTTCACCGTCCCTTTCACAACAGCCTATGAACAAGATGAGGTCTCACCCGAGGCGAAGTTTATGGGGGATTACAGAATCATGTTTCTGCAATCAAATGATGCGTGGTTAACGGACTGGGGCATTGTGCGAAGTTTCACCTACTTCGCGGTTGTCACTTATGCTATGGTGCACATAGGGACTGCGCGCTCAGAACGACACTTAACAATGGTATAGTGCAACTCCATACTGCGCTACTTCTTAATAATCACACACCTTAGAGGCTTCTTTGACTTAGTGTAATTATGCATCCAACATAAGGGACCGTGCACTTCACACACTCATGCAATATGATGAAATACAATGTAACCGCACACTTCTAGGGCTACGCTTTCATGGAATCACACTTAACACAGACTTCGTTGACTTAGTGTTTACCCAAATATCTCATGCATTCATCATATTCTGAATTAGTCACACATAACATTCAAGCATATATGTTCAACACTTAACATATTATTCTCATCACTCATTCATATGGAGAATACATATAAAAGCAAAGATACATATAATCATAAGCATGAACTTAACCATAAGAAAAACAAACACACAGATTCAAGCACACAACACGATATTTATGTGGTTCACCCCCCGGATGGGAGCTACGTCCACGGGAACTGTTGATAATATTAATGGGAAGGGTTCAACGGTTCCAGTCTACACACTTAGTTGTAGACTCTCTTCTCTCTAAAATAGGTCTCTGCACATGCAGCTACAGAGCCTCTTTACAATATTCAGTCTCTCAACAAATATCAACAAAACAATAATTAGAGATCAAAGTCTCAATCAACAATCAACCCTTCCCTTACAAAAATTCCCCTTTTATAGCCCTTTAATAGATCATGCCCTTAGGTCACGTATTTACAATGCATATGGGCCAAAACCCTAGAGTAACCAAAACTAGTACGGTTACCACGCCAACCCGACCTGTCATAGTCGACAACTGCTCCACTCGCCTCTAGCCTCCTTGTTGGGCCACTCGTGGCTCTGACGCCCTTCTGAAAGCCGCAGTCCTCGGGAAATAGTTATAACTGCATAGTGGCACGTCACTTTTTGCCCCTCTAGCCTTCATGTCATTTTCGACCCGTGGCTTATCTTCTAATGGTTTTCTACCACTCTAACTGAGGGGTCACTTTCATCCGCTTCCACACTGCTCCTTACCCAACTTTCGGGAATCATGGAGTCGCTTACCCAAAATTGGTCGCTTTCATATTCTCGACCACCTCCTTTACTTATACTCTTTTTCCCAAAATGACTGTTGTGCTAGTACTGCACATCATCAAAATTGTGTCGTTATTAGGCTTCGCACTCCCCGCTGCTCCAATTGGACTTCGCAATCTGAACTGCACCATTGACAAAACTGTGCCACTTGAACTTCGTAGTCTGAACTGCGCTATTGCAAAAACTGTGCTTCTTCAAAATGTGCCAACTTGGGCCATGCCTAACAGGCCCCTAACACTTACTCGTGGATCATCTCTAATCCACTTGGCTCTTGGTCCTCATCCTCTGGAGGGCTCAATTTTTAAGTGAATCCCTGAATAGTTGTGCTCAGCTTCGCAACTGCTTCCTTTTTTTCTTGCTCTAAGTCTTTAACAGTCTGCAACATGTCCTCTAAGACTTCTTCCTGAGCAAACTCCTGGATTGTCTTCTCCATGGTGCAGAGTTCCTGTAATTTTTCCTCGATTTCATCGGTGGGGGCGAGCACCTCTTCCTACACTAGCTGTATTCTCGCCAATGTCTCTATCTCCTTATCCCTTAAAACTTTCAGTTCTCTTGTCAAGTCCTTGGCTTGCGTGAACTTTTGGATCTTTTCTCTTGGTGTTAATGTCTTCATGCCCACATTCACAGCGTCCAACTCTGCCTGGCATTGATGCAAGTCATCCTGAATCTTTTGTAGGGTAGTATCCTCGTGCAGCGTAGCCCATACCTTTGTATCTTCTTCCAACAAATCTTGACATTTTCCTATTTCGGCAGAGATAATCTCTGCCGAAGCTTTTAGTGCTATGACTCTTCCTTCTCCTGTATCTTGTGGTGTAGTAGGTGTCTACTGGGTTGCGAGGTTAGCAAAATATTCCTTGTGGGCGATCTCCATCTCCACCATCTCTCCTTTTAGATCGATTACCACCTTGTCGATATGTACTATCGTATCCTCTAACTCTGGTTGTACTTCGCATTCAAGTATTTGTGTGCAGACAGTAGCAACTGTCTCTTCTAGCCTTCTTTGCTTTTCCTAGGCCTTTGTTAGTTCTATGGTCTTCTACCCACATTCCTCTTCTAGTTGTTTGTAGCTCTCCTCTAGGTGTACATTCTGGTTGTAAGAGACGATGTCTCTATCTCTTATCTCCTCGACAACCTGCAGATGCAAATTGTGTAACCCCTCAAGAGGTATCATGCCAATGTTAATGTCAAGGTGCTCTACTTGCTTCACACCTTCAGCCATCTCCTCAGTCGGGAAAATGATGTTGAGTGGCTGCATTCTGACTAGTCGGGGCTTCATTGTCACAACTGGTGACCTTCTCCTTGGTCGACTAGATTCACCTGTCTTACCTTCGGAATCGGATTCTCGAACCAAGTCCTGCTGGACTTGGTCTATCTTCACAACCATAAGTTTGAGATCTGAGAGGTTTTGGTTCAATTGTGCTTGTGCCTCTTCGTTCTTATTGTCTTTTGTAGCAAGCACCTCCTCTAGATACTCTTGTACGCACAGAGTGATGCAGTTGTAGTCGTCGTCATTCAACTACACTTCTGACTCGGTCTTGTTTGCCTTACTTTTCTTCCTTGGTCCTTTTTCTGGCACTGAACTTTCAAGATCCTTTAGCTTTTCTATTTTTGGAACTTGAGTGGTGTATTCTTTTGTTTCCTCTTCAATTATTGGAGTCTTAGTGTTTCTTTCATCTGATGTAGAATGAACTTCTAGTAGCGCATCTACCTTCCACTCTGGTGGTCAATCTTCTATAGCTTGCTCAATCCTTTTGGCATCCAACTGGTAATCCATAGGGAACCATACTGGGTTCTTCTTTTCGGCCTTTGGCTGAATGTAAATAGAGTGCAGATCATCCTTAAACAACATCTTCTGAAGAAACGTTTTTGTCTTATCTTTTGAAATGCACGGAGTTCACAGTATTACTTCGCATAGTTGGCCAAAGTATGTGTGAAATTGCTCATTATTTACACGTTGTCATTCTGGCTGCGTGTTTTCCCACATATTGGCATACTTCGCGACCCGGCAATCTCCCGTTATCATTGGAAGGTTGTGTTGATATAGTGGCTCCTTCCAACCTATAAAATAAATCAGTATCATCATCCATGTGTAGTGGAATGCGTTGCCCGTCTCCTAGGTTTCACGCACATCCTCCAAAAATTCATTCAACAAGTAACTAGCTCAATTGTATGGGTGTCCATATTTGGCCTTCGCAGTGAGAAGAACTGCTACGACCGGCACTTCCGCCAATCTACACTTTCGCAAAATCATGCCTGCGAGCAACTAGACAGTGAAATTTGTGGCTTTGTCTTCAATCCCATCTGTGATAAAGCCTCGCTTCCCCTTTACTAATTTGTTTTCATCTTTCATTTTCTTTGCGAGCTCTTTATCCTTTGTTTTTCCCACAAACTCCCCTGCAACATCATCGCCTCACTTACTGAGATGAGTGATGTTGTAAATAAGGTCGACATTGATGTCAATTTTGCGGTCAAGCCATAAGAATCCCTAGTGCGTGCACGATATCAGAGTGCGCACCACCACGGTACATTCAGAACTTCGCTCAAAGTGCGGTATACGTAGGAGATGCAACAAGCTGGAGGGCGTCAACTACTTAGCCCATTCATGTGGAACGATCAGAGGTTTTCCTGATTTTGCATCCTCCATTTGGCACATGTATTAGTCAACTTGAAACTAAGGAAATTTTGGCTCTTGTGGGTCTTTTTCTTCTAAGAGATTATGGTTTGCGAACTTGCATCCTTCTACTTTTCCGAGTAGGTTCCCCTAGATTTCCACATCGTCATAAATTGGTCGTACCAGAATGTCATACTGCGCGTTCTTGAGAAGGGTAATTGTTGGCATGTCGAGCCTTCTTGGTGTGATATATACATGTGTTAGGTAAACGGGGTTGTCCCCTGGTGGCAATGGTGGTCTAGGGGTCGAATTTCCTGTTTCCTTCAGCTTCTCAGGTTCCTTAAGGGGTCCCTTATCCTTTCGCTGCATATTGGTTGTGTTCTAGGGTGAACTTCTTGACGTAGAACCTTTTTCTGAAACAAATTTCTTATCATACGTTTTCATCAACCCCGCAACCCTGGAGAATTTCAAGTCCTTCACAACCTCGTCAACTGTATATTGCTCCAACATTCACCTAGAAGTCTGTCTATGGCTCTCGAGATTGCTTAGCACTCACTGTTAACAACTGAAATTGTTCTCTGCGGGAAAATTTGAAACTTACAATAAAAGCCCACGAGTTTGGTCGTAGCGGTATTTATAGGCGTAGTTAGGCTTGAGCCGCACCCATAAATGGATAGATGAGCATAAAATGTCATAACCATTGGCCAAATCCTCCGAGGATCTGGGTCCTTTGCTTCATTGAATGCATCAGAACGACTAAATTTGTGTTAAATGCGCAAGTGGGCGTCGGAAAAAACATTGTATAACAGCTATTTTTCCGATTGACATTTTAACGGCTAGTTTCTTGAACTTCACTCAGGGCTCGGATCGAGACTTTTTGTGCAGTTCCTCTACACACTTGTGCTCCTTCATTTTTAACTTCACAGCTGCGCTTCTTCTTGGTACTTCGCATCGCAGCTTGCCATGTGCACTTTGCATATGCGCTTCCAACATGCACTGCGCATCCAACTTTGTTCTTGCACTGCGCATCCATGTTTCATGCGACTTCATATTTTACCAAAATTGTGTGCAGAATCCTTATTCTGTCATTCTTAGTGTCCAATTTCAATTTCACTTGACACTTAGAATGTCTTCTCTTCTGATCATTGAGGGCTTGGCGAAGTAGGACTATCCCTGTAGGGTTTTAGTCTACTTCCATTAATCAGACCTAGTAAGTTGTCTCTGGCTAATGTGGCTAGCTGAAATGCGCCACCATTAGTAACATGCATAACAATATATGGCCCTATCCAGTGCATTTTAAATTTTCCAGGAAACTTTATGAATTTACTATCATAGAAGAGTACAAGGTCTCCTACCTGAAAGAATTTGTGCTTGATGTGGTGATCATGCCATGCTTTTTCTTTGTCTTTCTGCACTTGCTGGTGAAAGCCTGCAATGAAGCGATCTTCCTCCAGTCCAACCAAATGTAGTATCCTTTCTTCCATTATCTCTCCGTCTACCATGCTTGTGAATGCTGCAATTCTCAAACTTGGTATTATATATTCCATCGGCATCACAACTTCCTGTCCATATGTTAACCTGAAAGGTGTGTGACCTGTCAACATCTTGCAAGTTGTTCTGTATGCCCATAGCACAGCTGGTCTTCATAGATCCCAATCATCCTTGTTTGTGTTACATACCTTAGTCAACGCATTTTCCAACACCTTGTTGAAAGCCTCAACAGTGTCATTAGCTTGTGGATGATGTGGTGTGCTTTTATGATGGTAAATCTGAAATTCTTCAGTCAGGGTTGTAATGGTCTTATTCAAAAAGTGTGTTCCCTAATCACTCATTAATATTTTTGGACATCCAAACCTTGTAATGATGTTTTCAAAAATGAACTGCGTGGCAGTAATTGCACTACAGTCCTTCACCAGTTTTGCCTCTGCCCATCTGGTGAGATAATTTGTGGCTGTAATGATATATCTCAAACCAATTCTCTTTCCTAGTGGGTTAATAGGTCCCATTAAATCAATGGCCCACTTATCAAATGCTTGTAGTGTCAATTGTGGTCTCAATGGCATCTCATATTTGCAATATGGCTTTCCTGTTCTCTGGCAAACATCGCAACTTTGGCAATGTTCCTTTGAATCTTTACGGAGTGAAGGCCACCATAGTCCTACTCTTAAGATTTTCTGTGCAGTGTCTCTTCCTGCATAGTGGCCTCTTGACACTCCTGAGTGTGCTTCATCTAGTATCAATGCTTTCTCATGTTCGTGCACACATCTACGCAGTACTTCATCCAGTCCTAGCTTGTATAATTTCCTTGCAATTATGGTGAAGTTTGTTGCTTTTACTACGTGTTGCTTCTTCTGCTGCGTAGTAAGCTCTTTAGGTGCCAACCCTATCGTCAAGAGCTCTAGAATGTACTTATAATAGTCATCTACTATCTGAATAGCAAATAATTGCTCATCTGGTAGACTATCTTCCAAGTTTGTAGGTTCTTCGCCTGACTCAATTCTAGACAGATGGTCAGGTCCTGAGTTTAGCCTTCCTGGCTTAACATCGATTTCAAAATCATACTCTTGAAAGAGTAACAACCATCTACAGATTCTTCCCCCTAACACTGGTTTATTGACCAGGTATTTCAAAGCTGAATGGTTAGTAAACATACAAAAGTGCACTCCCAGTAGATAATGTCTAAATTTTTGCAGTGCGTACACCATATCTAGACCTTCTCTCTCTGTGGTTGTATAATTCTTTTCTGTTGAAGAAAATTTCCTGCTTGAAAATGAAATAGGATGGTCAATACCTCCCTCACCTAGTTGTGCTAACACAACACCTAGTGCAATGGATGAATCATTTACATGTACATGGAATTGTTTGCTCCAATCCGGAAAGACTAAGATAGGCGCAGCTACCATCCTTTCCTTGAGTGTGTCCAGTTCTTTCTGGCAGTCTTCAGTCCATATGAATTTTGCTTATTTATTCAACATTTTTTCCATGGGCGCAGTTATCTACGCATAACCTTTGATAAACTTTATGTAATAGCATGTATGCCCCAATGTAGTGTGTAGTTGTTTTACTGAGTTTGGTGCTGGCAGGTTCACAATTACTGCAATTTTAGCTGGATCAACCATCGGCCCCTGTTTACAAACAATGTGTCCCAATAGAATTCCATAGGGAATGTAGAAGACGCTCTTCTTCAGGTTCAGGGAGATCTGATGTTTTCTACACTTCGCTAACATTAGTCTTAAGCTTGCAAAATGGTTCTTCAGTAACCCAAATACAGTCCAATCATCAAAGTATACTTCTAGAAATTTATGGATAAAATATTTAAATGCAGCAACAACTACTCTTGAAAAAATGGTAGGTGCATTCTTCAGACCAAAGGGCATAACTGTGTATTGAAATGAGCCCCATTCTGTGGCAAAAGTGGTCTTATGCATGTCTTCTCTTTCAATTCTGATATGATGGTATCCAGAAAATCCATCAGTGAAAGAGTATGCCTCATTCCCTCCAACATTGTCCAATACTTCATCGGTGAATGGAGTAGGGAATGGGTCATGTAGCAATGCATCATTTAGTTTTATGAGATCTACGTAGATCCTGATTTTACCTTTAGTCTTATTTTCTTGGATAACCATAGGACTTATCCATTCTGATTCTTCTGCTGGTTCAATGATTCCTGCATCAAGCATCTTATTGAGCTCCGCTTTTACCCTTTCTTTGTACCTTGGATTGAGTCGATAAGGTCTCTGCTTAATGGGATTCGCATCTGGCTTGAGAGGTATTTTCATGACCCCCAAGTCGCCCAAGATGCCTTTCATCTCGGAAAACTTCATAGGAAACAAGTCTTCATAATCCCAAAGTAGATTTGCTATTTGCGCAACTTTCTCTTCGTCCCAATAATATCCTATAGAAGTGAACTTTGGTTCTTCAACGGTTCCAATGTTCACTTTCCGAGTTTTCACAGGATCAGTTAGATCCGAAATTTCCAATGGTGGTCCTTTGACTTCGCGCTTTCCTTCTGACTCAGGTATATTGACATTGCATGGGTCGTCATCATCGCTTTCCTCTTCTTCTTTGTCTACAGTGAAGTTATAACATTCCAAGGCATGCTCTATCTGTCTTGCCCATTCTGGTTGTTGATATATAGGTTCTGGTGTGTCATTGAATATTTTCTCTTTGATGACCTGTAATGCATCGTTTATACTTGGACATTCATCTTCGAAGATAAAAGTTGCTTGGAAGTTATTTATCATAACAAACCATTATGTTGTTCCTCTACGCAGTTCTGTTTCTGTGTACCAATTGTTCGGAATCTGCTCTAGTATGTGGACAAACAGATGAACCCATTCTGTTTGCGGTCTGTGTGTCGCTACTTTCTTGCAATTGTCTATGTGATCCCTTGGATCAGTTTGTCCATCTTATTTGACTTGTACAAGATCAGTTTGTCTATGTGATCCCTTGGAGCTAAGCTCCATCATATGCTTGCATTCTTTCCATGTGGTCATATTCTACTTATGCGCGGCCCACCATCTAGCAGGTGTAGCACGCAGTGCTATATCCAATGCTGCTATCTTATGTTCATCTGAAACTAATACAACATATTCTTGAAAAAATGTATGGATGTTAGTTAAGCCATCATAAGTAGGGATTGGGCTTACCTCTATTCCAATCCAGCACAATGATCTCGTGAATTGCGCGCATCTTCTTGCATATACTTCATGCATTCTGCCTTGCCAATTTTCCAATCCTACATCTAAGTCTGATATGCAAGAGCTGTCACATTGCCAACTTAATGTTCCATCCGTCGTTGGGTTGATATAGTTTGCGTGATTTGTTGTCATATTGTAAATGTGATCTAGATCATGAGCTCTGCATTCTTCTCTTATTGGCTCAGTGTATCTAGGTCCTTGTGAAGGGTCCAGGGGTGCGATGACCCTGATATCTGCCCCTTCAAAGATCATCTGCTTCTTTTTCAAATTGATGATTGCAAGGTTATCCATGGCCCAATCTCTCCCCAATAGTGCAGGATAAGGTTGGATATCATCTACAATTTCAATAACCTCAAAGTCTGCATGACTTCACACTCCATCAATGTCAACAAGAACATTTGCTAATCTCCCAAAGGGTATGGCCTTTTGCTAATTGGAGAGCCTCAACTGTATTGGTGACCATGATAAATTCGGCTTCCCCATTTGTTCCCATGTCTGCTTTGTCAATACATTCACTTTTGAGCCTAAGTCAAGGATGATCTCATCCATTTCAAAATCTATAATTTGCGCATTCAGTCGCATTTCTCTTACAGTTCTTTTATGGCTCTTGATATGATGAACCACTCTATGTGCTTCATTTACTATATTGCGCTGCTCGTAATTGCTCAGCAGGATCTGTAATTCTGCTAAGTCATTCTCGTGTTTTAATAGCTTCATGCAGCTCTATAACAACTGTGCAACAAGACTCATTGCATCTGTTGCAGTACGTGTATGATCATACGAAGCTGGCATATCCTTTACCGGAGAAGTCTCACTTTGAAACTTGATTCTTGGAGTTACAGGAAGAGAAATTTTTAGGGGCGAAATTTAGCCAATTGGCTATATTTTGGACTTTTTTTCAAAAAATAAATTCTCTATTTGGTCATTTTTAGCCTCTATTATCGCCTATATTTACATAAAATATGTTTTTTAGCATAATATTCGCCAAAATTTACAAGTTTCAGTATTAAATCATATGTTTCATATTTAATATTCGCCTACCAATCTATATATATGTTTTTTTCAATCCAAAATAATCGCCTAGAATACTATACTTAGGTATACTTTTATAATCCTTAAAAAATACCCTGGACTTACAGGTGCTGGTTCTTTGAAGGTTTCTCTTGCTTCCATGAAGGATTCTTTCTGTTCGTTCATCTCGAAAGCAGGTGTTTTTCCCATCGCTTTTCTTATCCAAGCCCCTTCAGTAGGCTTTTGATTAGCATGGTAATTCTCAGAAGTCGAAGCTTCTCCTCTTTGATCTTCACCTGTTGTAGCTCCACTTCACGTCACAGCATTAATGTTGCAATCTGTATTCCTTCTCTCAGCTGTGATCATCTGTATGTTCTGGTTCTACACTTCCTGTCTCCTCTCTTGCATTTTTTCTTGCAAAATAGGGCATGCCCCAATGACATAATCAAAAGACTTACAATATTTACAGGTAGTACAAGCATTCGTGCAGTCTCTAGATAAATGTCCAGGTTGGGCGCAGTTATAGCATACTATCTGACCTCTTCCTCTTCCTTGTCCAGTGTGTCTTCCTCTGCCTCTGAATCCAGCACGTCCTCTGTATGCGCCTTGATCATATTGCGCATTATCATTGTTATGCGGTTTTTGTTCTTGAACTCGATAGACATCAGGCTTTCTCTCTATCATGAGTTCATATGCTCTACAGTTGGTATCATCGTGGCCAACTGATTTACAGAATGTGTAGTATAGGTTCTTAGGGGTTTGCACATACTTCTGAATTAAGTAGCAATATTTTGGCCGATGTCCTCTATATAGACAACTTTCACACCATGGTCCTTGTTGTTGATTTAATGGTTTTGGAGATCTGCTATCGATGTAGTATTTAAAGACCAGGCAATGTTCTTTGGACTGACCTTCTCCCTTACACTTTGTACACCAAACTTCTTCTCGGATTTTTTTTCCTTTATTCATGTCTTGCAATTGTAACGTCAAGTTTTCTAGTTGGGTCTATATCTGAATCATACCTATGCTAGTCTCTCCTATTGTCAAAGCCTCTATTTCATCACAATATCTAGGGCCTTTGTCTGCGAAGCAACCTTCTGTTGCATCAACGGTAATCTATTGTGTGGCAACATCGCGGATATGAACCACTCTTGGTGCTGTTGTGGTGCTATGTCAAAGCTAACTTGATCTAACAGTGCTTTGAACTTCTAGTCAAATTCCCATACTGACTCAGTTGGTTTCCATTTTATTTCTTTAATCTCTGTGATACACTACAATTCTGATTTAGGTTTCTTGAATTATCTGAGGAGCGTAGTTCTAATATCCACTAGAGTCCTATTTTGTCCAATAGAATACTTCACAAATCATGTCAAGGCTTTGTCCCTGAATGTGGTAACTAATTGTGCTTGTCGTATAGCATCGTCATTGACTTGCTTAACATTACACACAGCTTCACACAGAAACCAGTGTTGCTCAGGGTCTTCTAGACACGTTCCTTTGAATATCGGCAGTTTGATGTCGTCTGTCATTCTCCTTCTGGGAGGCGCAGTGTTCTGTGATGTGTTAGGTATACTACTGCTCGGAATGTTCTGAGTACTTGATCCTACGATGTTACTACTACTAATGTTCTGTGGGTTAGTAGTATTTGTATTGTCAACTGGAGGATTATGTGGAGTGATGGGCTGATAAGAATCTACTCGAGGTTATGTCTGACTATCAGTCTCAACTTGTAACTCAGTTTCTATAGATATGTGAAGTTCATGTTCATTAGGCCTCTTCTTAGTACTAAACTTGTATCTTTTACCACTTCATAACGTATGAATGTTTTCTTCAGTATCACTGTGTTTATTACTGAACATTACAGACTCAAAACTTCTATGGATCTTATTGCATTCTTAAGACACCTTTCTCTGCTAACAACATTTCAATGTATAGACTAAGATTGTTCAGGGACTTACCTCTGAATCCTTTGAAGAAATTTGCCTCGGCTACGCTGTAACACTTCAGCGTGTCCACAGCAAATTCTGTAACGTATCCTTCTAGTATGCTATCTAGCCAGAAGTATACTACTCTTGAGATCGGGCTATCCACTACTTTAAGTCTTTGAATCAGTTCTGGAGTCCATGCTGTAGGTTCTCCTCCATGATAAATTTTTTTATGTTATGCTAGTCTTAACAACCACTCATATAGATCATTGTTGAAGAATGCGAAGAAAATTTCATAAATATCGAAATATAGGTATCTCTGCAACCATTCTTCATCAGAGAAACGCGGATGTTTGTTCTCCTTTCTTACAAACTCCTTCTATGTATTTTCCACCCAATTCTGGATTTCTGTTCTTTCGGGATTCCAATATTCAGAACACATCACCAGTTCAAGTTCTGCAACGGAACCATTTGTTGGCTATAGGAACCTCGTTCTTTAACTTCCTTGTGTTGACCTGGGTTCTGCGCAGTTGTGGTCCAACAAAACCCTTCTTCACCTGCCCTTTCGGCAACAGCCTGTGAACAAGCTGAGGTCTCACCCGAGGCGAAGTTTATGGGGGATTATAGAATCATTTTTTCTGCAATCAGGTGATGTGCGGTTAATAGACTGGGGAATTGTATGAAGTTTCACCTACTTCGCGGTTGTCACTTATGCTATGGCGCACACAGGGACTACGCACTTGGAACGACACTTAACAATGGGATAACACAACTTCAGACTGCGCTACTTCTTAACAATCACACACCTTAAATGCTTCTTTGAATTAGTGTAATTATGCATCCAACATAAGGGACCGTGCACTTTGTGCACTCATGCAATATGATGAAATACAATGTAACTGCACACTTCCATGGATGCGCTTTCAGGGAATCACACTTAACATAGACTCCGTTGACTTAGTGTTTACCCAAATATCTCATGCATTCTTCATATTCTGAATTACTCGCACATTCAACACTCAAGCATATATGTTCAACACTTAACATATTATTCCCATCACTCATTCATATGGAGAATACATATAAAAGCAAAGATACATATAATAGTAAGCATGAACTTAACCATAAGCAAAACAAAACACAGATTCAAGCACACAACACGATATTTATGTGGTTCACCCCCCGGATGGGAGCTACGTCCACGGGAAATGTTGATTATATTAATGGGAAGGGTTCAACAGTTCCAGTCTGTGCACTTAGATGTGGACTCTCTTCTCTGTACAATAGGTCTCTGCGCACGCAGCTGCTAATCCTCTTTACAATATTCAATCTCTCAATAGATATCAACAAAACACTTAGAGATCAAAATCCCAATCAAAAATCAACCCTTCCCTTACAAAAATGCCCCTTTTATAGATCGTGCCCTTAGGTCACGTCTTTACAATGCATATGGGCCAAAACCCTAGATTAACCAAAACTGGTGTGGTCACCCCGCCAACCCGGCATGTCGTAGTCAACAGCTTCTCCACTCGCCTCTAGCAGCCTTGTTGGGCCACTTGTGGCTCTGACACCCTTCTGACAGCCGCATTCCTCATGAAACGGTTATAACTGCATAGTGGCGCATCACTTTCCACCCCTCTAGCCTTCCTGTCGCTGTCGAACCGTGGCTTAGCTTCTAGCGGTTTTCTGCCACTCTAACTGACAGGTCACTTTCATCCGCTTCCATGCTGCTCCTTACCCAACTTCCAGGAATCATGGAGTCGCTTACCCAAAATAGGTCACTTTCATCTGCTCGACCACTTCCTTTACTTATACTCTTTTTCCCAAAATGGCTGTTGCGCTGGTACTGCGCATCAACAAAATTGTGCCGTTCTTAGGTTTCGTACTCCCCGCTGCGCCAATTGGACTTCGCAATCCGAACTGTGCCATTGACAAAACTGTGACACTTGAACTTCGCAGTCCGAACTGCGCTACTGCCAAAACTATGCTTCTTCAAAAATGTTCCAACTTGGGCCATGCCCAACACCTGCACCTGTGACTCTTTCATTTAGTTACCTGTATTTACAAATAGTTTTTGACAATTTTAACCTGTTTGAAAAACTATTACCCATTTGAAAAAAATGAGAGAGTGTATATGAAGTAGAATTGAAAATATTTTATGTAAATAGATTATGTAGGTTATTCATGTGCATTATTCTCCTCCCTTAATTGAGAGTGTTTGTTATTGGTAGTAGATAGTTTGAAACACAGTTTGACAATTTAACTCGATGGACCATTAAACTAAGTTGTAGACCTATAATGTGTAAAGGAGGCATGGATTTCTATGATTAAAGATCTATAATAGTTGACAGAGGGAGAAAATCATTCCAGGAAGATGAACCTGTAATGTTTAAATGCCAGAGAAATATATGAGCAGAGGATCATTGATGAATTACCGACGGTCTATAATTGAAGCAAAAAAAGAATAGAAGATTAATCGAATCCAACGTGGAAAATTGTGGGAGAGAAATAAAACTTGTGTATTTCCTTAATCGAATTGGGGAAATCCTTGTAGCAGCGAGGCATGACTACATTGTATTTGGGGATGGAGTAAGCTCGAATCTGATTTCCTTGTGATGGATCATTATACCCTATTCAAACATTCGGTTGAAGCCTTATTCTCTGCAAATGATAGGTTTACGATTTGAGCCTATAATTTTTTTTCAATGGAGTGCAGCGCCCTTTAATTTGTAGTAGAAATAGAACCATGATTTTTGGCATTTAGAGCCTGTAAGTGTGTCATTTTTACATATTGTGTGTGTGGTGCAGCAATCCATAGTTTCTTTATTCACTTAACAAAAAACCAAGGGTCTAGCCACATGTTGGTTCAAACCCCGGTATATAACTATGCTACCAAGTGACCAAAACCTATGACCGGGGGTTAAACACATAGGTGGTATTGGGAGTTGAAGGTAGTGGTTTTCCAGACCCACCTTCATGTCTCGATGGCTCCCATGTAGTGCCATGTCAAAACCGTTAACAAAAGTGGTATTGGGATGCAAGAGAGGAGTTAACCATTGACCATTTTCATCTCCTAATATTCCTCTACCGCCGGATCAATGAACCTATGGATGATCAAATCTACATTCCATTCAACAATTTATTCTACACTCAATCATTGCTTAGTTCGATCCACTCTCATTCTTAATAGTACTTTTGACTTGGGATTAATTATTTAACACATTCCATTTAGAAATTTCACCCAACATTTTTATGCATTAACCCATGCTTGTAGAGAAAAGGAAATAACAGAATTCACACCAATATTCCCGAAAAGGACTGCATTCACACAAAAATTTGCATGGAATATTTCATTTGCATTAGTTTTACGCTACATCAAACTTATTAACATTTTTATTCAAAACCTTGCTACTCCAAATTCAGAATTTTGACCCTTGTTACTACTCAAAGTTTCGACCCCTGTCTCAATGTAATTGCTCAAACTGCAAATTTTAATTGAAGGGTAAAAATATTTTTTAAACGTTAAAAGAAGGGCAGCTTCTGAAACAAAACCGTCATAAAAAATTTGACTGATGGGTAAGGGTGCCCGTCAAATTTAACCCCTGGCAGGAATTATCAAAATGCCTCTCAGATCTAAGTGGTATTCGTGCGATCTATATGCCACAGATTGTACAGAAGCACGTGGTCCATGATCTACAGGATTTTTTGTTGGCTTTGAAATGAGCGGCTACGTCGTCTGACAGGTCACAACTCCGGAGGTTTACTTTGTCTCTGATTGGTTCTAAGGTTGGCTAGCAATCTAAAAAAAAAGCACCAAATGATCTTCGATCTGCACATAAACCAAATTTGGAATAAAAGCTGCTAGTAATTTGTGTGTAGTGTAGGACCATAACATGAGTGTTAAGGTGACAAGCCAATGGAAACAAAAGGTCAAGACACTACAATTAATTGGTCTTGAAAACGATGTTCAATAAGCACCCTGCAATGCAGTATTTAATGTTGTTGCTACTGGGATATGAACCGTTGGAGTTGATCCAACGGTTCAAAATCTTGTAGCAAAAACATTAAATGCTGCAATGCAGGGTGCTTATTGAATGCCCCTAAAAATTACCAACGATAGCCACATGATGCAAAATAAAACATGTCTTGTATCAGATATGGAATAGCAAGGTTAGAGATCCCTTGCAAATACTGGGTGATTCTTTATGTTTCACCATTTTGTTTATGATCGTCTTTTTCAGAGTGATCATTGTATTGTATTGAGGATTGAATTCCTATTTTGATTCAATAGAGTTGCTAGCAACTCATGCACTCGAGTGAGATGGGTTAGCATTCTTAGGGACACTCATTTTATATTGTTTTTCTTAATTGTATGAGTACTTGATTACGCATTTTGTCTTCAAACTCATTTAAGAGGATCAATATTTTTTTTAGTTCGCCAAGTTGCACTTAAGATGGGATATGTTTGCATTTGATTCTTACTACCTCAAGAATACCTTTTTGCATCCGCATAACTCATCTTTATACTTGAGTACCATAGGTCGCACCTCATACTTCCTAATTGGGCCTTGGAGTTTTCTCATATATGATTTTCTCCTTTTCTTTGCTTATGAGAATCTATTTTGAACTTGGGTATCATAACAGGCCTTGTTGTGGGGACCTATTTATGTATTTTTTATTTACTCTGTATATTTTTGTTAGGGAGTTCGGTACACTTGTTTGCTTGGTTGGCATTCCATCAAATTACAAGCTAATCTTCTCTCAATTTGTTATAAATATGAATAATATATCCTCTTGTAATGTATCATATCATGATATAGATTTAATTAATCGAAACTCATTTATGATCCAAGTTAAATCGATATTTCTACAAAACAATTTACGACCAAAAACTAACAATTTTATACATTATCTTAAAATAATCTTAATAACAAACTCACAAATTTATTACTTAATTACAAATCATATGAAACCCTACCATTGCTTTAAAAATATTTGCTATTGTTTTCAACTTTATCTTTATACTTCTTAAAAATTAAAATTATTATTTTATACTTCTTAAAAAAACCAAAATGACATATCATTTGTGAACTATTTCAACCCATATCAATATGACAATAATATATTTTTAATATTTCAGTTAACATTTTCAGTTAATATTTAATTTAAATAATTGAAAATATTATAATCTTCTTCCCACTAAAAATAAAATAAAAATAAATAAATTTCCTAGTTCCTATATATGGCGAATGCTTACGTAATGAGGGTTGATGCTCCAGAATATTCCAGAATATTCGAACATATAGGACATTGGATGTAACTGATTGATATATATATATATATATATATATATATAATAATAATGATGATGCAACATAAAAAGCGAACCTTTCACTTTATTGATGGGGGACTTCAACTTGTGTTGGTTTTCTTTTTAAAGGTTTTTGACATCTAATATGTCTTGTCAAAATGAGTTCAGTCCAAGTCGACTTACATCATATGCAACTTGTGTTTTTCTTATATAACCAACTTGCACTTCTATGCATAAAATATATTCAACTTATATTTTGTGTGGAACTAAGAAGATATGTTGTGTATATATTGTCCCATTTAGCCGCAAGCGTACATTTTGGCTTGTATATATTTTGTTTTTGGGTGCAGAGAACATGTATAGATACATATTAGATGACCACTTAAATAGACTAAAAAAATAAATTCATTTATCACATAAATGGTATAAAAATAATAAATAATATTTGTATAAAGTAGTTTTAATATTTAGAATATATCTATATTTTAAATAGTGTAAATGCTTTTTGAAAAGATAAATTAATTTATTATTTAAATATAATATAATAAATCATTTAAAAATAAATAAATTTTACTTATATAATAGGAATTTAGCAATTTTTTAAAATCATTGTCCAAATTTTAATGTGACAGCGGATATATGTCTAAAGCAGTTTGTTCTTTATCATAAAAAGGAAGTTGGCAGAAATCAGAGAAAAGTTACACTCTTGAATTTTCAGGTTGATAAACCTGTACTCTATTTTGATGGGGCTGCTGCCCAGGATCAATGTGCAGCAGAGGATGTAATTTTTCTTAATTAGAATCACTATTATACCTTTAGATTGAAATGTGGCAGAGGATCAAATATGAAAGCTGAAATTTTGGCTTTATGGATGATTGTTAGGGTGGCAAACCTTTTTGGGCTGGCAGAAGTTAAAATCTTTGGTGATTCTCAAGTCACCATTAAATGGGCCAGGGGTGAATATAAGTTACAGGGGGTTGTTTTGTCCCCATGGTGTGATCGCATTAGGCAGGAACTTTCGTGTTTTCAGGATGTTACTCTCCAGCATATTTACAGAGAAAACAATACATTGGTGGACAAATTATCAAAGGAGGCAATGGAGATTGAGGAAGGAATCCTTTTCTGGGAAGAATTCATTGATTGTAGAATGGATTTTGTTGGCTCTTTTCCCCTTTTTGAGGACTAAAGGTAGATATTTTCTTGTCTCAGAGAAGTATATTGTGGCTATCTATTAAAATTTAGGACTTATCTCTTCTGGATCTAGTTGATTTTGATGGATTTTGATACTATGTATAAGCAGTGCTGATATAACTCATCAATGTACTATTTGATTTATTTCTATAAATAGCAATAATACTTTTTTTTGCGGAAATATATATATATATATATAATATTTTTATAAAGTATTGTGAAATATATTTATATTTAAATTTTGAAAATGCTTTATGAACCAATATAAAAATGATAAGAGAATGATTATCTAGTTTATGTTTTATATTATATTTATATAATATTAATTTTAAAAATAAAATTATTTATTTAGTTTTTAAAGATAATTCAGTTATATAAATATTAATGATTGTTATTATTTTGACATGTGTAATGTTATGTTGGTATACAAGTGTTAAGCCTTATTTAATAATAGTATTGATAGCTTGCATTCTGCGTTACAAGCACATGGACAAAATGTTGAAGTGTGCATCTACACAATTGGTGGAGGTGTGGATGTGTTACATTTTTTAAATGTGTACATGTAGAGTTGTTTGCACATGGAGTCAATTAAATGTGTGGGCACAAAATTGTTGAGGTGTACTTGTGCAAAGCTATTGAATTGTGCATGTGCAAAGTTATTTAAATAAATAAATTGTTTGTTTTTCAAAATACTATTGAGGTTTGAAGGTGTTGCCTTGAACGTTACCATGACACTACCCCTTAACCATGTCCATGACTATCAATGAACAAAAAAAACTACCAAAATACTCATAACTACACTCAAATCCCACATACTAAATCAAGACACGAGTTTATTAATTATATAAGATATAAATAATTAAATAAAAGTTGTATAACATTTTTTATAAAAGTAAACAGATTTTTAATCCAAAAAGAATTATAAACTTCAAATTTTTATTATAACAAAAAAAATATATCAAATTTTGAACTACTTGAAATTAGAATATAAACCATTCACATAAATCATTTATATAAAGATATTTCAATTTTAATTATTAAATTAAAAATACCAAATAAATATTATTTAAACAAACCAATTAATTTTAAAAATAATAATGAATAATATATAATGACTAAAAAATCAAATTGATATAAATTATTTTATTTATATTTTTTTTCTTCAACAAAAATAGCTATACTTTATTGAAAAAGTATAATAAAAACTTTATAGAGTTAATCAGATAAATAAATCAATAGATCAAAAGTCATTAACCAGAGAACTAACATCCAAAATGTATTAACCTTTTACAGATCAAAAATAGACATATATAACTGATTATCATGACTAAAACTGAGAGGGAAGAAACAAAGTGTGTATGCTTTGTTAAGAAAGAAGAACATATACGAACAACCTTCCAAAATGAGGCCTTTCCAAAGAGAGCTTATAAATTGCCCACTTAAAAATCAAAATACAAAAATATGGATCTGACCCCTTGTGATAAGGATGTAATCACAATACCCAAAAAAAAATATAGATAGCCTTCATCCACATTTAAAGTCTATTTAGATAGCATATCAACTACCCCATTAAACTTCATGTAGACATGTTGAAAAGGGATCCTAGTAAAATCATCATGTAGTCTTCTAATTCTTTCCTTCTAGCTTTCAAGTGCTAATACCTATAATTGACATTTTAATAATACCTAGTAAATGATCACCTTCCAATCACCAACCACCTGCAAATGATCAATCATTTTTGAATGAGCAAAATAAAAGAGACCCCATAAAGCTAGAAGTTCACCTTGAGTATTAGAACCACTTCCACAAAAAAGTTTAAGCTTAAAGACCTTTAAATTGCTCATATACAAATTAACGCAAGCCCCACATCTAGAACAATTATTCTGAGAAGCACTATCAAACATACCAATAGGCCATACCTGATTGAAAACAAGAATCCTTACCACTCTCCCTTGATTGTTTTACTTTTCTTTAAACATTTCCTTATAAGAACTAATTACTTGAAGGCCCGCTCTCACTACATTTTTTTTTTTTGTTTTCATTCAAAGAGAATTACATTTCTATGTTTCCAAAGCTCCCAACAAATGAAACAAGGTAATTCAAGCCATAATTTAACATCTTTTCTCCAATTTGTAAAGCAAATGGACAAAGAAGGAGAGGACCAACTTTGTGCAATCTGACAAATCCTCCTAGCCACCTGCCAAACCAACTTGGTGAAAGTATAATGAATCAATAACTATTCCATAGACTCAGCTTCAAATTTACAAAGAATGCATATATTTGGGCCAATGCCACCCCTTTTTAATAACTTAGCCCAGGTGAGAATTTTATTCTCTAGAGCCATCCATATAAAATGTTTAATTTTCAAGCGAGCATGTCACTTCCACAAAGACTGATACCGCCAACAATAATGGACATCTAATTCAGAAAATAAAGCCTCATATGCTAATTTTGCAGTTACCTTTCCTAACTACTCATTCCAAGACAAAGCTAAGGTGTCCTCACTTCTTGAGAGATGAAATCCATTCATTTGCAATCCCAACAAGCACCTATTCCATTATTTTACAAAAGACCCCTATAAGCCTATACCCCAAGCTTGCCTCCATTGTTTCTTGTAACCATTTTCCTCAGTTGTGAATCCCACCTGATCTAAAGTAATAATTCCATTTGTTCACAAAAAATTTACCAAAGCCTGTGATAATTTATAAAAACTAGAGCCTCCAATGAAAGGATATTCCCCAATCCTAATAAGATGACCATCACCTGGGATCCAAACTAACCACTCCCCCAAAATATGGAAAGAGATAACTAACTAATTCCAAATATTAGAGACCCTCTTAACTTTTTTGTCCTTATCTTTGATCCATTCAATAAAAGATCTCCCTTTTAAATGTTTACCTTTAATCACACTGCTCCACAAGCTATCCGGAAACAAACCCCTGCATAAACATTTAGCTGCTAAAGATTTTCCAAAAATAAATATGTTCTTAATACCCCATCCTCCAAACTCCTTAGGTCTAGCTAATATTTCCCATCTCACCAAGTGGATTCCCTCCTTGATCTTGTTACTTGTCTTTTTTCTTGTTTGCTGAAAACTCCCTCACTTGGAAGGAGTGGCCATTAGTCTAAGAAACCATGACCCAGGGGCATCTATTCCATCAAAATAACTAGGGGATTACACTAGGCCTGGACCACACTAGTCATCAACTTAGATGGATTTTGAGGTGTCTTCTCCCAACTAATTTACCCCTAGGAGGAATTGAACCCGGGTCGTATTGCTAACGAGATACAGACCTTAACCGAATGAGCTAGTGGAAATTAACGATCTTGTTACTTATCCATAAAAAGCTAAAAACATTTTTCCTGATTTTGTACAAAATAGACTTTGGGATCTTTGACAAGGATAACCAGTTTACAGGCATATTTTCAAGGACAGACTTAACCCGGATTAGTCTCCCACCTAGAGACAACCATCTCAGACTCCAATGCCCAATCCTCTTTTCAATTCTTTTTATAATCCAAGACCAATCCTCAGAAAGGTAGTTATTAGGATTTAAAAAGAAGCCAATGTATTTCTTATCAGAATTGATGGAGGCCATCTTAAAAGGAAACAACTACTTTATTTTTGACATGATATCTTCATCTAAATAATTTTCCAGAAAATTAGAATTTGTTTCACTCATTGCATTCCTATGGAATCATAAAACAACTCCAATATATCCTTATAGATCTTCCACTCATGAACAATGACTTTCCCAAAAAGCAAAACATCATCTACAAAGAGTAGATGAGTGATTCTTATTAGAGAAGAAATTTTTACTCCCATTAATTTTCCCTCCACCTTCTCCTTTTATATCAACCTGTTGACACCCTCAATAATTAATAGGAAAAGTAGAGGAGACAATGGGCATCATTTCCTAAGTACCCTTGAGCATTGAAAAATCTTAGTTTGAGCTCCATTGACCAAAACAACAAAATTAGCAGATACAACACAAGCCATAATCCAATCTAATGTAGCATCTAGGCTCAGGCCTATCTAAATCAAAACCAATCTAAAGAAGTCCTAGTTCACCCGATCATAAGATTTGACCAAATCATATTTTAGAACCATAGCCTTTAAAAATTTTGTCTTTATACTATGTAAGCACTCTTGAGCAACACCAATAACATCCATGATCTGATGATTGTCAAGAAATCCAAACTATTATTTAGAAATAAATTTCGAGAGCATAGGTTTGGTTGTGTTTGTAATGACCTTCGAAATAATCTTCTAGACCAAATTATATAATGAAATTGGTCTAGAATCATTAAATGAGACATGATTTGAACATTTAGAAATCAATGCTATAAAAGTAGAATTCATAGCCCCAATAACTCTTCCTTGCACCCTAGACTCCTCTACAACAACCAAGATATCTTGCCCCACAATATCAAGGAAATCCAAAAAAGGTTCCACAATCCACCCATCCGGGCCTAGAATTTTAGATCTAGCAAACTCTTTAAGGATTTTCCTGATTTCTTCCAAAAACACTAGATCAACTATATTGCTCCCTTCCTCCTCTGAAAAAATCTAGGCTATCCTTAGATAACCTTCATTTGGATCATTATAGACAAATTCCCTGGATTCTGAAATAAATTCTGGAATGATTCATCACTTCCAGTTTCAGCTACTTGGGATCTATCAAATGCCTCCCATCTGCACTCTACAAATCCCAAATAGAGTTTGAGATTCTCCCGCTCTCAACAAATTTACGAAAAATTTTGGTATTTAGGTATCCTTGATCCAACCAAATGGCTCTACTCTTTAGCCTCTGATTCTCCTCTTCTACTTTTAAGATCTGCATTCTCCTCTCCTCAAGATCAAAAAGCATATTCTACACCCACTTAGAGAAAATACATGACAGATTGATTAATAAATGTCATTTATCTCTCCTTCAAGATTAAGTAGATCCTCCTTTAATTCCTTTGTTTTTTATCTATGTCCCACCAAATTACAACAAATTTCATAACCTTGAGGTTGTTTACCAAAAGTTGCATGGCCAAGTTTCCCCATGTAAAATCATATTACTCTAGTTTTCTTTTATAAATTTGAAGACTCTAAATCCTTTAACCATACATGATTAAAATTGAAAGGATAAAGTATCCTCTCATCATTTTCTTCCATATGTAATACTATTGACCCATAATAGTTGACCAAATTTAACTTTTGAGGGATGTCAAGTGTACCTCCCTCCAATAAAATCCATACATAAGTCAAATATGGTATGAAATTATTGTTCTAAGAGTTCCAAATATGGTATAGATACATATTAGATGACCACTTAAATAGAGTAAAAACATAAATTAATTTATCACATAAATGATATAATACATAATATGTGTATAAAGTAGTTTTAATATTTAGAATATATCTATATTTATTCCCTGCCAAGGTAGGGTATATACTAATCGTTGATGTGTTAAATGTTATTGACGTGTATTAACTTGTATTTTTAGACAATTTTTTTTATAAAGTTTTCAAAAGTTTGCAGAATTTTATTATTAAATCTTTTTTTTTTAAATTAAAATAAATATTATAATTTTTAAAATTCAATAATTCTATTGTTTTATTGGTTTAGTATGTTTTTGATGGGACATAAATTCCTGATGGAGTGGTTTCAATTTTTATATTTTAAAATTAAATAAAATTAATTTATAAAACAAAAAAATTTAGTAGCAACACTTGTCCTGTATTGTGTCCTATACAAATACAGTACACCACCTATCTTATATTGATTCATCTATCCTATCCTTTACCAACATACTACTCCAAAATTCACACAGATTTCACAGAGGACAGCTAACGGGGCACTATTGAACAGTGCTCCGACAAGCTCCTCTTCCAATACAACATATACCACTGGGATGGTGATGATGGTGAACCATGGATCGTCGTTGGCGCTCTATATGAGATGCTTGCAATGCAGCGTTACAGTAAGCCTGCAGCATGGCGGCCATCTGCATAAAATATGAATCCATGGAAATCAAAGTCATGATCACTGGTGGGCAAATTGCATAAAACTGATAACTTCTGATTTATAGTTAAGTGTTGTATTATATAAGTCTATGGGTATTGAACTCACAACCATTTGTTGGTAAATTGTTAATATGATATTATGGAAATTGAAAACGCATATAAGGCCTCCATGGGAATTGAACTCATGCTCACAAATGGCATTTTCAAAGCAACTAAAGAATTGAATGCCCGAAAAAAATAACACTCACAGGAAATGAAGAATAGATTTCGGCCATGGCAATGACAATTTTATTAATGTTATTATTGAAATTATTTTTTCATAATAATATTCCTATAATATATATATATATATATATATATATATAATTTCCAATTTTTATATCTAGTTTTAACTTTTTTATTGATTTTTTAAATTAACATATATTTTTCAACTTTTTTTCTTCATAATTTTAAATTTTACACATTTCAACTCTTTTCTTCACATTTCAATATTTTAAATCTTACAAAATTATTCTTTAAAAATAATTGTTTAAATATTGTAAATGCTTTTTGAAAAGATAAATTAAATTTTATTTTTTTTTGTTGGTAAAGTGGTGGAACCTTCTTGGCTAACAAGTTTTCCTTTGGCTAAGTTATCACGAACCAGGGGCATCTAAGCCATCAAAATCACTCGGAGATTGCACCGAGCCTAGACCGCACCAACCCTTAACATGGTTGGATTTTTTGGTATCCGCAGGATTAGAATCGGTGACCTTTCCGCTTAGGAGGCTAACCATACCCCGCCACCAACTGTTCTACATCTCACGGATCAAATTAATTTACTATTTAAATATAATATAATAAATCATTTAAAAATAAATAAATCCTTTTTATATAATATATAATATATAATATTTAAGTATTGTGGAATATATTTATATTTAAATTTTGAAAATGCTTTATGAACCAATATAAAAATGATAAGAGAATGATTATCTAGTTTATGTTTTATATTATATTTATATAATATTAATTTTAATAATAAAATTATTTATTTCATTTTTAAAGGTAATTCAGTTATATAAATATTAAAGATTGTTATGTTTTTGACATGTTGTGTAATGTTACCAACATAAGCCTTATTTAAGAATAGTATTGATAGCTTGCATTCTGCGTTACAAGCACATGCACAAAATGTTCAAGTGTGCATGTGCACAATTGCTGGAGGTGTGGATGTGTTGCACTTTTTAAATGTGTACATGCAAAGTTGTTTGCACATGGAGTCAATTAAATGTGTGGGCACAAAATTGTTGAGGTGTACTTGTGCAAAGCTATTGAAGTTTGCATATGCAAAGTTATTTAAATAAATTAATTTTTTTTTTCAAAATACTATTGAGGTTTGAAGGTGTTGCCTTGAACGTTGCCATGGCACTACCCCTTAACCATGTCCACGTCTATCAATGAACAAAAAAACTACCAAAATACTCATAACTACACTCAAATCATACATTCTAAATCAATACACGACTTTATTAATTATGTAAGATATAAATAATTAAATAAAAGTTGTATAACATTTTTTATTAAAGTAAACAGATTTTTAATCTAAAAAGAATTATAAACTTTAAATTTTTATTATAACAAAAGACAATATATCAAATTTTGAAGTACTTGAAATTAGAATATAAACCATTCACATAAACCATTTATAGATATTTCAATTTTAATTATTAAATTAAAAATACTAAATAAATATAATTTATATTATTTAAATAAACCAATTAATTTTAAAAATAATAATGAATAATATATAATGACTAAAAAATCAAATTGATATAAATTATTTTATTTATATTTTTTTTCTTCAACAAAAAAAGCTATACTTTATTGAAAAAGTATAATAGAAACTTTATAGAGTTAATTAGATAGATAAACCAACAGATCAAAAGTCGTTAACCAAATGACTAATATCCAAAATGTATTAACCTTTTACAGACCCAAAATGGACATATATAACTGATTATCATGACTAAAACTGAGAGGGAAGAAACAAAGTGTGTATGCTCTGTTAAGAAAGAAGAACATATACGAACAACCTTCCAAAATGAGGCCTTTCCAAAGAGAGCTTATATATTGCCCACTTAAAAATCAAAATATAAAAATATGGATCTGACCCCTTGTGATAAGGATGTAATCACAATACCCAAAAAAATATAGATAGCATTCATCCACATTTAAAGTCTATTTAGATAGCATATCAACTACCCCATTAAATTTCATGTAGACATGTTGAAAAGGGATCCTAGTAAAATCATCATGTAGTCTTCTAATTCTTTCCGTCTAGCTTTCAAATGCTAATACCTATAATTGACATTTTAATAAGACCTAGTAAATGATCACCTTCTAGTCACCAACCACCTACAAATGATCAATAATTTTTGAATGAGCAAAATAAAAGAGACCCCATAAAGCTACAAGTTCACCTCAAGTATTAGAACCACTTCCACAAAAACGTTTAAGCTTAAAGACCTTTGAATTGCTCATATACAAATTAGCGCATGCCTCACATCTGGAACAATTATTCTGAGAAACACTATCAAACATACCAATAGGCCATACCTTATTGAAAACAAGAATCCTTACCACTCTCCCTTGATTGTTTTACTTTTCTTTAAAAATTTCCTTATAAGCACTAATTACTTGAAGGCTCGCTCTCACTACATTTTTTTTGTTTTCATTCAAAGAGAATTACATTTCTATGTTTCCAAAGCTCCCAACAAATGAAACAAGGGAATTCAAGCCATAATTTAACATCTTTTCTCCATTTTGTAAAGCAAATGGACAAAGAAGGAGAGGACCAAATTTGTGAAATCTGGCAAATCCTCCTAGCCACCTGCCAAACCAACTTGGTGAAAGTATAATGAATCAATAACTATTCCATAGACTCGGCTTCAAATTTACAAAGAATGCATATATTTGGGCCAATGCCACCCCTTTTTAATAACTTAGCCCAGGTGAGAATTTTATTCTCTAGAGCCATCCATATAAAATGTTTAATTTTCAAGGGTGCATGTCACTTCCACAAAGACTGATACCGCCAACAATACTCAACATCTAATTCAGAAAATAAAGCCTTGTATGCTAATTTTGCAGTTACCTTTCCTAACTACTTATTCCAGGACAAAGCTAAGGTGTCCTCACTTCTTGAGAGATGAAATCCATTCATTTGCAATCCTAGCAAGTACCTATTCCATTATCTTACAAAATACCCCTATAACCCTCTATCCCAAGCTTGCTTCCATTGTTTCTTGTAACCATTTTCCTCAGTTGTGAATCCCACCTGATCTAAAGTAATAATTCCATTTGTTCACAGAAAATTTACCAAAGCCTATGATAATTGATAAAAACTAGAGCCTCCAATGAAAGGATATTCTCCAATCCTAATAAGATGACCATCACCTGGGATCCAAACTAACCACTCCCCCAAAATATGGAAAGAGATAACTAACTAATTCCAAATATTAGAGACCCTCTTAACTTTTTTGTCCTTATCTTTGATCCATTCAATAAAAGAACTCCCTTTTAAATGTTTTCCTATAATCACACTGCTCCACAAGCTATCTGGAAACAAACCCCTGCATAAACATTTAGCTGCTAAATATTTTCAAAAATAAATATGTTCTTAATACCCCATCCTCCAAACTCCTTATGTCTAGATAATATTTCCCATCTCACCAAGTGGATTCCCTCCTTGATCTTGTTACTTGTCTTTTTTTGGTTTTCTGAAAACTCCCTCACTTGGAAGGAGTGGCCTTTGGTCTGAGAAATCATGACCCAGGGGCATCTATTTCGTCAAAATCACCAGGGGATTGCACCAGGCCTAGACCACACTAGTCATCAACTTAGATGGATTTTGAGGTGTCTCCTCCCAACTAATTCACCCCTAGGAAGAATTGAACCCGGGTCGCCTTGCTAACGAGATACACACCTTAACCGAATGAGCTAGTGGAAATTAGCATCTAGGCTCAAGTCTATCTGAATCAAAACCAATCTAAAGAATTCCTAGTTCACCCGATCATAAGATTTGACCAAATCATATTTTAGAACCATAGCCTTTAGATTTTTTGTCTTTATACTATCTAAACACTCTTGAGCAACACCAATAACATCCATGATATAATGATTGTCAAGAAATCTAAACTATTATTTAGAAATAAATTTCGAGAGCATAGGTTTGGTTGTGTTTGTAATGACCTTCGAAAAAATCTTCTAGACCAAATTATATAATGAAATTGGTCTAGAATCATTAAATGAGACATGATTTGAACATTTAGGAATCAATGCTATAAAAGTAGAATTCATAGCCCCAATAACTCTTCCTTTCACCCTAGACTCCTCTACAACAACCAAGATATCTTTCCCCATAATATCAAGGAAATCCAAAAAAGGTTCCACAATCCACCCATCCGGGCCTAGAATTTTAGATCTAGCAAACTCTTCAAGGATTTTCCTGATTTCTTCCAAATACACTAGATCGGCTATATTGTTCCCTTCCTCCTCTGAAACAATCTAGGCTATCCCTAGATAACCTTCATTTGGATCACTATAGACAAATTCCCTGGATTCTGAAATAAATTCTGGAATGATTCATCACTTCCAATTTCAGCTACTTGGGATCTGGCAAATGCCTCCCATCTGCACTCTACAAATCCCAAATAGAGTTTGAGATTCTCCCACTCTCAACAAATTTATGGAAAATTATTGTATTTAGGTATCCTTGATCCAACCAAATGGCTATACTCTTTAGCCTCCGATTCTCCTCTTCTACTTTTAAGATCTGCATTCTCCTCTCCTCAAGATCTAAAAGCATATTCTACACCCGCTTAGAGAAAATACATGGCACATTGATTGATAAATGTCATTTATCTCTCCTTCAATATTAAGTATATCCTCCTTCAATTCCTTTTTCTTATCTACGTCCCACTGAATTACAACAAATTTCATAACCTTGAGGTTGTTTACCAAAAGTTGCATGGCCAAGTTTCCCTCATGTAAAATCATATTACTCTAGTTTTCTTTTATCAAATTTGAAGACTCTAAATCCTTTAACCATACATGATTAAAATTGAAATAATAAAGTATCCTCTCACCATTTTCTTCCATATGTAATACTATTGACCCATAATAGTTGACCAAATTTAACTTTTGAGGGATGTCAAGTGTACCTCCCTCCAATAAAATCCATACATAAGTCAAATATGGTATGAAATTATTTTTCTGAGAGCTCTAGACAGAAAGGATCCCTCCTGAAAGACCAACCAAGTCAATAGTACACATCTCCCAATTAGGAAGTAACCTGGAAAAAAAAATTCTTGTTCTCCTACCACAAACCATTGTTTCTTGAAAAAAGATAGTATTTGAGCTGACCATCTGCAACAGTCTCTTAAGAGCCAAAAAATTTGGATGGCCCCCCACTCCCCTTATGTTCATTGAAAGCATTATCATTTCTTGGCCCTTGCTAGGGATTTTTGATCTCTAAGAGCCCTTGGACCAACAATGGGAACCTTATTAGGTAAATAAATAGATGAGGGAGCGAATTTCTATTTTCTAGCATTCCAGTTTTTAATCGGGGAAAAGTCACAAGAAAATACCCCTTTAACTGCACCCTTCTAGTCACTTACACCAAAAACTTTAACCCTATCCAAACCATCCTTCAAATTCATACTTCTAACAACCAAACACAAACCCTTACCACCCTCACTAGACTTGGGAAAACGACCGAAGAACACATGTAGAGGATATTTTTTAAGTAGGAGGGGACCAAAGAGGTAAGATACTCCAATTCCATAGAAGAGGAATCAATAACATGATCTAGAGAGGTGTGAACAAAACCCATAAAATATAAAAACTTCACCCCTTTTGAGTTCAATAAATCACCATGCAAAATATTCATATAACTGACAGGAACCACAATCGATTCAATAGAATTATGATATTTGATATCATCTAAGGGAATAGAACGTATGGACATGGACTCCTCCAAACATCAAACATTAACCTCACAGCTAGAATTGGTCTCCAAAGAAGTAGCTACTAAACTTCTATCCTCGTCTTTTTGACCTCTTGTGCCATCTAAGGGAACATAATGGAAAGGAATTGACACCTCCTTACATGAGACAATAATTCACGCACTAGAATTCACCCCTCGAGGATTATCAACTGGGTCCATAACCTCAGAGATATGGATTTGATTACTGACTAAAGAAACGGAAATGAAAGAAACAAACTCCCCCAAACTCAATTCCTTCAACCTTGTACTAGGGTTCAACTCCAAAGAAGGAATATCCAGAACCCTATCCTCAGAAATAAGGGAAGCATTACCAGATAAAGAGGCCTTCTCCCTTCCCCCCTCATCAAACTCAATTAAATTTTTCCTGAGAGACAAATCATTCACCCCATCCCCCACTAATCTCTCAGACAAAACTAGCTTGCTAATAATTTCCAATTCCAATTCACTCAATGAACTATACATAGATGGAGATATGAGCTTCAACTTACCAAGGATAGGGTGGCTCAATTCTAATAAGGTTGAATGTTGATCCAAAGGATTCGTTAAGTCTGATTTCGATTCTCTGTAACTAATGTCCAACTCGCTAAATAGATTCCATAACTTCCTCGATGAAATTCTAGGCATAGAACTCGTCACCTTCCTTGAAGTATTTGAAGAATTTTTTTATGTAGATGACCCACATCTTTTCACAATGAGCACTTGAATGACACTCCCCAGTAATCTAGTAATTGGATGAAGTAGTTTCCCCTCTAATCTATCTCAAGTTCTGTTGTCAAACCTTGAACAATATCAATTTCAACTAGAATGAGCCTCATGTGCTTATCCACTCTAGATAGGGTTTCATCCTCAATATGTAGAAATATCCCCAAATTTTTTCCCATGGCCATGAAGGCCTCACGGTTCCAAATATCCAAGGGAAATCTTGGTAAGAGAACCCATAAATGTCTAAACCACAAGCTCTCTATCCTCAGGTAAAAAGAAGGATGTAATGCTTCAACATGAGGATTCCTTTCCCATTCATCCATGTATCATTGAGGAATCATAGATGACACATCTTCCTCTTTTTTTAAAGAAAAAAAAGCCATCCCTCATTAAAACCAAAATGGATGGACTGTATCATAGAACTGGAGCCCGATGCTCTTCCACCCATGCACCAATGTCCCTCCTATGCATTGAACGGTAGCCATCTTCCCTACAAGAGCCATCAAAGAGAGAGTATGATACAGGTCATGTCTAGGAAGCACGAGGTGGACAACAGTTCGACTGAATGAGTCGACTCTATTATGGTGGAAGCAATAAGAAGCAGAATGAGCAAAGCAGGATTACACTACATAGATAAGCACAAAAACGCACAGACAATATGCAGGAATGCTAACTGTTCTTCTCTATTACTTGCAAACAGATAGATTGATTGATCGATTGATTGATTTATGTTACAATATTATACATTCTTATATAGAATTATGAGACGCTTGGGTGCATTCCCGTTACGTTTAGTTACAAAGAAGAAGTTATAACGGCTCAAAAATTCAACCGTTACAGTCGATTGGAAGATAGAGAGTCAGTCTGTCGAAGTTTGACAGTCGTTGGTCGCATGTCGACGCTGCATGTCGATGTCACGAAACTATGAGGTTGTTGAACATGTCGAAAGTGAAAAGTGTGTTGCAGTATGTCGAAGTCAAGACTCATTGGAGTTGTGTCGAAATAGAAACCTGTCGGAGTTGATGAGTTTGTCAAATTCATGTCGAGTCAAAACTTGTCGAAGCTGTATCAACATCGATGACTTGTCCCAGTTGATGTTAGAATTTGACAACAATGCCAACTGTGATGTGGATCAGAGTAACAACCTCCTTCAACCCTACATCATTCCCAAGAACCATTTTATGCCACCCAAGATGAATCTTCCATGCCCTATTATGTTGACCACTAGACCCTCCTTCCTTCCTGCCCGAAATATCCCATGACAAAGAAGTCGAGATAGGGTTCAAATATTCCCCGCTCTCCCCCCCACCTTGTTAACTTCAACTACATTGTGAACCAGATCTGATTGACCATCAAAACCCCCCTCATCATCGCAAGAATGGTCAAAACCATTATGGACAATTGAATCATCTCCTTGGACAACCTCCTTTGATGAAGACTCTTTGATTAATTTGGAAAAAACTCCAAAAAAATCGTCTACTAGCCATCTAGCTCTACAATTTCATGAAAATTTAAATCCCCATAAGCCAAGCCCTCAGAAAAGGACATATGGATGTGCTGGAGCACCTAACTGTATTCCTCATTAAGCCAGAAAACTCCTTCCTAAGCCTAGATCTCATATATGTAAGGATCTGAAAGTAACTCCACCTCAAAACTAAGATGAGGATAAAGTTCCACCATCTCAGCTAAAAACCCTCCAACACACCACACAACAGACTCCACATAGAGCCAACATAGTTGATATCATAACATCAACTCAAAACTAGGAAGACCAAGCTACCATCATAACCCAACAAGAAACAACAGCTTCTAGTCATCCAACCCTAAAACTAGCTACAACTGAAAACTAGCATGAGCTAGCATAAAACAACACCATCCAGTCACCAAACCATGTCATAGTCATTCAACAAAAAACAAAAAACTCCATTATTAAAACCCTAAGGCCAACGAGCCTAGGTTCAAAACCTTGCATCTCCATTTATGCCTCTTCAACCCCATTTATAAAAAAATCATATATGCCATAGTCAAATAATCCCTTTCCCTATTCGATTTATGAACTCATCATTCATAGATGTGCACAAATTATAACTTATACAATGCTCTTTTCTTAATGGTTCTTTTCTTGTTATTAAATATTATTTATTTACAACCACGTAACATAAGATTTTACTTGCAAAATGCAACACTTCTAATATGTGAAATGAATTGTGGGTTATAGTTAATAATATTTCATGTATGAGACGAACCTATTGGATTCAATGAGGTTGGAAAATGAGCTTGTACAATAGGCTATTACAACATACAAATCATAATTTTAGAAGATGAAACTAGTACAAGTGCTACAAATCAGGATTTCAGAGGAGGCTATAATGAAAACAGAGAAAGAATGGGGTTAGTATTTAATGGTACTTGTTTAAGACATTTGGGTAAATAACCCATGAATTCTCTAAAAACCAAAATGATGGAAGAAAGAATGCATATCATGAGATTGTAGTTGAATAGGGAGGGAGTTTGATGTTCAAGAGTGTTATTGAAATTCTAGAAGTTGCTTGAAGTAAAGGATCCATAGAAAAGGAAGGCCATCTTCAATATTAAGTGAAATATTAGCTGGTGTTCTACTTTGATTGTAGATGGAGGGAGAGTAGAGAATTCACATTTCAAGTGTACCCCTCGTCCAAATGAATATAAAGTGTTTTAGTTGCAACAAGGACATCAAATGATTAGATATTCTAAGGATAAAGTTTTATATTAAGTTTTTCCAATGGATTCTTCTAACACATATTTGAGCAAACCATAGAAGTATGATATAAATGTGGTGCATGATGGAAACAATAATACCTTTGAGTTGGAAAAGGATGGTAAAAAAATTAGGTTACACACTATAAAGGAAGAGAATGGTGTAAGTAGTAGAGTTATGTTGTGTTCTTCTCATAAATGTTGGAAGGAACTAAGGATATCAACTGTTGTTTTGTCATTTTTGCATAAGGAGAGTAAGTAGACAATAAATAGTTATGTGAAAATACAATTTAAGGATCTATTCAAAAGTATCAAGAAATCAAATTAGTTTAATAGAGTAACCTTTCTTTCCTAATTAAGAACTGTATAGGATTACACCTGCTAAGATTGGCCTTAGTACAAGAGAGATACTATTGGTTGGGAATTCCTAGAGATGTAAACAAGTGGGTAGATATTTGTAGGGTTTGTTAACTTACAAAGTAAATGAGTTATAATACCAGTTTGTATACTCCATTTCCAATAATTGATAGGGCCATGGGGGGATCTTAACATGTAACTTGTACTAATAATTCCCAAAATTGAGAGATATTGTAATCTATGAGATTACCACTTACGTACTCACATACACCTACCTATTTGGAGGTTTCATGTGTGGTCCACTCATCTCATATCCATATATGACCCACCCAATGCTGTTGCAAAATCTCTCAACTACTACTCTAATGTGATGTGTCGCCTTCCTGGAGTTTCCCTCATCTTAGAATAGATGTGGGACCTCGTTGGGATTTCTAGAATTTAGTTTGGTTCTTTAAATCCCCTTCGCTTTGGTTCCTATCCCTTGGTCACCAGTTTGATTCATTTTCACCCCTTCAAGAATCCATATGGGTAATTCCTTAGATCCATGGGTCCAATTAGTTGTTCAACTAAAATAGGGTATTTCCACATAGGTCAAACACCTTAAGAAACCACTCACACAAACAAATCATAGATAAACACACTGATGTTTTACATTTTCAAACCCTTATCGAGGGAAACGGTCCATGATCTTAACCAAACAACTATTTGAGGAAATATACTAGCATACCCCCAAAGCGGGGGAAATGAAACGCCGAGAATAACTTCAATATGTTGTAAAATGAGAGAAATGTGTGTGTATGTAGACAATACAATTTTATAAAAGGGGCTAACTCAATGGGTTTCCAACCAAAATGAGCGACTCTTCATTCTGGACGCAATGTATAGGATGGATCTATATCTTAAGCAGTGTAACGAAAGGGTCTGAGTTGTTGAAAAGGATGAAGTTGAAAATGGAAGACAATATACAATTGATAGTGGCAAGTTCCGTCATGTGTCGTGCTCAAATGGAGCCTTCCAAGTTTCCCTTGACATGCATATTGCACATTGTAATGAGAAAATTCTTAGAGAACGCACACTGTAATTTTAAACGTTCTAATTTATTTTGGGTTGAAATTAGTTAATATATATATCTAATTTCAAACATTATATATTTTGAACTGAAATTAGTTAATAAGATGTCACCTCCCTAATTTATTTAGATAATTATCCAATGATGATGTCATGACCTGTAATCTGCATTCATTTGAACCACGACATGGGAAGTAATGGCTTTACCCATAAAGAGAGTAGTCTAAACTTCCACGTTGGGAAGTAATGGCTTTACCCATAAAGAAAGTAGTCTAAAATTCCACGTTGGGAAGTAATGGCTTTACCCATAAAGAGAGTAGTCTAAACTTCCACATTTTGAACCACTTTTCGTCATAAAGAGAGTAATCTAAGTCTTTTCAGTTTCGATGGCCATCTTTAAAATTTAAATTAAGTGACAATGGTTAATGGATTTAGTTCACCTGTTCAAATAATTTTCCTCATGAAATTATTGTCTTTTTCAGTTCTGAAGCCACGATTGAAATTTTAATTCAGTGATGAAGGTTAATGGATTCAGTAAAATATTTTTTCTAATGTACATTCAATTAGATGGTTTCAAACGCAATTACAGCCCACCGTCAGTTTTCAATTTCGATGATAAACAAAACTGAGATTGAGTGCAAAGTGAGGTTTCTCTAAAATAAAAGTGAGTTTGACTCGTAAATAGGTGTTTCCTTCAGTGTCACTTTGAACTAATGGCAAATACTTTTGCTGCTATGAAAGGTTAGGAAGATAACAAGACTGATATGAAGACATTGGAGTTTTGTTATAATTCCAAATCGAAGTACATGGGGCGATACAAAACACACATTGGCCAGCAGGTGGGAGATGGGCGTTTCATAATAGAACGTGTGAGTAGCCAGGAGAAACACACGGATGAGCACACATCGCAACTACACGGAGGAACCACATCATCCAAACGACTTGGAAAGTGATGTTAACAGGTGGATGAATCTGGAAGTGGCATGGAAAATGAAGAAAAATCAGGCAAAGGGGACACAAAAAAAACGACTGAAATTGCCCACGTAGAGTACAACCGGCAGGTGCACATGAGAAATGAAGGCAGTCCACACAACAGTTCATAAAAGTACTGCCACCAGGGAAAATAAAACCGACAACATGGAAAAATAAGTTCAAATTACCTCTCCACTCGGCACACCGAGCACTCGAGCTTCAAGATTATTGAAATAAAATACAGTGCACACCCATGCAAACGAGATAAGCCACCCAAATACAACATTGAAAAAAGAAATGCCAATAGTATTATTTGTAAAAAAAAGCAATAGACAATTGGTAATGTGCAATTTAATATTTTTTAGTTTGATAATGTGCAAAAAGATTATGGAACCAACTTTTGTAACCAAAAATATTATAGTATTGTTAACCACCTCCATATACAATAGCTCTAATGAATGAATGGGTAAAATCTGATGAATAAATGGGTAAGATCGATAGCAATAACCATTGCTTCAATTTAAAGAAGCACAACTCTGAAATAAATGATAAACTATTGTGTTTATTGTTTTCAAAAAACACATCCTTGAAAATTTTTCACAGTATCTTCTTTCAACTTCGAAACTGTATGCAATTAAATTTTAATTATATATATAAGTTTTAATAACAAGTAAATCAAATCTTAACAATTTTTCTAATTATTATATATTCTATCTTAAATTTTAATTTGTGTTAAAATATAATTAATTCATAGTTCGTTTGTGGACATGGCAGAGTTGATTGTTAGCGTGGGTTTAATCTTTGAATGTGATATTTGACGGGGATTCCTAACATACCAGTGCGGCAATGCGGCTTAATCTTTCCTTTGATAAGTACTTGATCCCTAAATCGAAAATGAAAGGTATTTGGTGATAGATACGATGCTACCTGATCCCTAAATCGAAAATGAAAGATCTTTGGTGATATATACGATGCTATGACAGTTATTGAATCATACATGAAATCCTGGAAGAAGATCGAACATGCCTTCTATATGATGAATTCTAGCCAAATCATTTTCTTTTAAATTGGTTTAAAGTTATAATTTAATTTGATAAGTGCAAAAGATTCTTTCAAATTTGGTAAACAGATTGTTGAAAGTTATAATTTAATTTGATAAATAGTAATTTTGATGTAATGTTATGATCAAAACTAAATTTTAAATGAAGTTTTAAAAAACCATTTCACTCACTTAAAACACTTTAAAGGTTTCTTAGGATTCATGATCATTCTAATTTTATTATCAAGACGTTTTATGATAATGGACCATGTGTATTTTTGGATGGCACCCATCTTTTGAGGAAAAGTAACATTCTTTTGCTCTGTTGTCATAATATGTAAATTTATGCTATGATTCACGGGCAGTCATGTATGGATAGTGAATCCCAACACCAATTGTTACCTTTGTAGAGAAACGTGGAATCCGTCGGTAGAACTCAGAATCAAGTAATTTGTGGTTGGTTCTGCTGTCACTTGTTTGAACATATTGAGAGGTGTGCTAAGAATGAGTTGATTGAATGAAACTCCAAGGTCAATTGAGAAATAAGATCAAGATTATTTAGGGACTGTTTTTTCCCAAACTGCTACTTTGACCACTCTAAATAATTCCTCTGCTTTACCAAGAAGGCCCTCTTACCAGGAAGGAAACCAATCCAAGAAGAAGTGGACTTGTTCACACCCCTTGACTCGTTCAAGCCCTCCAACATTAATATAATGTTTGATATTATCTATATCTACAACATTAAACTTTGTTGCTTGAGTAATGAGTGGACTCAATAGCCAAATAAACCCTTGCTTTGTTTTGTTCTCTGTTTTACAACATCTGCTTGAGTGCTTTGAAGACCACTTCCTATAGCGCTCCCTTGATTTCCCAAGCTTTGTATCAAGGTGCTTTGTATCAAGGCACAATAACAAATATATGCTTACCTCAAACCTATGCATTGGATTCATTAGGTAGAACAATAAATTCATGGATATATGAATACACCAATTAAATGCTTCATTACTGCAATGAGAAGTAATACTTTACATCTTGTCATTCATTTGATTTTAAAATGAGCGGTGTTGTTGATAAAGCAGTTGGGTATGAATAATCAAAATCAATAGAAGGGGTATTAATAAAAAATTGAAGTGCACAAAGAGACAAATCTCCTACAAAATCTACATATGCCCCTAAATTTATGACAGTACATTGGCTAAAATTTGGCAACATCTGTAAAGGAAGCATTAAATAGCCAAGATTGAAGCAATCTACAACGTGCCCTGCTCTTTAAAGAAAACCTTCACAGTTTTTAGTGCCCTTTCCCCTTTTGCCTAATACTGTTCGCCAAATTAAAGGAAGAAACTGGCAGAATCCTATGTTTATTCAAAATACATCGTGTTAATTTCCATCGCCTTCCAATACTCAAAAAAATCAAATACACCTCCACACTTATAAACAACAAACTAAAACAAAGCTCCATGAGCAATGATCTCTATCACTGCTTCATTATACATAAACATACCACATCAGAACTCATATTTGAAATCAAAAGAAGCAGAAATGAAAATTTAGCATTACCTAGATAGCAAATTCGATGGAGGAACCAGAGGAATCTGAGATAAAAAAGGTGATGCAAAATAAGGTGTAATCTCAGGCTCGTGTGAAGGCCGAGAGATATTTTTGGTAATAGAACTTAAAAAGGAGGTTTTGTGGGTTCGGCTAACGTAATTATAGAATCACTTTAAGGCATCGAGTTGACCTCATACATTGATGGACATAGTGATGAATCCAATTGGGTACACAAACGACCAACACGAATGCATCTGAAGGCTTTCCCCACATCGCATGCTTCAATTATAACTAGATCAATAATCTCCTCAGTATTTCCTTCTTTGTATTTCATCCATACTTGCATTTCAATCAAATTAATACGTGAATGAATCATCCACAAGATTGGCCATCATAACTCATGCTCCTGGAATGTGTCACAGATTTCCCTCACATAAGAGTAGGGATTGTTCTTCGGAGAGGCTTAATCTCATGAGTAGAACACATCAATGATTTGGGCGGGCACAATTTGGAGGCCAACAGTAAGATAGAAACATGAGGCATTTCTTCATGCTCCGTCAAGATAACGTAACCGTTGACGATTTGTAGGAGTAGGAGTAAAAGCTAGCAGTCCGGCTCGGAGATTGCACAGTCGTCAGTTGACGGTAAATTCTTCATCCCAGACCTGAAGGCATCGCAGAGGGAATCATATGTGGACGTCTGCAGGCTAGTAACGGCGGTTCCATAATCGACAATGACGACGGGTGGCAGCTCCCCATAGGTCGTCAACAGACAACGAAATCCCGAGGGGAGCCGACCCCTTATTATACGCCTTCGGCGTAATTAATTCAAAAGGAAAAATAATTTATATATTATTTTCTCACAATTGATCATCAAGTGAATGACCCTCCATGCTCTTTAAATAGAGATCATGGACCAATAAGGTGTTAAACCATGAATCAATAGTTTTTAAGAGTGAGGTGAATATGAACCATTGGATCACATTATATCTATCTTGATTGTCATATTACATAAGATAGATGCATACTAAAGAAACACACTTTAACTAAAAACACATTTTACCAAGTTGATCTTAACTAACACCTAAGTGTCTAAATATTCTAACATGCCCCCTTTAACAACAACTTGGAATAGGATTAAAGGATTTAAAATGGTGACATAGTAGGAGAAGGAAGGAGGCATTAGATCCTATTCCCCCTCAATGACAAATTTCTAAACTCCTAACATTGATCAAAGTTTAGAAAACTTTGCTTTTGTAAGAGACTTTCTGAAGATGTTTGCAACTTAATCATCTATAGGGAAAAATAGCACTTTGAGAACACGATGTTTAACAAAATTTCTAATGAAGTGCATCTATAGATCAATGGTTTTTCTACACTAATGTTGAACTGAACCTTTAAGGATCTTGATGCAACTTTGACTTTCACACCAAAATTTAGTCGGATGCTGCTACTGGAATCCAAACTCCAAAAGGATTTGTTGAAGCCACATGGATTCTTGACTTGCATTAACTACGTCTTGATACGTTGCTTTTTCTAAAGAAAGAGTAATATCTTGGTGTTTCTTACAAGCTCAAGTGACAAGTTTGGAACCAAGACTAAAAATATAACCTACAGTAAACTTCTAATCATCGAGGTCACCAACCCAATCAGAATCAATGACACAAAGCAACAAAGGGGTCCCTCTTGAACTGTAATTAATCCAAAATTGGATTGTACCCCATAGATATCAAAGTATCATTTTTAGTTCTTTGCAATGACCTTCATGGGGTATTTACTTACACCACACAACAAGACCGACATCAAAGGAAATATTAGGATGGGTATGGCAACCAACCAACTAACGATACAAGGCAAAATCTACTTTGGATGTAGTGCAAATGGCAATAAGTTTGACTCCAAACTATAAGGGATATGGGGATAGTTTACAATATTCCATGTGAAATCATTGAAGAAGGTCACAAGCATACTTGGACTGAGAAAAATAAATTTCCTTCTTTGGTTTTCAAGACTTGGAGGCAAAGAAAATAATGCATAAGTCCTAAGTCGATCATTTCAAATTTCTTCTTAAGTATAGATTTCACATGGGTTAAAATTTTAGGGTTACTACTAGTAAGAATAAGGTCATCAACATAAAGAACAAGGATCATGACATGTTTTTCTACTTTCTTGGTATAGACATTGGGGTGAGAATGACATCCAAAAAAACCAATGTCAAGAATAAAGCATCCATTTTGGCATGCCAAGCACGAGGATCTTTCTTAAGGCAATAGAGGGATTTCGTAAGGCAACAAACAAGGTTGGATTAATTTTGAACATAGCTAGGAGGTTGTTCCATGTAAATTTATTCCTACAAATACCCATGCAAGGAGGAGGATTTGACATCCATTTGATGGACATCTTATTTAAGTGAAGTGGCAAAGGCTAGAACAAGGAATATGGAGTTCATTTTGGTGATAGGGGTAAAGTGTTTATTGTATTCAATTCCTTCAACGTAGTAAAATCCTCCGACAACTAACCTTGCCTTAAGTCTTTCATCACTTCCAATTGATGAATACTTAATTCTATACATCCATTTACATGGAAAATATTTCTTTGTTTCAAAAGAGGTACAAGATCCTTGCAAGTATCATTTTCCATTAAGGAAAGATATTCTTCATTCATTATTGTATCCTAATATGGATGGACATAAGCTTATACAAATGTTTTTGGATCACAAGTCTCTAAAAATTGAACCAAAGGAGAAAATAATCTCTAGAACTATGAACGTATTTGGCGTTGATTTCTTGGATCACTGGAAAGAACATCAATTTTTTTGCATGTTGTATGGACCCATCTAGGAAGTGAGGGTACTGGTGTAGGTTCATGTTCAGCCAAAAAAACTAGAGGAAGATGATTGCCGAGAAATTTAACTGCTTAAATTGGTGTCCATTAAATGATCAATCGGGGAGCTCGAAAGCTTATGATATGCTGGAAAGATATATGCAGGATGTTGGCAGGAAGAGGGTAGAACCAAGTTCTAGCATGAAAATACCAACAAAACCCCTAGATACCATCCCTCACGGCATCACCTGTTAAACAGATGAAGTCTCACCTGAGGCATCCGAGGGGGGCTGTATGAACTAGGTTTCTATAGGCATGAAGGGTTAGGAGGAAATTCTATCACTACTACACACAAATATAAAATCTATAATATAAAAACAAGTAAAACTCAAACATATTTAGATCAAATATTTAGAAACATAGCAACATGATATTCTGTATGCACGCACAAGAAGAAACATTCATCAGTACACAAAGACGATAAAACATCTTCAACATATTATCATTCATCCATAACCCATCCATAACCATACATCTCCTACACACTATGCAATAGAATCCCAAAAACAAAAAATTATTACATCATTGGATCATATTACTCTCTCTACTTATATCATATCCTCTCCCTTGTCTCTCTCATACATCCATTCCTCTATCTACTGCCTATTTATAGTTTTTTAGTGGGGGAGGATCCCACAAACAGACAAAAAATACTCCTAATGGACCAAAACCCTAACTAATTTTCATCTTTTGCGCTCTTCCACCCATTTGTTGCATGTGCACAGTCCACCATCCTTGCGCATGCTTCCCAAAACTGGTCCCTTCTTGATCTCGCTCCAACAAGACCCCAACACTCACCTGTGGCTCGTCTTGAGCCACCACATTTACTCAGGAAAAATTTGAGTCTCTGTTTGTTCACAATTTTGCTTGCTTCTTTGGTTGCACTATTGTTTCTAACTTCTGCAGAGATTCCTATGCAATCGTGACCTTCTCCTTCATTTATGCTTCCTTGGCTAAAATTGCTTCTTCTATCTACTCACTGAGAATTAGCTTCAAGGTTTCTGTGCATTCATCGGAATTTTCCTTAACCTTCCCCCTGTACCTATGAAAATTGATCTGCAACTTGCATAGCTTTGTTGTATTCTACGTAGTTTCCTCTTTCTCCTTTCATATTTTGTGGCATTCCTCCACTAATGCTTCATTTTCATCTCAGATTCTATACCACTCTTCTATGGCCACTTCATGTCTCTTGTTGACATAGTTATTTTTGGCATTGAATTTTTTTTGAATAATGTGAGTAAGGTAACAGGATTGTATCTCTATGACTTGCTCCCATATGACCACGAATGTTGGGCCTGGCCCAAGGAGGTCAAATTTTGAACACATTCAGTTTTGGAAGCTGCGAGGAGAAGCGCAACATAGTTTTGATATGTTGCGACGTTGTGCGTAGCGTAGTGTCGAAAGGGCTGTGAGGTTGGTGCCACGAGGATTACAACACCGCGATGTGCCACGTCGACGAAGATCCAACTAAGCAGAACATGGACGGATGAGGGCAGTTATTTTGGTTAGGTCACAGAAGACCTATTTTTGGCAAAGATTGTCGATAACTACCAAGCAGTGGGTAGGTGTAGATCGGGAGGTAGGTGACTAATCACAAAAAACAAAAGACTGCTACTACTCAAACCAGTCATCTAAGGCCATGAAAGAAGGAATAGCTAGGTGGAAGCAACCTGTTGGCACGTGCGTGATAGAAGATCCGCTGCCAGATACCAGTAGTCCGGTTTTGGGAAAACCGTGACAATTTTGTAAACCTAAGGGTTTTGCCTTCGTAATGTAAAGACATAACCTACGGGTATTGATCTATAAATAAGGCAATTTTGTAAAGGAAAGGGTTGACTCTTCATTTTGTTGATTATTATGGAATATTGTTAGATCTGTAAGATTGAAGCATTGTAAAGGCTCTACAGCTGAGTGCACAGAGACCTAATTTTGAGAGAGAGAAAAGAGCGTCTGTAGCTGAGTGTGCAGACGAAGAACTATTGTACCCTTTCCTAAGATAATAAACAATAGTTCTTGTGGACGTAGCTTCCCATCCGAGGGAGTGAACCACGTTAAACCTTGTGTTATGTGATTGTTTTGTATGGTTGCCATTATTTTTACTTAAATTAATTACAGTGCATGCATAACGTTACTATTATTTGATATGTGTTTACTTTTATCTGTATTCACCACGGAAGGGATGGAATAAGATGTTACTAGTTCATGTATGGATGAATGTTAACAGTCAAGGACCTATAAGTCCTTGAATGAATGGATCTATGAGATAACCACGCAGTTATGTGTTAAGGTTGAATCACAATATCAAAGCACTCAGCGCCGCACATTTCATTCATTTACATAAGTTATAATGTTTATCAGTCTAAGTAAGGATGAATGATTAAGGATTATCCACTAAGATTGAATAGAAGTGGTTAAGTCTCATAAATGACCGCGTGGCCTAGTTCACACACCGGCCTATAAGATGTGCTACGCGATAAGTTGTTGATAACTTATCATCGTAAAGTGGAAGTAATCCCCATGCCCAGTTGTTGAATGTACTGGATGCACAAGCATCCTTGCTCACTGCGCCATTCAATGCAAAGTAGAAGACCTCGCGCAATCACTAACTGCAGTATGTAATCTGTCACCACGCAGTGCATTAACCAGTTGAAGCACTTGCATCATAAGGTTGTGGAAACCTGATTCTACAACCACCCCCTCAACTTCGCCTTGGGTGAGACCTCAGGCTGCTTGCAATCTGTTGCCGAAAGGGCTGGTGAATAGGGGTTTTGTTGGTATCTTGTACCGCGAAGTACCTGGGTCTACATTGGAAAACCTCTAGATCAGAAGTAACACCAACAAACGGTTATGTTGCCGCACTAAGACCAGTGATGCGATAGTGTATTCAGAAAAGTAATGTCCGATAGTTGGCATCCAGAAAAGAAAGAGATCTGGACTTGGTGCGATAAGATCAAAAGAGATTTCGCAAAGAAAGAAAATAGATATCCACGTCTATCTGATGTACAGTGGTTGAACAAATACTTGTGGAGGGACATCCACAAAATGTTTTGGGCTTCATTTCCAAACAAGCTACACAAGTGGATATCATGCCTAGCAGAAAGAAAAAATTGTTCCCAAGGAAAAGTACCTATAGAGTGGATTCCGGACCTTACTGAACAGCTCAAAGCAATCGACAGCCCACTGTCACGAGCAGTTGACTTCTGGGTTGATAGCATACTAGAAGGATTTGTGACCGATTTTGCTGTAGATACGCTGAAGTCCTACAGTCAAGTTGAAGCATAATTTTTCGAAGGATCCAGAGGTAAGTTCCTGAAAAACATCAGTCTATACATTAAAATGCTTTTAGCAGAGAAAGGTGTTTTAAGAATGCAGCAATAGTTCTAAATCTGTCATGGTAGAGAATACACACATTGATTATGATGAAGAAAACCATACTTTGAGAATTGGAAAGAGATACAAGCTTACTAACAAAAAGAATCCCAGACAATCTAGAAACCGTATAGATATCGAAATTCCATGTGACCTCAATAATACGAACACTCAGTTATCAGCCACAATCCAGTGTATTACACCCTAGAATCCTTCAGTCCAGAACCCACCCACTGCGAGCATCGCACGGCCCATCCCACAAATCAGTAATACTAGTCACACTGCAGGAGCGAGTGCTCACAACACTACGACTTAGACTATTCCACAGAATACTATCCCTAGCACAATCCAACAGCCTGTGTCTACTTTTGTCACAGGGAATCAGTCCTAGAACAGTACACAATCCGGAAGGAGAATGACAGATAATGATATAAAACTGTCGATATTCAAAGGAACAGGTCAGGAAGACCCTGATCAGCATTGGTTTCTATATGAAGCCGTGTGGAGTGTCAAGCAAGTTACGGATGATTCTATAAAAAGAGCGTAGCTCATCACTACTTTTAGAGATAGAGCACTACATTGGTTTATGAAGTATTCTCAAGCACAGTCGAGAACCTTAGCAGAAACCTACTGAATCGGTACGGGAATTCAACCAAAAATTCAAAACATTGTTGGACCAAGTGAGCTTTGTTATAGCTCCTCAATAACATCAAGAATGATTCATTGCTGCGTTGTTGCCCCATATCAAACAACCACTAATGCAACAGAAGGTTGTATCTCAAGCTGAGGCCTTGGAGATCGCAATGAAGTTGGAAGCCTCACCAATTGGAGAAAGTAGTTCTGGGATGATACAGATCCAGAACCAGTTGGCTACCTTGACATTAGAATTGCAAGGTATGAAAAATGGAAAAGAACAAAGACATGAAGTTTGGTGCACAGGATGCAAAGGAGAGGGACACACTAGAGAAAATTGACCTTTATTTCAAGATTATCTTAACAGTGGTGCACCAAACCCAATAAATATGAATCCGAACCAGGCGCCATGGTGTGAAATTTGTAGAACCAGAGGACATCGTCCTAAGGATTGTTACCTCATACAGAAATATGTCAAAACCGCTAAAAACTTATACTGTAATTTCTATAAATCAGTTGGACATGATGAGTCCAACAGTCGCGCTTATGAACTGATGAATGAAAGAAAGCGAGATATGGAAACAATGCGAGGTGCTGGAATGTACCATGTCCAAGAGGAAAATCAGCCAAAGCAAGAGAACACCCACTATGATTAGGGAGGATATAGAGGCCGCGGTGGTGGATATCGTGGGAGAGGAAGAAATACTGGCCAAACTCAAGGAAGAAGACGAGGCCAGGTAATATGCTATAACTGTGTCCAGCCAGGTCATGTATCAAGAGAATGTACTAATCCATGCACCACATGCAACTATGTAAATCATTTGATCATGTGATTGAAGACTGCCCCATGCTTGAGGTAGAAATGCAGAAGCGGAGAAGAACAGAAACACCGAACCCTAACATCCAGTTGATCGCATCAGAGAGCAGATCTATAGGTCAGAGTGTCAATGCAGTAACGCAAAGTGGCGCTGATATAGGAAAAGACAAAAGTGTAGAAGCCTCAACTTCTGGAACAACTGATCCCAAGAAGAACCCTGGAGAAATAGTAGGGATTAGAAAAGCTCTTGGGAAAGCACCTCCATTGAACTTACAGAAAAATAAAGAAATATTTAAAGAAGCGCGGGACATGTTTAAACAACCACCACCTGCGTCACCAAGGATCCCATTTCGTAGTCAAGAACCACAAATAGAAGACATGCCACTGGCATATTATTAGACGCACGTTGCACCAGATACATCTATTTTTGTTGCGCAGTTTCTACACAGCTGCATTAAGTTATTAAAAAGCAAAGACACTCTAATGGAATTTGAAAAACTGATAAATCAGTATGAATCATGCAATAAGAAAGGAATAACACATGGCGCAGTACATAACATTAGGAGTCCCAAAAGAACTGGCAGGTAAATGCGGTTCACTGCACAGATAGGAGACTACGAGATGGATGAGATCATTCTTGATCTCGGATCTGAAGTGAATGTCTTGACCAAGAAGACATGGTAGGCGATGGGAAAACCAAAGCTACAGTGGTCACCTATACAGTTAAGAATGGCTAATCAAGGCATAGTTATACCTCTGGGAAGGTTAACCAATACCATTGTTGACATTGACGGAGTGCGAAGTTATGCAGACTTTGAAGTAATTGAAATTGTGGATGATAGCAATCCTTATCCAACACTACTGGGCATCGATTGGGCAATGATGAACTCCACCGTCATCAATCTGAAGACAATGAAAATGATATTTGAAGGAAATGACATCAGGGTCATCGCACCAATGGATCCTTCGTAGGGGGAGCGATATGTTGAACCTATTCAAGAAGAGTACAGAGTTCAATACCTTGACCGTATCTATAAAATGACAACAAATGCTATGGATTATATTCATCCTACTACGGATGGAATGCTCAGCTGGCGCTGTGATAGTTCTTGCATCTTAGACTCTGAGGCAGGATTAGAAAACTGGAAACACAGAATGCATGAAGTATTTTCCAGGAGATGCGTGACAATTACAAAGTCACTCCGCTAGATTGGAAACCAGGTAAGTCAAATCCCCACTTATGATGGTACTGCTAACGTCTATTCATTTATCAAAGAATACATTGTAGCAGTTGCAAATGAACATCGCATCTCAGCATTAGATATGGCACTCCATGAGACACCTGCTAGATGGTGGGCTACACATAAAAAGACATTGACAACTTGGGACCAGTGTAGAATCAAACGACAGATCAGATTCACTGATAACATTACACTACCATTTGAGAAATATAATGGCCAGGCGGATACAAAGGATCATATTGCCACCTGTGCAAAAGCATGGGAAGAAAGACCATAGACAGAATGGGTACATCTTTTTGTGCATATGCTGCAGGAGCCCATTCCAAAGAAATGGTACCTAGAGGAGGAGCTCCATAGAGGAACAACAAATTGGTCTGTCCTTACTGCGAGCTTCTAAAAGGACTTTAGCTTTGAAAACGACCATCCAACTATCCATGACATGCTGTATCTTATGAAGGAAAAGATATTTACACCATATTCCATGGAGGAAAATATAACATCAGAAGAGTTTTTTGAAGCAAACAACGTACTTGCGAGTCTACAACCAGATTGGGCAGAACAAGTAGAACAAATCTTGGATTGTTATAACTTAGCTGAAAAAGATGAAGATAAAGAAGAAAATGATGAGGAGGACCCGCGAAATATAAAGATCCCTGAATCAGAAGGAATGCGTGAAGTAGAAGGACCTCCACTAAAGATTCCAGATATGAGTGGACCAGTCAAAACAAAGAAAGTAAACATCGGTACCAGTGAGGAGATGAAGTTCGCAGCAATAGGAGACTATTGGGATGATGATACAGTTGCGGAGATCACAGCTATATTACAGGAATATCAGGAAGTATTCTCGACAAAGTTCACAGAGATGAAAGACATCCTGGGAAACTTAGGAGTGATGAGAATTCCTCTTAATCCAGGAGCGAAACCTATTAAACAAAGGCCATATAGACTGAATCCATGCTACAAAGAACGAGTTAAGGCAGAACTCAATAAGATGCTCGATGAAGAAATCATTGAGCCAGTTGAAGAATCTGAATGGATAAGCCCGATGGTCATCCAAGACAAGAAAACAAAGGGTGAGATTAGGATCTGTGTTGATCTCAAAAAGTTGAATGATGCCTCGATACATGACCCATTTCCTACACCTTTTACCGACGAAGTACTTGATAACATTGGAGGGAATGAGGCATACTCTTTTACTGATGGATTTTCTGGATACCATCAGATAAAAGTTGATCCAGCCAATAGGAACAAGACCACTTTTGCAATAGAATGGGGGTCGTTCCAGTATACAATCATGCCTTTTGGTTTGAAGAATGCACGAGCCATATTTTCAAGAGTGGTGATTGCAGCATTTAAAGAATTCACCCACACGTTTTTAGAAGTTTAATTTGATGATTGGACCATTTTTGGGTTCCTTAAGAACCATGCCGCGAACCTCAGAATGATGCTGGAAATATGCAGACATCATTGGATTTCATTGAATTTGAAGAAATGTATTTACTGTGTTCCTTATGGGATTCTGCTGGGACATATTGTGTGTAAGCAAGGATTGATGGTTGAGCCTGCGAAGATCGCAATTATTGTAAACTTACCTACACCAAATTCAGTTAAACAATTGCGCACTACACTAGGGCATACCGAATACTACAGGAAATTCATAAAGGGGTATGCACAGATAACCGTAGCAATAGAGAAGCTTTTAAAAAAGGATGCACTGTTCATTTGGAATGAGGACTGTGAGAAAGGATTCAACACATTGAAAGAGAAAATGGTCACTACACTGATCCTAGTTTTTCCAGACTGGGAAAAGCCATTTCACGTACATGTTGATGCTTCATGTTTAGCATTGGGTATTGTTCTTGCGCAGCCAGGAGAAGGAGGAATTGATCATCCCATTGCATTTTCAAGCAGAAATCTGTCATCTGCTGAGAAGAACTATACCACTACTGAAAGGGAAGGACTTGCAATGGTATATGCACTACATAAGTTCAAACACTATTTGCTCGGTGCACACTTCTCAATGTTTACTGACCATTCTACATTAAAATACCTGGTCAATAAGCCATTGTTAGGGGGGTGAATATGCAGATGGCTCTTACTCTTCCAAGAGTATGATTTTGAAATAGTAGTTAAACCAGGTAAATTGAATTGAGGGAAAATTGAATTTAGGCCCTGATCATCTATCAAGGATCGAGTCAGGAGAAGAACCAACAGATCTAGAAGACAATCTGCCCGATGCGCAATTGTTTGCTATACAGGTTTCTGATGATTATTATCAGGATATCATTGATTTTCTTACTACTGGGTTTGCACCTACTGAATTCACTACGCAGAAAAAGAAGCAGCTGGTAGTGCGAGCCACAAACTTCACCATTATTGCAGGACAACTCTACAAGTTAGGACCTGATGAAGTGCTATGAAGATGTGTATTAGAACATGAGAAGCCATTTATATTAGCTAATGCACATTCAGGAGTCACAGGAGGTCATTATGCAGGAAGGGCTACTGCGCAAAAGATATTGCGCATAGGGATATGGTGGACTACAATTCAGAAAGACTCCAAAGAACATTGCCAGAACTGTGATGTCTGTCAGAGGACAGGGAAACCATCAAGAAGAGATGAAATGTCGTTGAACCCTCAGCTGACCTTGCAGGAATTCGACAAATGGGAAACCGATTTCGTGGGACCTATTAACCCATCGGGAAAAAGAACTGGTGCGAGGTACATTATTACTGCAACTAACTACCTCACCAGATGGTCAAAAGCAAAACCAGTCAAAGACTGTAGCGTAGCTACAGCCGCACAGTTTATCTTTGAGAACATCCTTACATGATTTGGATGCCCAAAAATTTTGATGAGTGATCAAGGCACCCATTTCCTAAACAGAACTATTGAAGCTTTAACTGAAGAGTTCTCCATCCATCATCACCGTAGTACACCTTATCACCCACAAGCGAATGGAATTGTTGAAGCATTCAATAAAGTACTTGAGAATGCGTTAACCAAGATATGCAACGTAAACCGCGATGATTGGGACCTGTGCATTCCGTCCATATTATGGGCATACAGAACGACATGCAAGAAATTAACTGGACATGCACCTTTCAGATTGGCTTATGGGTAGGAAGCAATAATACCAATGGAATATATTATTCCCAGCTTGATAATAGCTACATTTACAGGGATGGAAGATCACGCAATGCAGCACTCGAAGGAAGGCTATTACACTTGGTTGGGTTGGAAGAAGATCGCTTCTTCGTGGGATTCCACCAGCAAGTGCATAAAGAACAAGAAAAAGCATGGCACGATCTCCACATCAAGAATAAGTCTTTTCAGGTAGGTGATCTAGTCCTCCTCTATGATAGTAAATTCATGAATTTTCCTGGAAAATTTAAAAATCATTGGCTTGGACCATATACTATCATACATGTTACTAACGAAGGCGCAGCCCAGTTAGCTACTTTAGCCAGTGATACATTACCCAATTTGATAATGGAAGCAGACTAAAGCTTTACCATGATAATCCTGCTTCACAGCATCCATCATGATCAGAAAAGAAGGAAAAGCTTCTAGGTGCCAAGTACAGTTGGAATTGGGCACTAGAAACTGTGGAAAAGTCTGTACACAAAATTGAAAAGATAAATCTATGTACCGCGCAACAGTGTTGAAGCTACAAGAAAAAAATAAAAAATAAAAATTTAAATTAGACACTGCAAAGTCACTGTGCAAAACCAAAGATGACCTACCACGCGGTTCGACGCAAGGCTCCAGAAAATAGCCGTTACAGTGTTGGTCGGAAATATAGCCGTTATATAGTAGTTTCCTACCAACCGCTCGGGCATTTAAAGCACAGATAGTCGTTCTGAACAAAATTTTGAAGGATAAGACAAAAGGAGCAGTCAGATTTGGCCAATGGATACCACCATTAAATGCTTATCTAGTCGTTCAAGGGCGCGGAGGAGGGTCCACCATGCCTATAAATAATACTGCATATCGTCTCGTGGGAGTATCAAACACTTCAAAGTTTTTGCATATACTTCTCTCTAACCTAGTTTCCGTAAGCCATCTACACACCTTGAGACCGTTTGCATGTCTGAGAACTTTTCAATTCAAGAAGAATTCAAAGTTTAGGAGATAGTGCAGATTTTCAAGCACGGAGGGATCAAAGGGTTACTGAAAACCCCAGCTAAGAAAGGTATCTTCGAACCAGGAAAATCATCAAGAAGGTCGCCAAGGCACGGTCCAACAATGGAAGATAAAGGAAAAACTCCAGTCGCACCAAGAACAAAGATTCCCAAGATGGGTTCCACAGTGAAAAATCCATCGGTAGTAGATAAAGAGATACCCTTGACTCTGACCCCAAACTACATTTCATCTCATGCACTAGATGCACCAGTATTTAAGCTAATGAAAAATTCCAATTACGAGATCCCACTTTCACCTATATGAAAGCATGTGGAGCTAGACAAGAATCTGTTGGAAAAAATCTAAGATTGTAAATGGGAGGATTATGATTTGTTGGCGATACAAAAGGACAGGCCCCATGACCCGAAGTTCCCACATTTCCAGCTTGACCACTATATGTCTTGGAAGAAATATGCAAAGGGTAACCTGAACTTGGTCGCCAAAAGTTGGTTATCGGGAATAGTCCAGTCTGGACTACTCAGCCCACTCAGGCTCCTACATTTTGAGAGAACCCTAGAACTGAATGCGGTAGTAAGAACGTTGATGGCACGAATGCATCAGGGCTATTTGTGGCTAGACCGCAATGTGGACCTAAACATCGATCTAATCCATTGTATCACGGGCCTGAGTAAGAAGGGTAAATATCCCAAACAATTATTCCAAGGGAAGAGCAAGGATAGAGAAGCTGTAGCAATGATGAAAAAGACCCAAGCTATAGGTTTTCCAATGTAGACCCAGGTACTTCATGGTACAAGATACCAACAAAACCCCTATTTACCGGCCCTTTCGGAAACAGACTGCAAGCAGCCTGAGGTCTCACCCGAGGTGAAGTTGAGGGGGTGGTTGTAGAATCAGGTTTCCACAACCTTGTGATGCAAGTGCTTCAACTGGTTAATGCGCAACGTGGTGACAGACTGTGTACTGCGGTTAGTGACTGGATGAGGTCTTCTACTCTGCATTGAATGGCACAGTGAGCAAGGATGCTTCTGCATCCAGCACATTCAACGACTGGGAACGGGGATTACTTCCACTCTACGATGATAACTTATCAACAGCTTATCGCATAGCACTTCTTATGGGCCGGTGTGTCAACTAGGCCACGCGGTTGTTTATGAGACCTAACCACTTCTATTCAATCTTAGTGGATAATCCTTAATCATTCATCCTTACATAGACTGATAAACATTATAACTTATGTAAATGAATGAAATGGATGCCGTTGAGTGATTTGATACCGTGATTCAACCTTAACACTTAACTGTGTGGTTATCTCATAGATCCATTCATTCGAGGACTTATAGGTGCTTGAATGTTAACATTCATCCCTACATGAACTACTAAGATCTTATTCCATCCCTTCCGTGGTGAATACAGATAAAAGTAAACACATATCAGATAACAATAACATTATGCATGCACTGTAAGTAATTTAAGTAAAAATAATGGCAATCATACATAGCAATCAAATAACACAAGGTTTAACGTGGTTCACTCCCTGGGATGGGAAGCTACGTCCACAAGAACTATTGTTTATTATCTTAGGAAAGGGTACAACAGTTCTTCGTCTGTGCAGTCAGCTGCAGACGCTCTTCTCTCTCTCAAAATTAGGTCTCTATGCACTTAGCTGCAGAGGCTTTACAATGCTTCAATCTTAAAGATCTTACAATATTCCATAATAATCAACAAAATGAAGAGTCAACCCTTTCCTTTACAAAATTGCCTTATTTATAAATCAAGACCCGTAGGTCATGTCTTTACATTACGAAGGAAAAACCCTTAGGTTTACAAAACTGTCGCGGTTTTCCTGAAACCGGACTACTAGTATCTGGCAACGGATCTTCTGTCACGCGCGCGCCAACAGGTTGCTTCTGTCGAGCTGTTCCTTCTTTCATGGCCTTAGATGACTGGTTCGAGTAGTAGTAGTCTTCTGTTTGTTGTGATCAGTCACCTACCTCTTGATCTGCACCTACCCATTGCTTGGTAGTTATCGACGATCTTTGCCAAAAATAGGTCTTCTGTGACCTAACCAAAATAACTGTCGTCATCCGTCCAAAATCTGCTTAGCTGGATCTCCGTCGACGTGGCACATCGCGGCGTTGTAATCCTCGCAACACCGACCTTGCATCCCTTCCAACACTGCGTTGTGTGCAATGTCGCAGCATATCAAAACTGTGCTGCACTTCTCGTTGCAGCTCCCAAAACTGAATGTGTTCAAAATTTGACCTCCTTGGGCCAAGCCCAACAGGCCCCTAACACTTACATGTGGCTCACCCCCGAGCCACCTGCAACACTACCAAGTTGTACCTCCGGCTACGAGGCTATCATCGCAGTGAACTCATTGTATGTGCTGAACAGCTTGCTGACTACTTGCTTTGTGTCCTGCTCGACTTGTCGGACTGTTTCCATTATGTCCGGCATAATTTCATGGTCGATCTGGCCTTCCACCTACGCCTGATTCTCACGCAGCTCTTTTAACTTATCCTCGATCTCTTTTGTGATCGTGTTGGCATCCTCCAGTAGAGACTGTGACTTATCACCTAGTTCAAATTCTCTTTCCCGTAACACCTATACTTCCTCTTTCAGTGCGTTAATTTCTCGGTACTTTGGTAGCCTATCTCTTGGTAGAAGAGCTTTTACTTTTGTATTCAGCTGTTCTAGTGCAGTCTGCTTCTGCTCTACAACATCCTTCACCTCTTGCAATGTTGGATCTTCTTCCATGGTAGTGAATGTCGTCGATGCTGCGTCCAACGGCCTTTGGCACTTAGCCACTTCCGCCGCGATGTTCTCGGCGGTGTTCTTTACCTCCTTTGCTCTCAACTGCTGCTCATTTGGTGGTGTTTGTGAGTTAGTTTGATCCTTCAAGGCAGCGATATCCACTCATGTAGCTTTTTTGGAAACGAAGCCCAAAAAATTTCGTGGATGTCCCTCCACAAGTATCTGTTAGACCACTGTACGTCAGATAGACACGGATGTATGTTTTCTTTCTTTGCGAAATCTCTTTTGATCTTATCGCACCAAGTCCAGATCTCTTTCTTTTCTAGATTCCAACTATCGTACATTACTTTTTTTAATACACTATCGCATCACTAGTCTTAGGGCGGCAACGAAACCCTTTGTTGGTGTTACTTCTGATCTAGAGGTTTTCCAATGTAGACCCAGGTACTTCACGGTACAAGATACCAACAAAACCCCTATTCATCGGCCCTTTAAGAAACAGACTGCAAGCATCCTGAGGTCTCACTCGAGGCAAAGTTGAGGGGGTGGTTGTAGAATCAGGTTTCCACAACCTTGTGATGTGAGTGCTTCAACTAGTTAATGCATAACATGGTGACAGACTGCGTACTGCGGTTAGTGACTGTGCGAGGTCTTCTACTCTGCGTTGAATGACGAAGTGAGAAAGGATGCTTGTGCATCTACCGCATTCAACAAATGGGCATAGCGATTACTTCCACTCTACGATGATAAGTTATCAACAACTTATCGCGTATCACTTCTTACAGGTTGGCGTGTCAACTAGGCCACACGGTAGTTTATGAGACCTAACCACTTCTATTCAATCTTAGTGGATAATCCTTAATCATTCATCCTTACTTAGACTGATAAACATTATAACTTATGTAAATGAATGAAATGCGCAGTGTTGAGTGCTTTGATACCATGATTCAACCTTAACACTTAATTGCGTGGTTATCTCATAGATCCATTCATTCGAGGACTTATGGGTGCTTGACTGTTAACATTCATCCATACATGAACTACTAACATCTTATTCCATCCCTTCCGTGGTGAATACAGATAAAAGTAAACACATATCAAATAACAGTAAGGTTATGCATGCACTGTAAGTAATTTAAGTAAAAATAATGGCAATCATACACAGAAATCACATAACACAAGGTTTAACGTGGTTCACTCCCTCGGATGGGAAGCTATTTCAACAAGAACTATTGTTTATTATCTTAGGAAAGGGTACAATAGTTCTTTGTCTGCGCAGTCAACTGCAGACACTCTTCTCTCTCTCAAAATTAGGTCTCTGCGCACTCAGCTGCACAACCTTTACAATGCTTCAATCTTACAGATCTAACAATATTCCATAATAATCAACAAAATCAAGAGTCAACCCTTTCCTTTACAAAATTGCCTTATTTATAGATCAAGACCCGTAGGTCATGTCTTTACATTACGAAGGCAAAACCCTTAGGTTTACAAAACTGTCATGGTTTTCCCAAAACCATACTACTGGTATCTTGCAGTGGATCTTCTGTCACGCACGTGCTAACAGGTTTCTTCTGTCGAGTTGTTCCTTCTTTCACAGCCTTAGATGACTAGTTCGAGTAGTAGTAGTCTTCTGTTTGTTGTGATCAGTCACCTACCTCTCGATCTGCATCTACCCACTGCTTGGTAGTTATCGACGAGCTTTGCCAAAAATATGTCTTCTGTGACCTAACCAAAATAACTGTCGTCATCCATCCACGCTCTGCTTAGCTGGATCTCTGTCGATGTGGCACATCGCAATGCTGTAATCCTCGTGGCACCGATCTCATAGCCCTTCTGACATTGTGATGAGCGCAACGTCGCAGCATATCAAAACTGTGCTGCGCTTCTCCTCGTAGCTTCCAAAACTAGATGTGTTCAAAATTTGACCTCCTTGGGCCAGGCCCAACAAGCTCAAAGGATAGGCTGAGCTGCAAGCAACTAACAAGCATTTGGAGACTGATAGTTCACGAAAAAATATGGAACTGCAAGACACACATGATCGTCAGTTAAGGCTTGAAAACACAATCACTGCAGTCGCCGACAACATCGACGAGCTCGAGGTACAAACAGAACCAGCGGATACTGTTATTAAAATTGGCGAGCTAGTTTCCTGCCTCAAAATAGAGAAACAGGACATGGAGCTTCTCTATGAGGATAATATTACTGCCTTGAAGGAGCAAACTAACCCACAAACACCACCAAATGAGCAGCAGTTGAGAGCAAAGGAGGTAAAAAACACCGCCGAGAACATCGCGGCAGAAGTGGCTAAGTGCCAAGGGTTGTTGGACGCAACATCGACGACATTCACTGCCCTCGAAGAAGACCCAGCATTGCAAGAGGTGAAGAATGTCGTAGAGCAGAAGCAGACTGCACTGGAACAGCTAAATACAGAAGTAAAATCTCTTCTACCAAGAGATAGGCTCCCAAAGTACTGAGAAATTAACACACTGAAAAAGGAAGTACAGGCATTACGGGAAAGAGAATGTGAACGACGCGATAAGTCACAGTCTCTACTGGAGGATGCCAGCACAATCACAAAAGAGATCGAGGATAAGTTGAAAGAGCTACGTGAGAATCAGGGGCAAGTGGAAGGCCAGATGGACCATGAAATTACGTGGGACATAATTTGAAACAGTCCGACAAGTCGAGCAGGACATAAAGCAAGTGGTCAGCAAATTGTTCAGCACATACAATGAGTTTGCTGCAAAGATAGCCTCACAGCCAGAGGAACATCTTGGCAGTGTTGCAGGTGGCTCGGGGGTGAGCCACATGTAAGTGTTAGGGGCCTGTTGGGCCTGGCCCAAGGAGGTCAATTTTGAACACATTCAGTTTTGGAAGCTATGAGGAGAAGCGCAGCACAGTTTTGATATGTTGCGACGTTGCGCGCAGCGCAGTGCTCGAAGGGCTACGAGGTCGGTGCCACGAGGATTACAGCGCCGCGATGTGCCAAGTCGACGGAGATCCAGCTAAGCAGAGCATGGACGGATGATGGCAGTGATTTTGGTTAGGTCACAGAAGTCCTATTTTTGGCAAAGATCGTCAATAACTACCAAGCAGTGGGTAGGCGTAGATCGGGAGGTAGGTGACTGATCACAACAAACAGAAGACTACTACTACTCGAACCAGCCATCTAAGGCCGTGAAAGAAGGAACAACTCGGCATAAGCAACCTGTTGGCGCACACATGACAGAAGATCCGTTTCCAGATACCAGTAGTCCGGTTTTGGGAAAACCGAGACATTTTGGTAAACCTAAGGGTTTTTCCTTCATAATGTAAAGACATAACCTACGGGTCTTGATCTATAAATAAGGAAATTTTGTAAAGGAAAGGGTTGACTCTTCATTTTGTTGATTATTATGGAATATTGTTAGATCTGTAAGATTGAAGCACTGTAAAGGCTCCGCAGCTGAGTGCGCAGAGACCTAATTTTGAGAGAGAGAAGAGCATCTGCAGCTGAGTGCGCAGTTGAAGAACTGTTGTACCCTTTCATAAGATAATAAACAACAGTTCTTGTGGACATAGCTTCCCATCCAGGGGAGTGAACCATGTTAAACCTTGTGTTATGTGATTGTTGTGTATGATTGCCATTATTTTTACTTAAATTACTTACAGTGCATGCATAACGTTACTGTTATCTGATATGTGTTTTCTTTTATCTGTATTCACCACGGAAGGGATGGAATAAGATGTTAGTAGTTCATGTATGGATTAATGTTAACAGTCAAGCGCCTATAAGTCCTCAGCGTCACGCATTTCATTCATTTACATAAGTTATAATGTTTGTCAGTCTAAGTAAGGATGAATGATTAAGGATTATCCACTAAGATTGAATACAAGTGGTTAGGTCTCATAAACCACCACATGGCCTAGTTGACATGCCGGCCCATAAGAAGTGCTACACGATAAGATGTTGATAACTTATCGTCATAGAGTGGAATTAATCCCCGTGCCCAGTCATTGAATGCGTTGGATGCACAAGCATCCTTGCTCACTGCGCCATTCAACGCGGAGTAGAAGACTTCGCGCAATCACTAACCGCAGTATGCAGTCTATCACCATGCTATGCATTAACCAGTTGAAGCACTCACATCACAAGTTTGTGGAAACCTGATTCTACAACCACCCCCTCAACTTTGCCTTGGGTGAGACCTCGGGCTGCTTGCAGACTGTTTTCGGCAGACTGTTTTCGAAAGGGCCGGTGAATAGGGGTTTTGTTGGTATCTTGTACTGCGAAGTACCTGGGTCTACATTGGAAAACCTCTAAATCAGAAGTAACACCAACAACGAAGTAATGAGAAAATGCATGAAGATATAGGAACCAAGTCCCAAAGGGATACATCTCATAGGATCATGATGTTAAAAGAGAAATCAGTTTAAAAATGGAGAAAAGGTGGATTCTGCAGAGGTTTCATAAAAAAACGGTCCATTTTAAACATAGGCAAGATCTGCAGTTGATAAGAAATTCGTTGGGGAAAGATGCAGATTATATAACGGTGAGGGAAATAGGCGAAATGACCGTTGGCAGGGGATAAAGGCAGGAAAGGTTCAACGGTTGATGATCAACGGGTGGAATATCAACGGTTGATGTTGATTTCACGCTATCAACAAATGCGGATGATGGAAGTGTTAGGTGCTAGCGAAATCTAAAACCACTTACCATGTGTCGACAAAGGATGATTTTTTTGGTTGAAAAAAGGTAGGAAGAAACCACCTATCATGGTTGCAAAACCAATTTTTTGGGAGTTATAAAGGGACAAGTGCGTGTGAGACACAAAAATTTTGATTTCACATTTGAAGACTTGGACGTCCCACACATAGTTGGAGGCCGACGGAGTAACCTTTTCCAAGTCACATATTTTCATGTAGGCCCCCGATTTCTTGGAAATGACTAAGTATTTTATAGAATGAAAGAGCAAGGTGAATTGGAACATCAAAATAGGGAATTTACCAAGTTAGAGGAAATATTCGAAGATAGGTATGGGGATGATGTTGATACAATTATGACCATGGGTTAGGTCAGTGAAATTAAGAAGAAGTTGAAATATTTACAGAAGCAGGGGGTATACGTACATAATGTTTGCAGGTCCCATTTTTATTATTTTTGTCCAGAACAAACCATAACATTCCTAGACTTTGTTTCCTGGTGCGCCATGAACTATTCCCAAGCCGAAAGAGTCATTATGGATTCCAAAAGATCAAAAATACTTTGTCCAGTCAATTCCTTAGTTGTTAGAAATTCATTAGAAGTTCCATCGTCCTTTTCTCAAAACCCTGAAGATTTTGCAGAATAAAAACTAATTGACCTCTATAGACATTCTGCACTTGAAAGTAAACAAACTTTTTTATCAAAAAATCTCAAACCTGATACCTCAATTGATGACTTACCTTTTCCTTTAGACATTACCCTGTTCAACGAAAAATTCGAAGTTTGGCCTTTCATTATTCAACCAGTTTCCAGGGTTATATGATGACAAAGTTGTCTCAGAATTTTTTAGGTACCATTTCCGCCACACTGATCATTCAAAATCTAAGTATAAGACCCCAATTTTCAACTTTTGGAGATCATCTTTAATGCCATGGACTGAAAAATAATGTTCCATTTGAGTCACCCAACCTAAGGGGTCAAAACCATAAAATTTGCACAAGTCAATCTTTAGAAGATAGTTCCATGGAGTTTTGTATTCAAAGGAGGGAGATTGGTGTTCCGGGAATAGAGAGTGAGAGCCCTATTCTATAGTGGCCACAAATTCATGAGTTGAGGTTTGAAAGGGTAGAACATATTCACAATGTTGGGTAATAGAAAAGAGCATGAATTCGATGTTGGAGTTCTTATGTTCTTGTTCAGTCATCTATTGGGTGAGTTGTCCCATGTTAGAGGTGAGGTTGTGAAGGTGAAGAGGTTTAGTGGGGGAATTCGGATTGGGTTGGGGTGGATTTTGATTGGTATTATGCATGTTGGACTGGTTCCGAGTGTATACCATGGGGGCAGAAAAGTAGGAACTACAAAAGGAGAGGGGTTTCCAAAATACTATTAGATTCAAATATGTAGGAATTTCATGTGACCTCCCCCAATGAATTTTCTTAATTCTTAGACAGAAGGAATAAATCTCACAAACAGGCTACATAGAAAAGGGTTTCTAGTTTTTCCAGGGTTCTAAAGTCAAGGGATTATCATGCACTATAGCTCTCTTATATACTTGTGGGGTCCAATAGTAGTACTCGACCCAATCTATCAGGTCATTAAATAAGGAGGCTCAATCATGCCCTTGGTTGTGCTACCTTGTTGGAATGTTTAACGTTAATATTACAAGTGTAATGATGTCTAGTGTGATGTCATAAGATGTTGTGATGTCTAATCTAAAAATGGAAGGCATAATTATCTCTATATTATGTAAAAGGATTTATCCCACATGCATCATTGAGTAATAGTATCCTATTACCATTCATCATAAAATATGTAAAATCATTTATCCCACATGTATTATGGGATGTAATTATTCCATACCTCTAGCTATATAATAGATGTGAAGGAGACCCTTTTGGGTAAGTTGAATATTGTTGAGAGATATTGTGAACATTATTGTGCTACATGATAGAGAAAATGTGAGTTGAGATCAAGGTTAATATTGGATATTTCCAAAGAATAAAGAAGATCATACCTTCCCGTGGATGTTTCCCCATTTGGGATTTACCAGGTACATCTTGTGTAATATCTTTTTTTGTCTTGTCTCTTACTTACTATTTGATTATTTGATGTTTGTATGGATAGGATGCTAGATTAGTAAATTTTTTAAATTGATTTACATGTTAGTAAATATATTATTGTATGTTCATGCATATTTCTCAATATTCTAACATGGTATCAAAGCTGGTTACTATGCTCTACCTTCTTCAATAATTTTTTGTTAATTTTTATTTTTTACAAGCATCCAATTCTTCTATTTTTTTGGGGGGGGATTGCATATCTAGTAGAGTTTCCATCAAATCTAAACAACCCTTGTGGTTTTTTATTTAGATATGGGCATTTTTCTACACGTTTGAGATTTTTTCCAAAACCCTAACCCTCACCATTTATTTTCAGAATTTTTCATAAATTTTTCAAGTTTTCCCTGTATTTTTATGTAGATATGAGTTGAAATCTATTGTAAACTAACCTATCATTAATAATCTATCTCTCTAGTATCATATATAATTGTTTGTCAGTTTTTGGCTAGTATTTTTGTAGGTTTTTGTCGATACAACTACGGATTTTGTGGATCTACAATTACAAGGACTTAACATATAGGTACACAGGTAGTAAATAAAGAATGCACATCTGTATGCAACCTTCCTTCACATAAGGTGCATACCCCCATGATCGACCTTCACAGAAGGTGAGTACACCCAATTTCAAAGTAAAATCGTTGTTGTAAGCCATTTTTTGTTGGTTTTTGCAGAGGGTTTACAGATCCATTAGTTAGGTACTCTAAGGTTTCATCATTGGTGAGAAATTTCTAGTTTTATTCACTATTTCTTCTAGTCATTGGCCTCTTGTATTGTTGGATTAGGGTTTCTCTTCTTGTTTATCACCATGAGTTCAGATGTAGCTTCTATTCCTGAATTAATTGGTACTAACTATCTTGTTTGGAAAAGAAACATGATTGATGTTGTTAACACCCAAAAAGTGCTCACTAGCTCATTCCCTTATTCACATGACCCATTTGTCCACTTTTCCACCATCTGAGCCTCTGAAGCCAACAAAAGGTCACCAAAAGACCTTAGTACACCCCTTTTTCCCACTCAAAAAGATTATTTTTCCTAAAAAAGCATTAAAAACTCTCAAAAAGGGTTCAAATTCCCAAAAATATTAAAAAGGGAATAAAAATATTAATTTTATTCAAAAAAGGAAAAAGGAGGGAAAAGTACCTAAACCATGTTGGTCAATACCATTGGTTTCCACAAAACCACAAATGGTATTCCCCACCACCAAAACCTATAAAAAGGTGGTAGGGGCTCCTCATTATACATCCATCCATATTCCTATCCTCATGCTCCCAAAATATCCCTTAAGTTTTTGGCCATTGTAGCAACCTTGGAGAAAGGACCCATTGGAGATTGGAGTTGCTCACCATTGGAGCTACTCAACAACCTTCATCACTTGGAGGTATTGTTATTGCAAGCACTTGCTTGCCCCCATTTTCAATACAAAAATTATTTCTTATGTTTCTTGTTCTTGTTTTTTAATTCAAAAATGCACATGCTAGTTTAATTTAGTTTAGATTTAGTTTATTGTTATTTATTTCTATTGAAACTACTGCTACTAGTTAGCAGGTGCCCATAGCACTAAGCCTGGTTGCAAAACCAAGCCAACAGTTTTTTGCGACTCCACTGGTTTCGAATCTTTAGATCTCACTTTTGCTTTAGATCTTAGTTTTTTATTGTATTAGTTAGTTTAATTCATAGATTGGCCACCCTAGATAGCAGATCCATTGCTGTTCTAGATCTTGGCCCATTTTTTAGCCATTAACAGCCCGAAATTCTCAATTTTCGGGTTCATTTTTGGGCGTCCGCGTACGGCTTTCACCTTGCGGCTTTTTGCCCAACAGTCGCGCGGCTCATCGCGACTGCGCGGCTTTTTTTCCACGCGGTTCACCGCGGCTTGGCGGCCTATTTGCACGCTGCACATCGCGGCTTCGTGGACATTTTCCACGCTACACATCGCGACTGTGTGCCGAAATCCCGCGCGGTCCATCGTGGCTTCGCGGCCGAAACCCGTGCGGTCCATCGCGGCTGTTCTGTCAAAACCCGCGATGCCATTTTTTCCATTCGGCCAATCCGTTTAAAAAATTAATTTTTTACTGTATTTTCTGCCCACATAGCACATTTTTACAGTATCAAATTCTGCATATTTTACAGCCATAGAAAAATTTTACTATTTAGAATGCACATGTGAAAAAGTCTTTAAAAAAAAAAAAAAAAAAAATCAGAAATTAAAAGAAGGGTTTATTTTGCATTTTATCTAGATTAAAAATTTCTGCTGTTTACTTCTTTAATATTTTGCCCATAGCAATTTTTGGAAAAATATTTATTTCTCAAAGAAGTTATATTATTTGCTTTCCTATTTCAAAAGATCCTTTGTTTTTTGAATAGTCCTTGAAAAGTATTTAATTTCCATTTATTGAAAAAGTCATATTATTTGCTTTTCTATTTCAAAAGATCCTTTGATTTTTGAATACTTAGCATTTACTTTTTCAATTTCAGTTTAAAATATCACACGTGCACCCACTCAAACACTTAATTTAAACTGAGCCTTAAAAAGAACCCTAACTTCAACCAACTTTTAACCCCACTTAGGGAACACTAAAAGAACTTTGTAGCTAGGTAGTATTGAGGGGATAGGTGTTCCAATAACACCCTTCAGTTATTACATTTGAGACATAGAAGTTGTCCATTTAGGGAGCCAAAATCTCCTAGTATTTATTGGCATGGTCACAACTGGTTTATGGGAATGCCTCTCCCCTACGAGGGTTGAAGTCACGAGGATGGTTCCGGAAGCTTGAGTGGAATACCGAAATCCATCCAGTAACCGAAGGGATACCATTCGCAGTTCTCGAGATATCCTTGTATGGGGATATTGCGGTAAAAGGACCAAACGGCAGATTTACCTTTTCTCGACGTGTCATGAACGGAGTATCCTAGTAGCCATTCTTTAGGATTGATTACCTGGTGTCCCTCCCGGTAGGGGGATATCTAGCCATTGACTCAACACTCAATATTGTCTGACTTGGATTTCATCACCTTGCAGAGAATATAGTTTGTTGATTCACAATACTTTTAGTTAGGTGTTTGCATGATACAATCCACCTTTGGTCTAGTTACACCTATTTTTTCTAGAAGTTGTTTGCATGTTGGTACTCTGACCATTTTTTGCATCCCTCCACTTATTATAGCACAGCTGCTATAATAAGTGCCCTTTTTTAGGTTGATTTTTTGGCCTGAGAGCCTTCATTTTCACTCCCCTTCTTGCACCCTTGGTTGCATTAGGGTTTTGAGTTTTTTTATACATTACCATTTTTTACACTATACAGATTTTTACACAAAAACTTATTTCTCACCATTGAGAATTTTAGACGCTCTCGTCGTCTACAGGGCGAACTCCTAGAGTTCAGTCTACTTGGCTCGCCACGTCACCGACGCCGAGCCTTATCCCTTGACTCGACACATCATCGATCAACCAGACAGTCATCCGATTCTGACACGCCTCACTTCACATCTGATTCTGAGGCAGAATCCGAAAACCCCACTGCGTTATTCCCAACCAACCATATGGCTGGAACACCATTTGACCCACTATTTACCAGCACCATACGTGAGACATCCACAGACCCTTTTGCTGCAATGCCATCCACGGCAACCACCACCCCCCTAGGTATGCCTAATATGGCGGAAACTCCACATTTAGGAATGCCCAACACAGGGCCATCTCCTGTTATAGGAATCCCCAACACAGGGCCACCACCTGTTATGGGTATGCCCAACATAGGGGTCACACCCCCTCTGATTCCCACAACCGCGATTCCAAGAATCACCACTACTATTCCTAACCCAAGTGTAACCCATGTTGCACTTGGAAGCGCTGGCCCATACCAGACCACACCTATTGGAGGACACATACCTTCAATACCTACCATACCTTTCGGCGCTACTGGACCCCTACATCATACCACCATGACTAGGCATGTCCCAATCCTAGTCACTACATCTGCTAGCTTACCGTACATGGTGAGTCTGAACTTACCAGACTTAGCCAGGCTCACCAATGACCCTATCAGACATGATCATGCGTGGCCTCTCATGCCCACCAAACTCCCCTCCGACATCCCTAAGTTTGAGGGCAAGGCAAGTGAGGACCCACAGAACCATATCATGTCCTTCCATCTATGGTGTTCCTCCAACTCTATAGTGGACGACTCCGTCCGCCTCCATCTGTTACAGCGCACCTTCACTGGCTCTGCAGCTAAGTGGTATATCGAGCAGCCCCATGGGACCCATGCCACCTTTACCTCCCTTGCCTCGACCTTCCTGCAGTTCTTCCAGTTACTTGTCCGTTATGATGCAGGAGTTGAGATCCTACTGTCTTGCATACAGAACACGGCCACCCACATCACTGAACACATTCATGAGTGGCGTCGACGCCGAAGCCTCTGCAAAATCAAGTTAGATGACCGCATCTTCTTAGATTGGTTTCTAAAATCCCTCCTCCCTCTCATTGCGAAGGATGTGGCATCCGAACGACCCCAGTCTGAAGAAGAAGCCATCCTCAAAGCCTAGCAGTTTGACCTCATTTATGCCCAGTCGGGTTATCTATATACCAGTATACCAGACGCCCCTCAAGCTGATTCATCCCAACACGATGTGCTCGGGGCATCCCATGCCTCAGACGGCATCATTGGTCATATTACCCCCATCCCCAACCCTTTTCCATTGCACATCCTAGCCATGGTCCTGACCTTTCACGGGCTACCTCTCAATCTGGAGCAACCAGTTCATATGCTCCCATGGAACATCACCGCCATACCCACATACCTTCATGTCCACCTCAGTGCTTTGGTCATGCACCACCAGCATATGCCCCCCCAGCCGCATCTCAACCAGGGTACTACCCACAGCTAGCTGCGACAGCTAACCCAACACCTCCAATAGCTCAGGGTTACCAACAACCCCAGCAGGTAACTGGACCACCTCCAGCCCCACAGGCTTATTATCCACCACAACCTGCTCCCGCACCTGCAACAGAATCGTGGAAGAGGACGTAACCGCGGTAATAACCAACAACATCAGCAAGGTCCTCCACCTCCCAATCCTCCGCAAAATAACAATGCTGCTCCCCCCAATCGGAATCCGGGTCGTAATCCCCGACAACCTAAATATAGTAACCTCAGAACAAACCATCCTTGTTCTATGTGCGGGGTTTATGGTCATTACAGGCATGCTTGCCCACATTTGGACCGAGCTCGGCAACTTTGGACTGACGATGCCCATCGTCAAGGGCAAGCGGCTCCTCAGCCGCCGCCCAACCCTCCACCACCTCAACATTAACCTTTGGTGCTGCAAAATCCCTTTCCAAACCAAGGTGTAGTGAACACGCAGCCGTTAGCTCCCCCTCAGGGCAACGCGCCACCACAACAGATCACTTATGCATCTCCTTATCAACCCATGTTTGATTCAGGTACTCACCACTTGTTGATGATGTCAACCGTCGATGCCAACCTTCAAACCCGTCGAAACCAATATGGTTCCACCTCTGAAGCCCCTCCTACAGACAAGAACACTAACGTTAATCCCACAGATCAAACGTTACGTATACCTCTAGCTCCACTTGATGGCTCTTCCAAAGCACCTCGCTTCCCACTTCACCGCATCAATAATAATCCCAATGCTCATGCTGCGTCGAATTACAACATCGTAGACAACTTAGCCCAGTCTCCTGCAGCCATGTCTGCTTTAGAAGTCTTGAAAAAATGTCCTTCGCAGCGCAAGACTTTGCTCTCTGCCATTGGCGCTATTGACCCCAATGATTCACAACTGATCGCATTCGATTCAGACCAGTCCGAACCACGACTGCCTTCCAGTTTAGCATTCCAAGTTTCTGTTTCCGTTTGGAATCTTGTCATCCATCAGTGCATTATCGATGAAGGGGCCTCTACATGCGTCATGTCCACATTTGTTTGGCAGAAGTTGGGATCCCCTACTCTCCAGCAGTCCACCACTGCGTTGCGAGCCTACGATGGTTGTTCGGCTCAACCCCAAGGTCTCTTACCTAATGTCCCCGTCCAGCTCGCGGGTAAAATCGTGCTCATTGACATTGAGCTCATCAATGCCCAACTTGACTATAACCTTTTACTTAGTCATAGTTACATGTACGCCATGCGGGATATTGCCTCCTCTGTTTTTCGTACCATCCAGTTCCCCCATGAGGGACGCGTGGTCAAGGTCGACCAACTCACCTATTACGATCCCAAGGCCCCCGCCGCACCTGAAAATGTTCTCCCCATGGTTGAACAACCTGTTTGTGGTGCAAATACCTCATTCGTTTCCTCAGTGGGACTCGGACTGTACTCCGACGCGCCGATAACTTCTACCATTCTAGGCCATTCCACCACCGTCACCGGAGACACACGTCGCTAACCTCTGTACTCTTTCCCACAATACCCAAACGCCCAACAATCAACAGCCCTTGTTGCCTAAACTACCATTGGTACCTAGTCACATTGGGGTAACACCCATCCACACAATCCCCTTTCTATTCCCTCCTTCGGGCGTAGTAAGCGCTCCGGTGATGGCTACCCTTAGTCTCCCCGAGCTAACCTTGGGGTTACCCGTGTGGTATATTTCGCCTCCCGTTCCCCCGCTGACACCAAATGTCATCCTGCAACCGATACAACCCATTGTCACTTCTACCCGACCACCTCCCGGTATAACGACCCCTTCATCATCGACGAATCCCCCTCCTCCCATCAAGCCCACTGGGGGCAGAGGCCAACAACCATACACTGCCGTACCTCCTCCCAAAGTAGTTAAGCCTCCCCCCGTGTTTCGTGCTCCTCCCAAATGCTCGTTGTGTGATGAGTTCGGCCACCCAACTCATCAGTGTCCACAGTTACCTGCATTACAGGAACACATGCAAATGTTGGACGACAGCCCCAACATCTCGGTTGTCAAAATTGACCCAAACCCCATGCCTCGTGACAAATCACTGCGTACCAACCACCCATGTGCGATATGCGATATATACGGCCACTACTCACATCACTGTCCTGACATCCTAGATTACAGAGCAGCTCTCTATGAGATGAATAATCTGGACCTTGAGACGGCACCCCCTACTATCGAGGAGATCTACCCTCCCGCACCATCCTCATCCAGAGAGATTAACACCATCTATATGATCTCTTAGACGACCACTTTCAAACCAGAACCCCTTGATTTATGGTCTGACTACTTCCGTACTAATGAGCAAATTTTGGAAACACTCACTGCTCCCGACTACCCTTGGGACGATATGCATCATCGCTCATACTTCCTTCCAGAGGCGTCTACATCCATGGTATCTGACCAGTTGTCAGTCGAATCGAAAGATTTCATACCCACTAAGGTCGATTGGCTCAAGGACCCCATCCCAGCACCGGATGCTTTCGAAGAAGGGAACATGTCAAACATTTCCCCCATTATACAAACTGATATTTCCACCACACCTAGAAAACCTGAGCTCATCTCGCTGAGCGCATCTTGTACTCAAGCAGAAATTCAGGCGTATAAAAAGCTTTTTCAAGAATTCCGTAATGTCTTTTCCTGGTCCTATACCGAAATGCCTGGTCTTGACCCTGCCATTATAGAACACCACATTGACACATGGCCTGATGTTCCCCCCGTTCGTCAGAAACAGCGACCCATTCATCCTTCCAAGCTCCCCACTGTTAAAGCCGAGGTTGAGAAACTTTGCGAAGCAGGATTCATTTATCCTATTCCGTATACCACATGGGTTTCAAACCCCATTCCCGTCAACAAAAAACAAGGCACCCTTAGAGTATGTATTGACTTCCGTGATTTAAACTGCGCTTGTCCCAAAGACAATTTCCCCACGCCATTCATTGACCAACTCATTGATGCGTGTGCGGGACATGAAGTCCTATCTTTCATGGACGGTTTTTCCGGATACAACCAGATTCACATTTGTAAAGAGGATCAGTACAAGACTGCCTTTACCACCCCATGGGGCACCTTTGCCTATCGTGTCATGCCTTTCGGCCTCAAAAGTGATGGCGCCACCTTCCAGTGGGCCATGACCTATTGTTTTCACGACTTGGTCCATATCCTGCTGGTTTACCTTGATGACCTTACAGCTCGTTCCCGAAAACGATCAGACCACCTTAACGACCTCCGACAATTTTTCCTGCGTTTTCGCAAATATAAAATCCGCTTGAACCCACACAAGTGTGTCTTTTGCGTTCCTGCAGGCCGTTTGTTGGGTTTCATTGTTTCCCAGGATGGAATTACTGTTGATCCCCTGAAATTCAAAGCCATCTTAGAACTTCCCTCTCCTTGCATACTTCGGCAACTCCAGAGTCTGCAGGGGCGGTCCAATTTCCTTCGTCGCTTCCTTCCTGATTACGCCACCAAAGTTCATGGATTCTTATGCCTACTTCGTACCCACGTACCCTTTGTTTGGGATGAGCAGGCCGACACAGCATTCGAAGACCTCAAGAAATCTCTCACACAAGCCCCCTTGATCTCCCCTCCGGATTTCTCTCAGGACTTCATCCTTTACGTCTCGGCATCTGAACATGCCATGTCCGGAGTCTTGGTCCAAGAAGATGCCTCTCACCAAGAACATGTCATTTATTACGTCAGCCAGACCTTGTCGGGCCCACCCCTATGTTACCCATACGAGGAAAGATTAGCCCTAGCTGTAGTCTTTTCCGTCCAAAAGTTGTGACACTACATTCTGCTCGGTCATACCACGGTTGTCGCCAACTCCAACCCTATGGTCTATCTCCTAAACCGGCGGCTCCTACAAGGTCATGTTGCTAAATGGGTCATTATCCTCCAGGAATATGACCTCACTTTCAGAACCCCTAAAAGCACGAAAGCCCTCGCGCTTTCCCACCTCATCATGGATCTCCCATCCTCTTCGTCATCACCCGCTATCCAGACGGATCTGATTGACGATCACATTTTCATTATTTCGTCTGACGACCCATGGTACAGTGATATCCTAACGTACCTCTGCACGCAAAAGTTTCAACCCCACATCGATCGTGACGGGCGCCGTCGTATACGACACCACGCCCCCCGATACCTCTTGTTAGGAGATGTACTTTATCGACGCGGCGTTGATACCATCCTTCGACGTTGCCTATCCCATAGCGAGGCAGAACAAGTCCTCAATGATTGTCATAGCGGTGCCTGCAGAGGCCATTTTTTCGGCATGGCCACCGCCCAGAAGATCATTCGTGCAGGTTACTTTTGGCCGACCTTATTTACTGACTGCATCACCGCAGTCAAACATTGCCAAAACTGTCAACTTTTTGCTCCCAAAGCAAGAACCCCACCCGCCCCCCTTCATCCAGTCGTTACTGCCGGACCATTCTGCAAATGGGCCATTGATTTTCTTGATTGCAATCCAACGTCATCCAGCGGTCACAAACATATTATTGTGGCCGTAGATTATTTCACCAAGTGGGCGGAGGCCATGCCAACTTACAATTGCACAGCTGACACCGCAGCCCAGTTCTTTCTCAACCATGTTATCGCACATTTTGGAGTGCCAAAGCAACTTGTCTCTGACCACGGCTCTCATTTCGAAGACGCAGTCTGGAAAGAACTATCAACCTTACTGAAATTTGAACACCATTTCTCCTCTGCCTACTACCCCCAAGAAAATGGCCAAGTCGAAGCGATAAACAAAATTTTGAAAACCATCCTCCAGCGCACTGTAGACAAACACAAGTCCAATTGGCACCACATGCTTTTCCCGGCACTATGGGCATACCGCACATCAACTAAAACCGCCACCGGTTTTACCCCTTTCCACTTAGTTCACGGTGTCGAATCTGTCCTCCCCATTGAGTGCCATATTCCAACCCTACATATGGTCGTTGAACTCCTACCAGACACTGCCCCAATAGAGAAACGCTTACTACTCCTGGAGCAGGCCGATGAAGATCGGCGCATAGCCCTTCAAAACATGGAAGCAGCCAAGAACCGATCCAAATTGAATTATGCTAAACATGTCCACCCAAGAACTTTTTCTGAAGGGGACCTTGTCCTCTCCTACGATCAAGCTCATGACAAAACCAGGAAAGGAAAGTTTGTATCCATGTGGCAAGGCCCATATATTATACACACCTGCCTCAGACAGGGGGCATACATTCTGACCGATTCAGAAGGCAACCCCCTCCGCAACCCACGCAACGGGTTGTACCTCAAGCCTTTTTACCCATAATAAACCGGATGGACACCATCGTCCATTACCGTCCTTCATAATAGTTCTTTCCTTTTCCTGTTTTCACCAGGTCCATTTTTTGACCATTTTTTGGACACCCTCGTCGCCTCGATTTGCGTGCCACATCGATCGACGTCCATTTTTGACAAGTTTTTTATCGTCGGATTTAGTTTTTCACGCTCGTGATGATGCTTGAGATCATTTCTCACTCTCACCTCCAGATTTTTAGGGCATTTTTCCATGCCCCCTCGTCGCCTCGGTTTACGTGCCACATCGACCGTCGTCCGTTTCTAGCGAGTCTTATATCGCCGGATTCAGTTTTTCGCGCTTGTGATGATGCTTGAGATCATTTCTCGCTCTCACGCCCATACTTTTCGGCCATTTTTTCAAAATGCCCTCTCATTGCCTCGGTTTGTGTGCCACGACGGCCGCAGCCCCCTTTTTACAATCTTTATGTCACCAGATCCAGTATCCCGCACACATGATGACGCTTGAGACCTTCTTTCTCGCTCCCATCGATCCCTCTTTGTTCGGTATAATTTTATCCCTTTTTCGGGCCGAGCAATCCCTTTTACGAAAAAGGCACTTAGGGAGTCTCTGTTCAGCTCTTTTCTGACTCCTAAAACAATGAAAAGATCGCCGAGCAACCTTGCTTCCTTTCATGCTCGCTAAACGTATTTGAAAGGGCGTCTACCTGGTATAAGTTTACCCATTTTCGGGACCTTGTAGACTAATTATGAAAAAGGAATACTCTAGTCACATCGGCTAGAAGAGTTCTCCATCTGCATCATTTTATACTTTTTCGGGCTTTGGAAACTAACTTACGAAAAAGAAACACCAAGGGAGTCCAGTTACCACTTTCAAACTCTCTAAAAATGAAAGAGACCACGAGCAATCACCATCCTGGGCTCGTAAAACCAACATGACAGTAGTCACAACCACTGCAGAGTCTTCTTATCATTTTCAGACTCCTTAAAAAATGAAAGCACCAATGAGCACGAACAATTCTGGGCTCACAAAATCCACAAGACAGTACCATTTTAGAGCACACTTTTATACCTTCTTAGAGTTCATTAAAACTATGAAGAAGGAACCAATGGTGCTTCTTGGTTCCACGACAGATCACGTCTACTCATATTGCAGCTTCCCCATTTTGGTCACCTTTGTTCAGAGTATTCTGCAGAATGTCACCCTGAGAATCCCTCGATAGCACCCATCAGCTTGATTCCCCCCGAGAGTCAATACATACCCTTCAGTCCTTAAAAGCAATGATACCCACACCTACAAGTCAGTTCCCTATGTTGCCAGTTCAACCATGTCATCATGCTCTGAACAAAGGAAGTTTGAGTCTACGCACTATATGACCCCAGTTACTTCCCATCCCCACAAGTATGTCAGTCCTACCATCAATACTACCACACTTCAGTTCTACACCTCGCGCTCCTATCAAGGAAACATCATTGCCTTGTTAGTTGCTGGTCTCCCTCTATCGACGACAACCAAATTTATTCCAGAGGATAGACCTAGAGGTCCCTGTGTCTTGGACTCATCACCATTTATGATGAGTGCCTACGAATCATTGCGAGAAGAGTCCTTAGTGCCTCTCCAAATGGTTGTTTCTCGCATGCTCGACGTCAACACCTTGATCGCATCGTTGAGACTCGCACAGGGCATTGGTTCGTTCAGTTATTAGTCAAAGACCCCGGATACCATCTGGCTCCTCCACATTTGAGAGTCTACCTATGGATACAACCAGTTACAATTTTCCTATAGATATCCGGGTTGCGCACAGCGACAGTATTCATATGTACCCCAGTTTTATACTCCCTCGAGTATACAGTTACATATACTTCCCAGAGATGGCTCACAATCATTACGTCCCTACAGATGTTGGACACCTTCAATTCCAACAATTCATCAGTTATTCCAGTGTATCAGTTATTGAGATCAGTCATGTCATGATCATGAGTACATCCCAAAATAATGTCCCCTCTGGACCATTATGATGTACCAGTATATTTTTTATGTATTAGATCCCCCTTCTTGGGACTAATTGTTATGTATATGTCTTGATACGAGCATGGGTATGCCCGCCTCGTCCATTATTAGAGATTATCCCTCATTCATATTGAGGCCATGTAATATTTGTTTATTTTTTGCAGCTTCCAAGGTCTGCGGATCCAGTCTCCAATCGGTCTCTTCTCCTCCCCAAAACCCCAGAAAAAGACAAAAGAACTATGATGTCTATCGGCCATATGATGAGCTCCTACCCTCACACATCAGGGGGCAATCTATTAACACCCAAAAAGTGCTCACTAGCTCATTCCCTTATTCACATGACCCATTTGTCCACTTTTCCACCATCTGAGCCTCTGAAGCCAACAAAAGGTCACCAAAAGACCTTAGTACACCCCTTTTTCCCACTCAAAAAGATTATTTTTCGTAAAAAAACATAAAAAACCCTCAAAAAGGATTCAAATTCCCAAAAATATTAAAAAGGAAATAAAAATATTAATTTTATTCAAAAAAGGAAAAAGGAGGGAAAAGTACCTAAACCATGTTGGTCAATACCATTAGTTTCCACAAAACCACAAATGGTATTCCCCACCACCAAAACCTATAAAAAGGTGGTAGTGGCTCCTCATTATACATCCATCCATATTCCTATACTCATGCTGCCAAAATCTCCCTTAAGTTTTTGGCCATTGTAGCAACCTTGGAGAAAGGACCCATTGGAGATTGGAGCTGCTCACCATTGGAGCTACTCAACAACTTTCATCACTTGGAGGTATTGTTATTGCAAGCACTTGCTTGCCCCCATTTTCAATACAAAAATTATTTCTTATGTTTCTTGTTCTTGTTTTATAATTCAAAAATGCACATGCTAGTTTAATTTAGTTTAGATTTAGTTTATTGTTATTTATTTCTATTGAAACTGCTGCTACTAGTTAGCAGGTGCCCATAGCACTAAGCTTGGTTGCAAAACCAAGCCAACAAATGTCCTCAGTAGTAAGAGTCTATAGCACTTAGTTAAAGGTGAACAAATGAAACCAACCGATGTTAAATACTTATCAATATGGGAAGATCGGTGTGATCAAGCAAGAGGACTCAATAGTCAAACTATTTTAGATAGTTTATAGTATTGAGGCTTAATATAGCCCAATTGAGGTATGGAAAACTTTAGCTTCTTTATTTGATAAATTTGATGGTGTTTATGCTTATTATATTGAAAAGAAGATTCAAGAGTTAGATCCTAAATATTTTGATAGGATAGAATCATTTCTTGCTGAAATAAAAACCTATAATGAAAAATTAAATAATTGTGGTAAAGATTAAAAGAAAAATGATAATGCCCTTATTATTCATGTAGAGCAAAAGTTACCATCTACCTTTGATTTGTTCATCCAAAGTAGGAATAGGGTCATTGAAATGTCTAAGGGATATATAACACCCTCCTTTGAAGATTTTTGTAAAGGTTTGATATGTGAGCAAGATAGATTAATTTCTTCTGGTCAATTAACTAGTGGTAAATCTCTAATGGAACATAGTAAAAAGAATCCTAATAAAGTTTTTTATAAAAAAATTAAATCACATACTAAGGGTGCAACCCATTACTCTTCTACCGATTCCTCTAATGATGCTCCTAAAATGAAAGTGTATAATCCTTGTAAGTATTGTGGAAAAACCATCCACCTTGAGAATATTTGCTTTAAAAGGAGACATGAACTTGTTAAAGCCAAGAAGAAATCCTATGAGGAACAACAGGTAGCTCTTTATGCCTATTATGTTCACCCAAGTAAATCATATTCTTATGTGGAATGGATAATGGATTCTAGTGCTTCTTATCATATGATTGGTATAGCTTCTTTATTTTCATCTTATGATACTAATAGGCACACTACACCGAAAGTTTCAATTAGAGATGGTAAACAACTTCCAGTAGTAGGATATGGTGATGTTAAAGTTCCTAATGGTACATTGGAAGATATTTTTCATGTTCAAGGCATGCCCATCGATTTTCTTTCTATTTATTGTGCTTGTCAAAAATGTTATAAGTTTGAAGCATGGCCATATATATATGTTGTAAAAGATATCAAACATAACTTCAAATTATTCTTCCGATCTTATTGATCATGATGTTGGTTTATATAAGCTTACTAGTTTTAATTCTATTAAAAACCAACCTTTTAATTCCTATGTTTCTCACACTGATAAACAAAGTAAATTATGGCATGAAATGAAATATTAGATCACTTGAATTATGGTATGTTGAATAACATTAAGAGAATTGAGAGGAGAAAACATAGGAATATTACACTTGTACCTAACACGTGCTTCCATAACTATGTGAAAATACTTCACCACCAACATGCTGCATGCATTTAATGATTCGATGGCAGTGGGTGGCTTCATTTAAGGCACATGTACAAAATATATAAATTCATAGGTTAACACTTGGAAATAGATCTTCATTTAATTCCCTTAGGCCCACTTTCCTTTTCCACTCTAGTGGAATCATAGTCCCTCTCATTATCATGCTATCCACGACTAAATCAAACCATTTTATATATTATCACAATATTAATATTGCATAGCTTGATCCTATCATGGCACAAGACTATTGCATGGTCCATACAAATACATTTATATCATACATGCCTAGCCATTCACTATTTGTATCGTGGTCTTGATATTTACGTAATGTACCAACTAGGGATGAATATACACTAACTCAATCTCCTACCAGACTCAGTTAAAAACAATGGATTCAGTGGGCTAGTTTTATTAGAGGTAGGAAAAACCAAATACTCTGGATGGAAGGAGGGCTATTATAGATGATAATATATCTGCACAAAGTACTGAGACCATTGATGGTTCGAAATCAGCAAGGCTGAAATCTACTACAATGCTCCTGGGCACTCTAGCATATGCAAACTAATACTTCATTATTCATTGACTGGAAGCTATTGGTAAAGGATTATAAATTTAGGAGGATAAATAAAATAAATTTATAGTAATATATATTCAAGTTACATTACATAAAGTTAGAGAAGGTTCTGAGAAATTCTCACAAAGATACAATGAAACTTGCCTACTAGGATTGCATAGCTAGTTAGAATTCAGGACTTCCAAACAGCCAGTGAAGGATCACAAAATTATTATATGAGACTTGGAATAATTCATATGACATATTAAACAACTCTAGGAACAAGAATTAATTCATTTGGAACAAGACTCATTCATTTATCAAATGCATTCTAGAAACTAGTCAAATTCTATGCAAATCTAGAAGGGGTGTAGAAACTCAGAATATTTCAGACTTCTGTAATATTAAATTTTATGACTGATATCATAGGATCATAATGACAGTAAATACATCATATGGAATCCAAGAGGATTCTCAAAATAGCACAAGAACGCATCTCCTCTCAACACAACAAACCAGCACTGGAAATCAACATGAAGCTTGAAGATTCGAACCATAGATTTCATGACACTTCTTCTGAAATTCAAACCATACTTGAATCAGATACAAGAACTGCAATAAAATCATTTAAAATGGCTGAATTCCATCATCCTCTCCAATACAATAGACTAGCATAGAAAATCACTGGAAAACTAGAGAATTTGATCCATAAGATTCATGACACTTTCTCTGAGCTTCAAACAAGAATTGAATCAGCTACAGGACCTGCAATAAAATCATTGACATTGGCTTAATTCCATCATCCTCTCACAAGAAGCAGGGGAACATCACCCATATTGTACTAGGGGTACATCTACCAAGTCTCTGAGGCACAATTGCACTCACACCAATACTCAAACTGACAAAGATGTGAAATGGAGTTGTAATCATTCTTTTATAGATTTAGGTGACTTGTTGAGCAAGTAAGATGTGCTAAGGTGCCCTCATGGAGTGGATAAGTTTTCTTTGCTTTCTGCTTTAGCTTTTGCCTTGCTTTCCACTTTGATTTGCTTTCTGCTTTAGATTTTTCCTTCTGCTTTTGCTTTTGCTTTTGCTTTTGATTTTGCTTTTTCTTTTGATTTATCCTACTTTTGATTTTCTATCCTAATTTTTCTTGCTTTTCTACCTTACCCTGCTTCTCTGCTTTGTCCTGCTTTTTCCCTTCTTTTTTGCCTTGCCCTGCTTTTATGCTTTGTCCTGATTTTTCTTGTTTTTTCTGATTTTCCCTGCTTTTTTGCCTTTGTCCTGCTTTTTTGCTTTTGTCCTGCTTTTTTGATTTCTCCTTCTTTTGTTCTTTTGTCTTGATTTTCGGATTTTGCCTTGCTTTTCCTGAGCTTTGCTGCTTTATTCTTTGTGCTTCTCCTTTTCCTACTTTCCTTGCTTTGACTCCTTTATATTTTCTTGTCTTGCAAGTTAACTCTTATTCAACCTTGTCTTGCAAGTTAACTCTTATTCAACCTTGTCTTGCAAGTTAACACTTATGGGGCATTATCCACTTTATTCCAAAATAAAAATATGTAATTAATGAAAATTACTTCTACCAAGTGCATTTCAAACTTAGGATAAAAATAAAATTAAACTTCCTAACTAATTAATGCCTTAACTTCAGAATTAACCCCAAGAGCATGAAATCTTCTACTCAACCCAAAGGGTTGTTTGGGCTAGGAAACCCTTCCACTAATCATCAATTAGGGGACATGACAGTCCTCCCCTCCTAAGATTGCTTGTTCTCAAGCAATAATCAAATCCAACCCAACTAAGCATCATGAACCATCATGCTTATGTTGCACCACTCTGATTATAATTTGCTCATGAACTCTCCCAACAAATTGTTCCATCACCATCCAACCATGCCTTTAGTGTGGAGACTAATCAAAACTGATACCAAGATCCCAAGTGATCCTCAAGAATACAAGGTGCAATATATATTATCTTATGCAATGCATAAGAATCACATGGAAGTCATCATAACACCCTACAAGAAAAACATAATTCCATCCAAAAATATTTTTCCCATGTAGGAAACCATCACCATCTACTGCAAAGATGAACCCATGGGGAAGAGAAGAGGCTTTCTTTCTCAAGCCAACCAACCAAAATGTGCCTCCAATGAGATTCCAATGATCAACAATGCCTAGGTCCCACTACTTGTGCACCCTCCTAGTGCACAATATCATCAAGAACCAATCTAGAAAGTATGGGATGCCAGGGTCCCAACAATTGCGCACCCCAACAATACATAGTGTGAACACATATAAATCAGAATGTGGGATTCCCATGTCCCAATTCTTGTGCGTTCCTATCATGCACAAGGTCTCCCAAAATAATACATAAAAGTAAGAGGCATACAATATCCTCCAAATTATTTCAACCAAGTGTGGAATGCCAGGATACCATAACTGGCGCATTTCATCAATGAGCAAAGTAACACAAAATTTACCTCAAGGTGGGGGATGCCAGGATCCCACTCTATAATGGGAATCCTCCCAAACATCATAAGTACAAACTATAGATCATCAAAGTACATATAAACATCATACAAATGTACATCAAGAAGGTGCCTCACCAAAGTATCATGAAAGTGCTGGTCCATCCAAGCAAGTAAACCACCATTTGCCAAGTGCACACAAGCATCAAGTGAGCAATCGAATCTTCTCCAATGAAATAGGTGAGGATCCCATGTCCTATAATGCTGCTCCAAAAGAATGTAAGAATCTTCAAAATAATTATCCATGTGTTCTTTCATCCAAGAAGTGAATGAAGAACCTCCACCAAAATGTGAACCAAGTATGGACCAAAGAAAACAATGAGACTTCAAGTGGCTCAAAGAAGTCTCATCAATACATCCATGAATGTGAGAGTCATCAAATGAGAGAAATGGATGCTACCCCAAATAGGTGTGGAAGGTATTAACTAATTTTTCCATGTGGTATTTCACCCAAACAATGGATGAAGGAACTCTACCATCAAGTAAGGAACAAAGAGAACAATGAGTCTTCAAGGGGATCAAAGGAGTACCATATGTGCATCCATGAAGATGTGTATCATAATAAGGTAACAAATGTTGTTGTTGCGAATTTTAAGAAAAAGGTTCTCTAGTTATGTCATCATCAAAAGGAGGGATATGAGTTTCATACTCCTCATGTGGCATCATCAAAAAGAAATATTTCACCCATACTTCATTAGGATGAATGCTGCAAAATGTGGAAGTGTGGGATGTAGGAGAATGAACCAACTCAACCATATGATTAGAAAGTGTAAAAGTTTCATCATGTGAAGGCTCCATAGGGGTAGGATCTGTGAAAATCCTCACAGCAGATCTAAGAGATGATGTATACCTCACAAGAAAGTAATTGATTAAGCAAGAAAATAGAAGAAGAGTGGTCAATGCAATATAATGAGCAACATAATAATAATACAGTAGAACTCAGATAGAAGCAAAAATACTTCACACACACTCATTAATTGGTCACAATATGGATAAATAAATAGTACAATGCATGAGGATTCGAATGCCTAAGGTGGCAATTCGAATTAGCTTTCATGGAGTGATCAACAGATCACTGGAGTGTCATCAGAGCACAACTATTAGTCTATCTCATCATCAGTGGAGTCATCAATGCACAAGTAACTGTCAACTGTCAATCAAACTGAGTCTAACTGAGTGTGGTAGGTGTAACTGATTGTAACTGGCACATGGAGACACTAACTAAATGAATGAGGCTCAGTGGAGGGCACATGAGGAGCTAACTAATGTCAGAATGGGTAATCAAGTCTCACTGGAGGTCCATCGGAGTGATATAGTTAGTTGAGAGTCAATCTAGCCTTAAATCAAGGAAAGAATTGATGATAACTCAATTAACTGAAGTGCAATTGAGTGGTAGGTGAGAGAGGGCACATGAGATGCATGTAATTGCATGAAGGGGCACACTAAGCACTAGGATGGCTAAAACTGATCTGAGATAAGCTCCCAGGGGCTGGCTAACTGAGGCCTAGGTGCTGGACTGATGACTGGGATGCATGCAAACCCTAAAAGTGCATGCATGACTAAAAATGCAAAGGATGAAAACGCTAGTAGGACTAGGATGGAGTATAGGAATATCCTAACACCCCCCCTTAATCCATCCTAGGCCCTGATAACTAAGACCAAAGGTCACTCAATATAATGAATAATAACAGTCAATAAACCGAGGAAATGGGGAAAACCTCATGGGAAAAATACCCCCCCTCAAAATAGACTGTAAGGAACACACAAAAATAAATGCTCCAAACTCAAGCAGGTGTGATGCTTGGTCATATGTCTGGAGGTATCTTCTTCTTGGGAAGAAGTGGATCATGCTCAGAAAGCATGTGCTTGTACTTGCTCTTTAGATCGAATGTCATGAGAACAAATCCAAAAGTATGAGGACGATCCTTGAACCTGTGATTCAAATCAACTGAGGTAGGATCAAATCTATGAATGTGGATATAGTCTTTTGTCTTCTCCTTTGAACCATCATGGGTGATATTATGCTCAAAAGAACCATCAAATAATTGCTTGAAATCCAAATCAAATTTAAGACTTGAAGAATAGTTTCTTGAGATCTCCTTTGAACCAGTAGGGGTGAGATCAAAACTATCATATGCATGAGAAATTATCCCAAGTAGTAATTACTTAGAATCCAAATTAGATCCAGGACTTGAATCATGGTTTCTTGAGATCTCCTTTGAACCATAAGAGGTGAGATCAAAACCAGTAAATGCATGAGAAATTATCCCAAGCGAATGGCCATGGTTTCTTGAGATCTCCTTTGAACCAGCAGGGGTGAGATCAAAACCATGATGTGCATGACAAATTATCCCAAACGAATAACAATGGCCATATTCTTCAATAACCTTCTAAAAGCATGCAATTATGATCATATAGTAGTAAATAAGAGGTGATTTCTTGAGGAGAGAGAATGCATTACCTCCAATAGCTGATTTGACCTCTAAAACATTCAATAGATCATGATGCAGACCAACAGACTCTAGTGCAAGAGAGGATTTAGGACCTTCTGCAATATCTAGAGTGTGAGCTGGAACAGAAAGAGAAGAAATTTGGAGCATGAGTGTAGAATCTGCAAGTTCTTCTTCTTTGTGGACAACTTCAATATGAGATATGTTTGATACCGGTTCATGATCAATGAGATCATCAAGGAGGGCGAATGCATCACTTTGCTTGCTCTCGAAGGGGTTTGTACCAATCCCTTCATTCTGTCTGCCAAATCTTTCATCCAGGTAGGCCCATAGATCTTTTGGAGATGAAAAATCAGGGAGGTGATATAACATGCATCAAGACATAGCATACATCATGCCTGCACAATCTATTTCTCCTTCATTTAACCAGTCATACTCTTCTTTAGAGGATTCGGACTCTCTTTCAAAACAATAATCAAAGATACCATGTCTCTTCAAATGTACTATCATTGGTGGTTTCCATTCATCATAGTTGAATGGAGAAAGAGGAGTAATTTCTGATGAATACATTGAAGCTGTAGAAGACCTGCAAAAACAATAGAGAATATCTGCAACTTCTACTACTGCAAAAATGCAGAAACTACTGCAACTGTTGCACTCAAAATATTGATAATAACCTGCAAAAAACTCTCAAAAATGGAGATAAACAATACTCTCAACATGCTATGATACCATGTGAAAATCCTCACAACAGATCTAATGACTGAAGTTAGAATGGGCAGTCAAGTCTCATTGGAGGTCCATCGAAGTGATACAGTCAATTGAGAGTCAGTCTAGCCTTAAATCAAGGAAAGAACTGATGATAACTCAATTAACTGAAGTGCAACTGAGTGGTAGGTGAGAGAGGGCGCATGAGATGCATGCAATTGCATGAAGGGGCACACTAAGCACTAGGATGGATAAAACTAATCTGAGAGAAGCTCTCGGGGGCTGGCTAACTGAGGGCTAGGTGATAGACTGATGACTAGGATGCATGCAAATTCATGCAAACCCTAAAAGTGCATGCATGACTGAAAATGCTAGTAGGACTAGGATGGAGTATAGGAATATCCTAATAGGATCATGGACCAAAATATGCTTAATGCAACCCTCATCCATCAAGCTAATGGATGCATCAACTCCATCAAAGGTTGGTCCATCACATAGGATCTCTTCTGACTCCTTAATGGAGGAATGAGTCACTCCAAGAAGAAGCTCAATTTCGCTCTGGTAGAGAGTATGTGATTGGAACTCACCATCTGGATTCCAAAACTTCTCAAGCACATGCATGCCATACATCACCTCATGAACCACCATCTCATGAGGCTCCTCCATGAAATTCTGAGTACAACCAACCATAAGAGACTAACTGACTGGAACAAGTGATCTTTGCAACCTTTGGTGAAGTTTCTCTATCTCCATCTTGGATTCTTGGATGTCACTTTGAGTGATTCTCAAAGAATATTGGGTGGCCATTAACTTATCATTGATCTTGCAAATCTATTCATCATCCTTCAAGGATGCTTCCTGCAACATGTGAACAAGCTCATACAAATAATCTCTGTTAGAAAGCATATGTGAAAAATTACCTTGGATAGTAGTCATTTCCTTCTGGATCTTCTCCATGGATTCAAGGAAGGATGAATCTTCCAATGAAGCAGCTCTCCAACAAGACTGTGACATTGAAACATGTGTGTCATGGATAATGTGTAAGGCCTCATTGATCTTCCTTTCGCTCATCTTGAGTGGCCTTTCAAAAGGAGAAGGTTGAGAGCGAACCTCCTCCTCATCAATTAGTGGATCAACCTCATGAAGCTCTTGTGGTGAAAGTGAGTTTGATAATTGGATCTCTTCCTTAACTGCAAGGATTTCATCGTCTTCAACTTTAGTGGGTTTTGTACTTACAATATCCTTCTCAAGTGGTATCTCTATGTCACCAACATAGAGGAATGGACATCCATCAGTAGATGTCTCCTCAAAACTTAGGCACCCATCAGTAGGTACCTCTTCATAGCATTCATCAGTAGATGCTTCTTTAGAATCTGAACAACCAATAGTAGATTCCTCTTCTTGGCACCATTCAACAATGAATTTGTGATCAAGAACTAGATGATCCTTAGTAGAATCATTTGTGGCTTCTTCATGCTTATAAACCTCCTTGGTAAGGATTGTACCTTCATCTTCTTCAGATGGCTGATTTGTAATTTGTTTTTGCTCTTTAGTTTCCTTAGGATCAAGATATTTGCATAATTGTTTTGAAGTAGATTCAAAAATTCTCATCAAGTATGAAGCACATGCATCCAACAAAGCTTCATATATTTTTCTGCTCTTTTCACAAGTAGGTTGATCTTTATCAGTGGAACATGCAAATTTTCCATACATATGGCTATAAGAATAACCATAATTTCTCCTTCCAAATATGATATGATGGGAGATACTTGTATAAGTTACCTCTTGGAAATTTTATTCCTCATATTGTCTGCAGTACTCTTCATATTGCTCATAAAAATCATCATCAGAGTAAGAGTCTTCTTCACTGGACATGGACATGGCTGCAAATTCATTGAATTGAGAGTCTTATTTCCACAAGAGTATAGGAAAGAGCTTTGATACCACTATAATGTACCAACTAGGTCTGAATATACACTAACTCAATCTCCTACCATACTCAGTTAAAAACAATGGATTCAGTGGGCTAGTTTTACTGGAGGTAGGAAAAATCAAATACTCTGGATGGAAGGAGGGATATGATAGATGATAATACCTCTACACAAAGTATTGATACCATTTATGGTTTGAAATCAGCAAGGCTGAAATCTACTACAATGCTCTTGGGAACCCCAACATATGCAGACTAGTACTTCACTATTAATTGACTGTAAGATATTGGTGAAGGATTATGAATTTAGGAGGATAAATAAAATAAATTTATAGTCAATATACATTCATAAATTGATGATAATTACTTCATTTGGATAAAGAATCGTTCATTTATCAAATGCATTCTGGAAACTAATCAAATTCTATGCAAATCTAGAAGGGGTGTAGAAAATTAGAATATTTCAGAATTCTGCAATATTAAAGTTTATGACTGATATCAGAGGATCATAATGAAAGTAAATACATCATATGGAATCCAAGAGGCTTCTCACAATAGCACAAGAACTCCTCTCCTCTCAACACAACAAACTAGCACTGGAAATCAAAAGGAAGCTTGAAGATTCGAACCATAGATTTCATGACACTTCTTCTGAAATTAAAAACAGAATTGAATCAATTGCAAGACCTGCAATAAAATCATTGACATTGGTTGAATTCCATCATCCTCTCCAATACAATAGACTAGCATAGAAAATCATTGGAAAACTAGAGAATTCGATCCATAGGCTTCATGACACTTTCTCTAAGCTTCAAACCAAACTTTAATTAGCTACATGACCTGCAATATAATTATTGACAATGGTTGAATTCCATCATCCTCTCATAGTAAGCAGTGGCACATCACTCAGCTTGGACTAGGGGCACATCTCCCAAGTCTCTGAGGTACAATTGCACTCACGACAATTCTCAAACTAACAAAAGATGTGAAATGGAGTTGTAATCATTCTTTTATAGATTGAGGTGACTTGTTGAGCAAGTAATATAGGCTAAGGTTCCCTCATGGATTTTGATTTATTTGTAACTTCATAATGTATTTGATATTGTATTCATATGACATTGTACTTCTGATGGAGAGGTTTCATTCCTCCGATTGTGAAGGTCATCATTGTATATGATAGGGTTATTAGAATCCCCGAGTAGGATCGGCCCAAAGTTAAGCTATAGTGGGTTATTAGACTCTCCTAGGTGAGTTCGTCCCAGTTAGGGTAAAAGGCAAGTGGAAGACAAGTATAAATAGAGAGGATCACCTCTCTATTTATTCATTCATTCACTCACTCATTCTCTCAAGTGAGTAGTGAGCACAAGTGGAGGAGGAGAAGCTTCCAGGAGACTATCTCTTGTTATTGGGGTTTTGTATCATTGGTCATTCTATCTCTGAGGAAGTTGCGGGGTTTTCTCCTTTATGGTTTCCCTGGTGAAATTCTTTGTGTCTATTGTCTCTTGTGATTGATTGATATGTTGTACATGTTGTTCTCTCAGATAAGCTCCTAGATCATATTGAATTAATGTTGAAAAACTAACATGGTATCAGAGTTGACCTGAGAAGAAGACATTGTGCAGTTGCAGAAGATAGGGCTTCTTAATGTTTGGGTTTCTCTCCACAGATCTTCAACAAAAGGAGGCTAGGCTAAAGAAGGGATTTACATAGAAAAAACTAGTCATCGTGGCACTTTCGCTATAAATCCATTTTTGCGAAGGTTTAGGATTTGAAAATTTTGACAAGCCGAAGATAACATGTCCCTATACCTTGTGTCCGAATTTTAGCATCTGATTCATTGTACATTGTGATTTATGATCCGTACAAGTTAGGGTTTTTGCCTCTTTTAGAATGCAATCCTAAATAGGTGACCTAGGTAAAAGGTCACATCTCGGGCTAGGAAGCTCCAAATGAAATTTTGTAAAATGTGTCAGTAAGCACACGGACTTAGTTTCACAGGTCTGATGTTTAGAGGCCGAAGTTGAAACAGTGACATGTGGCACTCTGTACAAGTTCGCTATGCTGTTTCATCCCATAAACAGGTCACGTTGCAACACTTGGCATATCTCTCTCATGGAGAATCCAATCAAGATCAAATATGTGGGGTTGGAAAGATAACAAGACAGGCTACCATAGGCCGAATTTTTAGACCCCGAGGATCCAAAATTTCCGAGATACACCAGAAACAATAAGGTCATTTTTTAAAGGTCAAATTTTGGAATTTCCACGCCAGCTTGCTCATCCAATTTTCAACATTCAAGTGGTAAGACCTAAAATTCTTCTATTTTTCATTTTGAGGTACTATTTAAAAATGTCTCACCACACCAAGATTTGAGGATAAGCTTGAAGGGGCTAATAACTTCTGAGCATGGAAGTATAGGATTGGGTTAATCCTAGAAGAGAATGAATTGGACACCTACATAAGTGAAGAGGTTTCAGTTCCAAAGGGAGATGAGGCTAAGGCCTTACATAAGAAGAACTTGGTCAAGGCCAAGAGAATTATTGTAGATTATATCAAGGACCATCTCATACCACATGTGTCATCTCTAAAGACATGCAAGGAGATGTTTGATTCCTTGACCAATATGTTTGAAGGAAAGAACATAAATCAGAAGATGACTCTGAGGAACCAATTGAAGAATGTCAAGAAACAAAATCCGGAGACTATGCAGTCTTATTTTTTGAGGGTATCTCAGATAAAAGAACAACTTGAAGCTGTGGGAGAAGATATAGAAAATGTATAAGTTGTGATGACTACCTTGAATGGTCTCCCTAGGTCATGGGACTCCTTCATTCAAGGAATTTGTGCTAGAAAGAATCTCATCACATTCAGTAGGTTGTGGGAGGAGTGCTCATAGGAAGAAGCTCGAATTGTAGCTCGAGAAGAAAAGATGGGTAATGAAGATCAAGCTCTCTCAGCACATACCAAGAAGAACAATTTTAAAAGGGAGCATCCTCATCACAAGAAGGGAAAACACCACCACCAAAACTGAAGGAAGAACTCTGGAGAATCTATGAAAGATCTCTCTCACATTCGATGCTATACTTGTGATGAGAGGCGACAGTATTCCAGTGATTGTCCCAGAAATAAAAAAGGTGGCTGTCACAAAAAGAAGAGCATCAAAATAAGGCATCATGCTCACACTCCAAAGGATGATGAACCTCCCAAGAAGAGAGATAGAGAAGAAAGTGAAGATTATTCAAGTGATGAAGAGTATGTTTTAATTCCTGCCCTCACAGGTACTATTACTCATGGAAGAAATGATTGGCTTATAGATAGTGGGAATTCCAAGCATATGACTGGATTCAAGGGATCCTTGTGAACTTATCTGAACATGAATCACCTCACAAGGTGAAACTTGGGGATGACTACCAGTATCCCATAAAAGGAAGTGGTGAAGCCTCCTATAAGCTAGACTCTGGAAAGTCTATAAAGATGAAAGATGTACTATATGTTCTAGGTCTCAAGAAGAACCTTCTCTCCATATCTGCATTGGATGCAAAAGGTATGAGGATTGCATTTGTAGATGGCCAAGTTCTTATGTGGCTAGAAGGAAAAACTATAGATGATGCAGTAGTGATTGGAGAGCAAGAGGGAGGATTAAACAAACTAAAGGGCCAACCAAAACAAGCATTGGTTCATGACTCAATGGAGCCAAACGAACTTTGGTATAGAAGGCTTGCACATGTGAACTATAGGGCACTATCTCTTGCAAGCAAAGTTGTTGAAGTTCTTCCAAATATTCCATCAAAGCATGAAGGCATTTGCAAAGGATGTGCAAAAGGAAAGAACACAAAGAAGACATTTCCAAGTAGCGAGAGCAAGGCAAAAGGAATCTTGGAAATCATCCACTTTGATGTATGCGGTCCGATGTCATCCAATTCTTTGAGTGGGTATGTATATTATGTTTCTTTCATTGATGATCTTTCTAGAAAGACTTGGATATATTTCTTGAAAGGAAAAGATGAAGTACTCAGTGTTGATGTCCATTTTTGTCATCGTTTTTGGTCATTAAACGTGCTCTGTTGGCACTACTTTGTCATTTTTGGCGTATTAATTCATACTTCTTGCCATTCAGACCGTCAATCAAACCCAAGTATGAACTTATTTGCATATCACACAAATATTGATTAATTATCATCATATTATGGTTTATTAACAATAATTTAACGTTTCTCAACCTGCTTGGCATATAGACTTCATTCTGCAGGCTATGGGTTTCAAAAGGACCTTCATTCAGACACGCATTCACGCTGAAGACGCCCAGACGCATTCGGACCATCGTTCAGCCCTCCGTTCGCACCACTGGATTCGTTGGTTGGAATATTTTGGGGTATTAAAGACAAAAATGATGACATGGGTTCTGTTGGCAACATGTCCCTCATCATGCGTGAGCCCTCATTCTAGAAGATCCATGCTCCTAATCGCCCAGCTTGACAATGCATCATCTTCCCACATCAAAGGAAATCAACGCACAGTTGCTTGCGTGAAGTGAACCAACGCCCACGAAATCAGGCAGATGACCTGTGCGTTGTCATGAACCGTCCTGCAGCCATTTTCTTCAACCATTAAAACCTCCTATTTTAAGAGAGGTCGACCACTGAAAGGGTCAACCTTCTCCCCCATTGTAAAATTATATAAATACATCTCTCTTTGAGAAAAAAGTTAGCTAGTTAGCAACAATAGTTGGAGAGACATGCAGAGCTAGAAAACGATTGTGTAACCTTCGATTCAGTTAATAGAAGTTTCTGATTTAGCTATTGATGTTTTGTCGGTGAACGATTTGAGTTAGACAATCCCTTATTGTTGAGAAGGGCCCCTCAACAAACATAGGTTTTACTGTGTATATTTTGTTATTTCTCTTTCTGCAGTTAAGTAGTTTTTATTTTCAGTACATGTATTTAATTTGTTTTTTTTCCTGTAGATGTCATTTCTCTGTTTTCTGTAAACATATGTCTTGCTGCTAATATAATTTACATTTTCAGAATTTGAAGTGACCGGTCATGCATAGTTTCCTTTAGTTTGCTTTCAGTCTTTCCATTGCAATTAAATAGAGTTTAATTAGTTTAGTGTTTCAAGTTCAGTTTGTAGTTAGATTTAGTTCTGTTAAATGTGTTGTAGTTATAGATAAAATTCATTTACCTTTCAGCCATGTTTTATTATGCGATAGGAAATGATTTCTTTTCTTAGATAGTGATTAGTGTAGTTGCTTCTTGTTATTTCAACTTTAAATAGTTTATTTGTTGCTTTGCTTGCACTATAGGTTAATATGCATAAACCAGTTGGCATTAGAATCATTTAGTCTACTCACTTTCATAGTTTCTATCGTTTTCTGTCATCTGAAATGTCATTCGGATTGTCTTTCAAAACTGTCATCCAGGCTGTCATATGGACTTTAATATTTTTTGTCTTGTTTTTATGCTTGTTTAAAGTTCAGTGTTTTAGGTTTTCGAATTGTATTATTTTATGTAGTTAACCAACATTTTTTTATGTAATTAGAATCTTGTTTTGAATAGCATAATGTCTTGCTTAAGTTTCATATTCATTTTTAGTTATCCTTTTAGCTTGCCTTAGTTTTTAGTTGTACTTTGATCCGTAGTTCATACTTTATCTCTGATTTCTTAACTTGTTACTGTTCTAGAACTTGTCAGTTTCAGTCTTAGCTTAGTTTACTTCATTTTTATTAAGTAATTCCATTCTCAAAAGCACATTAGTTTTTCATAGTTTAATCATAGTTCAAGCATAGGATTTGCTCTTCTCATTTACATAGTTAATGAAGATGTTCATAGCATAGGATTTGATTCAGAAATAAAATATCTTTATCAAGTTTTCAACTTGCTTCTAGATCAAACTCATTTCTAATTAAATATCGTTATTAAGTTTTCTACTTGCTTCTAGATTACATTTGTTCCATGTCATTTACTTATGGATAAAGAATAGATTACAATGTTTAAAGTTAGTTGTCACTAGTCACTCTTTAGCTTGCATCTCTTTGTAGAAGTTAAACTAGATTTACTTCCGTTCTGTTTCCTTGTCACATTTGAAAGTCATTTTGATACATTTTCTCTCGTTCCTATTACATTTGACACATTTCCTTGGAATCCTCAAGTATAATGGAATTAGGTAGTTTAGTTTAGTTTTGAGTATTTGTCGAATGCATGAATAGTTTAACTGTTTATTAAGTAGTTTGCAATCTTGCTTTAAGATAATATAGTTTCTTGTTTCCATAGTTAGTTGTAAACTGAATCATTTCATTGATAGATTTATGAATTCATAGTTATTAATTTCTAATTCCTGGGTTAGAGTTGAATAATTGATCAGTAGTTTCCATATTTCACAAGAGTAGTTTTGCTTTTGATCAAGTCTTGTTTCCTATAATAGTATTGTTGTTTTTATCTTTTCAGTTATTGTTCATAGAGTAGAGTAGTATAGATTGATATTATTCTGATCTATTGGTTTGGTTAGGTCTAATTAGTTTAGTAATTGTATTTTTGAAGTTTGACTCAGTTTTTCATTTTGAAAGATCTTTTGATCTTTTCATTATTAAACATTTTTAAAGTTGGTCGAGCCAATGTCTTAGGTACCATTCTACCTCGGCATATACTATGCCACAACTCTAAGATTACCTACCCTGGTCGATAATTAAATATTTGGTGATTCCTTAAGACAGTAAATACACCCAACATTTTGGCGTTGTTGTCGGGGATTTGTAGATAGGTAGAGTTTAATTGTAGGTAGGTAGACTTTTCTTCTTAAAACTTAGTTGTAGATAGATAGAATTTTTTTCTTAAAACTTAGAAATAGGCTGGTGGCAAGTGAGCGGTAACATGAGAGGTAAGAACCTGCGCATCTGTTATAACAGGCATCCCCAAAATCCAGCAATAGTAATAATGCAATTAGAATTTATTTCAGTTTTAGCTTTGTTTTCATGAATAGGTCTAGAGACTCAAAAGTTAGATACATTAAAACTAGCCTTCCTACTAAAATCCCTACTAACCTATACGGGGGTGTGCCACCCCAACTACTAACTCAGTAGAAAGGTATCGGAAAACACCTAAAGGGGATAGTCCTACTTGGAAAGCTAAGGAAATCCTTTCTGGAAACCATTCAGGGGGAACCATAGAAACATCAGAGAAGTATGTTCATAAAGAAATTCCACAAGAAGAACCTCAAGCTCATATTGAGATTGAACTTAGACAAGAGGAAACTGAAAAGGATAAAACACCAGAACCTCTCAACCCTCCATTAGCTCAAAAACCCAAAGACACTACCTTTTCAATAGTAGGTGATCCAAACCTAGTAGACTTTGTTGATCCTGCATAAGTAGACGTTGTTTTTGAAAATTCTGTGAACATAATTGTTTCATAGATTGAGACAACAACTGTAGGACCTTCAAAACTGGGCTCCCACGTAGTTGGTAATTAATTCCTCTCCTAAAAAGAGGAATACTATCTCTGAAACAGAACGTTGGGACATCCCATATTCACCAAGAAAGGAAAAACCTAGGTATTCTCTCTTTGGAAATCAAGTTTTTATGGAGAATGAAAATAAGGATCATGTCCAACAGGAGAAAGAAGAGGGAGAAGTTAGAACTGGAGGTACTTTTGGGTTCCCTATCCTAGACACTGCACAAGATGTAACCATGAAAAACATCCCTCCCTCCTCACTACCGACCTTTTATGGGAAGAGTAGTGAGGATCCGGATGCATTCTTATTCGAATTTGACATTTTGTGTAGGAGCTATAACTACCTACAAGATGGCCAAAAGCTAAAACTTTTTCCTGCCACATTAAAAGATTCTTCTCTTCGATGGTTTATGGGGTTGGGAGAATCTAGTATTAGAACTTGGGAAGACATGAAGACTACATTTCTATGGAAATATCAAGATTACTGTAAACCTAAGGACTCTCGCAATGACATTTTTAAAATACAACAACTTGAATATGAGAACCTAGAAGACTATCTCGAAAGATTTAACTATGTGTTACATAAATCCAAGTATAGTGATCTTCGGGAAGATGCAGTAAGAACACTCTTCCTTAAGGGAATCTCAGAAGAATTCTTAGAAAACCTTAATTTCATGGAAACAGGAGACATCTCTCATAAGTCTTTCACATAAATTTGTGATCTATGTATGAATTACTCTAGGAGCAGAGGGAAAAGTGGAAGACACTTTCGAGAATCTTATACTAGGAACTTAAAAGGAAATACATCCAGTCCTGGTGGAGTTACAAGGGTAGAATTGGCAAACCTATTAGAAAATTTCAAAAAAGTTATCTTAGGAGCCATGGGTTCTCAATTAAATGCATTACAAGCTAAAAAGAGACAGGATGAGGAGCATGTAGCAATGAGTGTTTGTTGTCCTAGGTGTAGAACTAAACATCCTCAACAGGAATGTCCATTTAATAATGTTTTAGTATGTCACTTTTGTACAAAAGAACATCCAACTGATAACTGTCCATCGTTTCCTGGGTTGCAAGCTGTATATAAGAGTGGGAATTTTTGTGAAACATCTAGGAGGCCTTGGAAACCTAGAGATCAACCATCATATCAGGAATCATCATTACAATTTCCACCCTATTACCATCCTTATCAACCTTCTCAATAATGGAACACTTCAGGTTGGAAAAATTGGCCACCTCAATACCCTCCTCAGAATGCTCAATAGCAACAATGGTCACATGGATGGAGAGGACAAGCATATGCTCAACCACCTCCTCCTCTGCCTAACTATCCTTACCCACCTAATATCCAACAACTCTTGCCTAGATTTGTATCTCCTTCACTACCCCCTATCACAAATCAGCCTCACCATTTCCAGAATATGAATCCCCCAATACCCACAATATTACCTGCACAACTGATACCAAATCCTAACAACAAGCCAACTCAAGCTCTTAACATCATTGGGTTTCTACCTCTTCCATCATATGCCATTTCGACCGCACCAGTGCATGAGATTCAACTGCGGTCTGGAAGAGTTCTGCAAGATCATCCCAAATCATCAATTGTTATCCGAGAAGAGAATGAAGAAGAAGACATACCTAATGAAATTTTGAATGATGTCATTCTTGAAGATGTGGTTATTCCTAAAGCTTCAATGCACAACCATCCTCATGAAGAAGTAATTCCAAGAGAAAAAGCACCCCCATATCCGGAGCGTTTAGTAATAGAAAAACCTGTAACTTATCCAGAGTATGATATGATTAACGAATTGAAAAATATTTGTATCAAGATCCCTTTGTTACAATCCATTAAAGATATACCAATATATAGTAAAGTGATAAAGGAAATCTGTATTAAAAGATCAGGTAAAAAGCAAAAAGAACCTCTTACGATTCATGTCATAGATGAAATGTCAATTTACATAGCAAACCAACCTAGAATTCCAAAGTATACAAATCTAGGAAATCCAGTGGTAACTGCTATCATCAATAACACTGCTATAGGAAACACACTTATTGATCTAGGGATTTCTATTAACCCGATGACTACCACAGTTTTTAGAAACTCTCCATTTATGAAAGTTTCTCCGCCCTACCCCAACAATGCTAGAATTAGCAGATCACACTATGGTGCAGCCTGCTGGGATCTTATATGATATCATTGTATCAATGGCTTCATGGGAATATCCCGTGGACTTTATGGTCATAGAATCAAAGGACCCTTCCAAAGGACACCCCTCTATTTTGGGAAGACCTTGGTCAACCACTTTTAATGCATTTATAGGATGTAGGGATGGAGAGATGATTATCTCTGATGGGTTGTTTACAAGAAAAATCGCTTTATACCCACCAGCATAACTAGTAATCGAAACCTATTTTGCTTGGATTGTCCTTTTGGGGATGAGAACTTGGAAGAAATTTCCCTTATTATTGATTTCTCCTAGGCACTTCAAGAACAGAATACCGAGAATGTGTTAAACCAATTTGTCTCTTCCACAACATGTATAGACTTTCCTCATAATTTTTCCCAACTTGACCAAATATTTGGAGATGAATTCCAAGAAAACATGAGCCTCTCAACATTTACAAGAACACCTTGTGTCTTCACAATCGAATAACATATAGGATTCTATACCATACCTTGTGAGGTTAGTCCTAAAAAAATTCTACATATAAATGCAGGCTTAGATGAGAGTCAACAAAAACAATTACTAAAAGTTCTCAAGAGTCAAACCGGATCATTTGCATGGGAATACACCGATATGAAGGGTATACACCCAGATACTTGTATTCACCACATTTACACAGCTTCAAACATACCTCCTGTCAGGCAGCCCCAAAGAAGAATGAATCCAGCCCTAAACGATATAGTTAAAGATGAATTACAAAAACTCCTTAATGTTGATTTCATCTACCTAATTTCTAACAGTAAATGGGTGTCTCCTCTGGTATTAGTCCCAAATAAAGTTACAGGGAAATGGCGTATCTGTGTTGACTTTCAAGAATTGAACAAGGCCACTCTTAAGGACTACTTCCCTTTACCGTTCATTGATCATGTGTTAGATACCTTGTCAGGGAAACAATACTTTTCTTTCCTTGATGGGTATAGCGGATACAACCAAATATTAATAGCACCTGAGGATCAATGCAAGACAACCTTTACTTGTTCGTGGGGGACATATGCGTATAGAGTGTTTCCATTTGGCCTGTGTAATGCACCTGCCACTTTCCAACATGCACTCTTGGGAATTTTCGCTGACCTTATACATGATTGTGCAGAAGTTTACATGGATGAGTTTATAGTTTATGGTAATACCTTCCAAGAAGCTCTTGATAACCTTGAAACAGTTCTTATTCGGTGCCATGAAATGAACTTAGCCCTTAGTCATGAAAAATGTAAGATGTTACTAACCGAGGGCATAGTTTTGGGACATCATGTCTCTGTTCAAGGTATCAAGGTGGATCCTGCCAAGATAAAAATAATTGTTAATCTTCCTCCTCCAAAAACTCAGAAGGAGGTAAGGAGCTTTCTTTGCCATGCAACCTATTATAAACGTTTTATTGAAAAGTTCACTAAGATAGCTGCACCTATGTTCAAACTACTCATGAAAGATACAGAATTTCAATGGATTGAACGTTGTCAACACGCCTTCGAAACTTTGAAGGCAAATCTATTAGGGGCCCCAATTGGTCCCTTCCTTTCCATATATCGACTGATGCTTTCGACATGGCTATAGGAGGACTTTTCGGTCAAAAGGAAGGGAAAACATCATATGCCATCTATTTGCTAGCAAAAATTTGACTCCTGCATAATCAAAATACACTGTTACTGAAAAAGACTTTCTGGCAGTAGTCTATGCCATCAACAAGTTTCGTCACTATATCACAGGATATGAAGTATTTGTACACACAAACCACTCCGCCATTATATTTTTAATGAATAAACCAATCACCAATGGCAGGGTGACTCGGTGGCTTCTTTTGTTACAATAATTTAACATCACTATTGTTGATCGTCCCAGTCGAGAGAATGTGGTAGCAAATTTTCTCTCTCGAATTCAAATTGACGATAATGCCAGTCCCATCGATGATAGCTTTCCGGATGAACATTTGTTCATTGTTTCTATTCGAACCCCTTGGTTTGCAGACATAGCCAATTATTTAGAAACTGGAAATCTACCAAACCATCTCTCCCCACCCGAGAAACTTAGGATCATAGTTCAAAGTTCTAATTATTCTTGGGTGGACAATGATCTTTTCGTACTGGTCCGAATCTTATTATTAGACAATGTGTACGAGAGGGTGAGATGGCAGAGATCCTCCATGCATTTCATGGTGGACCTTGTGGTGGGAATTTTTCTGATAAGAGAACAACATACAAAGTGTTGCACTCTGGGTATTATTGGCCAAGCATTTTTAAAGATGCTGCCAAGTATGTCAAGGGATGTGACAGTTGCCAAAGAATGGGTAGACCTACGCCATCAAATGCAATTCCCTTACAGCCCCAGGTTATGAATGAGCCTTTTGAAAAATGGGCTCTAGATTTCATTGGGCCAATTTCCCCTATGTCTCGCAAGAAGAAGCACATCCTAGTCTATACAGATTATGTCACCAAGTGGGTGGAAGCTAAAGCCTTATTCCGAGCCACAGAGAAATTTGTGGTAGATTTTATATATGAAGAAATATTTACCCGATTCGGTGTACCTAGGGAAATTGTAACTGATCAAGGATCTCAGTTTACCTCCATGTTGATGAAAGAGTTTACTGAAAAATATGGTATTGGCCATTGTAAATCTTCACCATATCATCCGCAAGCCAATGGTCAAGTAGAGTCTACCAACAAAGTATTATAAGCCATCCTGACTAAGACTATCCAGTTACACCACAAAGACTGGGAAGATAGGCTTCCAGAAGCCTTGTGGGCTTATAGAATAACTTGGAGGAATACCACTGGCGACACACCTTATGAACTTGTTTACGGTAAACAAATTCTTCTACCCATTGAATTTCAAGTCAAAACCTTTCGTATGGCTACACAATTAGGGATGGATCTGGAAGAAGCACAGAGACAACGAATCTTGCAGATAAATGAATTACATGAGATTAGAAAAGATGCCATTCAACGCACAATTTTAATACAAAACACACGCAAAAAGTGGCATGATAAATATATTAAACAAAAATAATTCAAAATTGGAGATTGGGCATTACTTTTTTATTCAAGGTACAAAAACTTTAAAGGTAAATTAACTACTCATTGGATGGGTCCATATGAAATTGTTACAGCTTTTGATAATGGATCTGTTGAGATTAAGACAATTGATTATTCGCAAATTTCCTTTGTTGTAAATGGACATAGACTTAGACTTTATCATCAATCAATATCTAAACAACATTTTGTGCAGAATGCCTTACAACATAAGGAGATGGAGCTGGTTGAAGAGGAAGTCATTCCTCTTTCTCCTGGTTCTTGAATTATTTTGGGTTATCTTCATTTGTATATATGTAAATATATTTTTGTTTCTTTAAATAAATAAGGGTCATTTCTAATAGCTGATTGCATATATACAGGAAATTCATTCTTATGATAAGCTTATGGAATTTTGTCAATTAAAATAGGAAGACTCTTCTCCTTTCCCTAATTTTGATAAATTTCATTTGACTTTTCTTTGTACATATGTTTTTGTTTGAATAAATTTGAATCATCTAACAAGTGGTTTTGCATTTTGATTACAAGAACCTTATCTCTATAATCAGCTCATGAAATATTATCTGAAAAGGGAAGTGCTCTAAAAAAACTTATAATGCATATTAACTCATTTTCTTTTGATTATTGTTGAAAATTGAAAATTTATAGTGAAAAGTCAAAGTGTTCTTTATATCATTTCTAACCGCTTTATTCTATGATTCTTTTTGTTTCTATATGGTATTTGATTCAGACATGCACATTCCTAATTTATCATTAGAGCAGTTGCTTAAGACCTACTCTAATCATCACAATTTTCAAAGTTCTATCTTACACCTATGGACTACTAGTTCATCCCATACTCATTATCAAAACTTGTCTCTTAAGCATTCTTTAAAAAGGTAACCCAAGAGTGAGTGATATTTCTACTTGTGGGGAACATTACTGATCTTTTATGAAGAAGATAGACTGATAGGTCAAGGAACAGCTTTAGGTTAATATCTTTTGACATGATCTATAATTCGAGCTATTATAAATAAAGTTACTCCTAAGGTTCACTCTAAAAATTTGAATTATGTGTTTAGCAAGCTTAACACACTCTAGTGCTAACTGGCTTCCACATACTAAAATCATTATACGAAGCAAGCCCACCGGGGTACTGAATAGGATCGCTAGTAGCGGGTCCATGCTAAGTAAAATCTTAAACAAGGAAGCTCGGTAAATGCAAGTAAACCCATCAGGGTACTGAACAGGCTCGCTGGCAGTGGGGCTATCCTTGCATGGTACCAAGATAAACCCGTCGGGGCACTGAATAGGCCTGCAGGCAGTGGGGCAATATCGGGTAAAAAATATATGGTTAATGCATTACTATGCACATGGCTCATCTAAAAAACTTGAGGATACAAATACATGTTTAGGACAATTATTTACACTGTCATTAGAGAATGGTTGTAAGTTGACTTGGACACTGTCATCTAATTCAAACAATACCTAGGATATGATTATCCTAGAAGTGGGACCCATAACCATAGAAATCTAACGAACTCCAAAGTGAACTTTATCTATATTCTTTGGATGACAAGAGATCTTTAAAATGAATCAAGGATCACTGGTTTTCCTATGGCATTTTTTGCATCTATTGTACTATCATTATTCATATTGATCCGGATTTTATGAGCAGAACGAAATGAATACATATTATTATCAGATGCTTAACACAAAATAACAGAGATATAGTAAAACTGGTTTTCTATTCAATAAGGAAATAAGCTAGAACTGTAAAATGCAGCGGAAAACAAGCTTGCTGGAATGGTGGCGGCTTATCTCTGAGAAGAGATGTGACGGCTGCGCTCATTTCGCAAGAAGATGGTTACAATGAGGCTCTCAATGCCTTTTACAATAAACAGGAATGTCAAAAACCCTAGACATCCAAAAACCTAACCCTAGGAGATGAAGCGCCAAAAGTCATGTGGGCCCCGTTTGGGTAAGTTAGTACATCAACTTCCCGGGGTCGTAACTTTTGCATACGATCTCCGTTTGGGGCGCTCGGTAGCCCGTTGGAAAGGTCTATCCGAGATTTACAACTTTTGACTGGGCCTAAATGCATGCTAGAGGCAACCATTTGGCCCCCCGAATTGCCAAAAAAGGTCGTTTAGGGCCTCAAAACGACCCCGGAAGTTCAGGACCCGAAAAACTGCTAAAAATAGTACAATACCAAAATTGCCATAAAACTATTTTGAGCCAGTTGGAAAGGTGGGTGGCCACCAATATCCACCTAGATAAATCCTCCCTCCTTAGGAAGCAATGGTCTCCATTGCATTGAGTTCCCCCATCAGATGAGGAAATTTCTGTTGAATTTGGCCTCGGGTGAGCCACTTGCCTTGGTGCAGGAGCTGCCCTGCTTTGACAACTCGATAAAGCTGGATCCTTTGATGTCGAGTGCCCTTGATCTGTGTGTCTACAATATGATCACTGGATGCTTGTTGTAGGCAGTCAGGGTTGAGCTTTGTTGGTGTCAACTTCTCTGCTATCTCTGAGGTGTCTAATAGTGGTGGGAAATATGGCCGAAGGAGAGCCACGTTGAAGACTGGATGCAGACCAAGGAAGGGGGGAATGTTGAGCTCAAAAGCATTGTCACCCACCGCCTTGGTGATGGTGTACGACCCATAGCGGAGTGGGCGAATCTTTCGATGGGGCCCTGTAAGGCGTTCTTTCTGCAAATGCAACCAAACTTTGTCGCCCACCTGAAACTTATGTGGCACCCGATGTTGATCATGGCGCTGCTTATACTTGGCATTAGACTTCTATAGAATATCCTGAACCTGTTGGCGGATATGCTGGATCCGTTCAATGAACTAGGAGGATTTGTCAGCTTCTGGGGATGAGTCGGTCGAGGTGGTCGCAAGGGGAAGTGTAACATCCATGGGTCCCAATGGTTGGAATCCCAACCCCACCTGAAAGGGGCTGTGGCCAGTTGAGCTATGCAGGGCTCGGTTGTAGCTATGTTGGACATAGGGGAGACTCTCATCCCATGTGTGGGGGTGTGTTGAATTGTACATGCGCAGGATATGTATGACCATCCGGTTGATGACCTCCGTTTGTCCATCGGTCTGGGGGTGGAAGGCAGTGGATTTGGTGAGCTTGGTATCCAGCAGTGACCAAAGGCTTGACCAGAATGAGCTGAGGAACCGACTGTCACGGTCTGAGATAATGGTCTGTGGGATCCCAAAATGTACCCATACTCGTTCAAAGAAGAGCTTGGCAGTGGCTTCTGTTGTGATGTTCTTCTTGCAAGCGGCTAGAATCGCCATCTTGGAAAAGCAATCAACAACCATGAAAACACAGTCATTTCCCCTCCTGGTGGATGGGAGGCCCGACATGTAGTCCATTGAGATGGATTCCCACGGCCTGTCAGGAGTAGGCAAAGGGGTGTATAGGCCCTATTTCTTAATGGTCGGTTTGGCAATGGCACAAGTGGTGCAGGACCTGATATACTTGCCGACATCTTGTCGAAGTTTCGGCCAGTAGAAATGTTTCTATAACACTGCCACTGTCTTTTCGACGCCAAAGTGTCCTGCCACTTGACTGTAGTGAGCTTCCCAAATCAGCTTCGCGCGCTCGCTTGATGGAACACAGAGATGGCCCAGACGGCACAACAACCCGTCCTGAAGATGGAAATTAGCAACCACTGAGTTGGTGCCAAACATTTGATAGGTGGCGGAGAAGTCAGGGTCTGTCTCGTAGAGGTGGGGCCATCCGGAGGTCTCATGGCCACAAGAGTCTAGCACCGTAGTAAGTGCCGCGACTGGAGGTCGACTGAGGCAGTCAGCAACTCGGTTGGTACTCCCTGTTTTGTATTTGATGTTGAGGTGGAACTGCTGTAAATATGTTGACCACTTCTGATGGCGGTCATTCTGCAACTTTCCTTGGGTCTGCATGAACTGTAGTGGCTTGTGATCAGTGTGGATGACTGTCTCCTTCCCAAGAATGTAATGTCTCCACTGGCGGCAGGCTTGTACAATGGAGTACATTTCTTTGTCGTAGGTAGGGTACTTGCAGACAGCATCTGAGAGTGTCTCACTATGATATGCCACGGGGTGGCCGTGTTGAGTGAGAACGGCGCCCACAGCATAATCTGAAGCATCTGTCTCGATCTCCAAGGGATGTTGCAGGTTTGGTAATGAGAGTACCGGTGATGAGCACAAACGCTTCTTCAAGTCATTGAAGGCTTGTTGTTGGGACAGACCCCACACAAATTTTGCCTTACCACCACCCCTAGTCACTTGGCTGAGGGCCCATGCGATATGAGAGAATCCCAGCACGAATCGACGATAGAAATTGGCGAGGCCCAAGAAGCTCCGAAGTTCAGTGAGTGTGGTTGGGGCTGGCCAGTCACGGATGACCTGGATCTTGGCTGGATCCACATGCACACCATGTCGATCAACGATGTAGCCTAATTAATGGACCCTGTCCATGCCGAAGGAGCATTTTTCCAAGTTTGCATATAGTTTGTGCTTCCACAGGGTGTGCAGAATCTGCTAAATATGCTGCAAGTGTTCCTCCCAAGTCTTGTTGTAGATGAGGATGTCATCCAGATACACCACTACAAAATTGTTGGTGAAAGGTCGTAGGATGTCGTCCATCATCCTCATAAAAGTTGCTGGAGCATTTGTCAAACCAAAAGGCATGACCAACCATTCAAAAAGACCTTCTTTTGACTTGAAGGCAGTCTTCCATACATCTGTCTGTTCTATTGGGACCTGGTGATAGACAGACTTCAGATCAATCTTACTGAAGTATTTGGCCCCCGTGAGTTGATCAAGGAGGTCGTCGATTCGGGGAATCGGGTACCGGTTGCGGACTGTGATTTTATTCAGGGCCCGGTAATCAATGCAGAGTCACCAGGTCCCATCTTTCTTCTGCACCAGCACGATTGGGCTCCCACAAGGTGATGAACTGGGACGGATGTGCCCTTTGTGGAGCAATTCTTGGATCTGCCTCTTGATCTCCTCGTTTTCCAACAGAGAGGGGCGATAGACTGGCCCATTGGGTAGTAGTGCGCCTGGGGTCAGATCGATGGGATGCTTGACCTGGCAGTGCAGAGGTACCCCGGTCGGAGAGGAGAAGATATCTAAGTATCCTTCCACCACCTTATCCACTTGCTTCTGTTGTGTGGATAGATCGGTCATGGAGGCCTAAGATGTGGCTGCGATCTTTCTTTCACTCTGAGAGCGAATCACCAAGAAGACAAATTTCCCGGTCTGAGAGATGACCTTCCTGCATTGCTTGGCAGAGATCAAGGAAATAGCACTAGGAGGGACTGCCTCGGGTATCCTGTACAATTTCCTGTTCAAAGAAATAATAACACTACGAGGCCTAGACGCATATACAGCATGACGTTTCCATAAATAAGGTTGTCCCAAAAGAACATCTGAAACTTCGAGAGGAGAAACATCACACAATACCTCGTCCTTGAAGGGCTTGATGTCGTATGGCAATCGGCACTGTTGGCTAACGCGGAGATCGCTTCCCTTGCGGAGCCATCCAATGGTGTAGGGTTGTGGGTGCGGCGTTGTCAGCAGGGCCAGGCGCTTGACGACCTCTGCTGAGATGAGATTCTTCTGGCTACCGCTATCAACGATGAAGTGCAGCGGGGTGCCTTTTACCCACATCTGTGAATGGAAGAGGCGTTCTCCTTCTTCTGGCTCGTCTAGTTCATTAGGCTGGAGCTTGGTGGTAGCAATGGTGGCACTGGGTTCCGCGTAAATGATCCGTCTTCCCCTTTCTGGTTCGGACTCAGAGTCAGAACCCGCATCTGATTCAGATGCTTTCACTTCGGCCACCAGCGACTGCTTTGAGCGGTAATCAGCAGTGTTATGCCAAGGGCTCTTATGGAAGTCACACCACTTCCCGGTATCTTTCTTTGTTTTTTTGGTGTCCTTCTTTGCTTGCGGCTTGGACTGGTTGTCCTGATACTGTCCATATTTTCTCTTCCCTTTATTCTGTGGGTAGGGGCCGCCCTTTCCTGTCTTTTGCTGTGAAGGGTTCCCAGGCCCAAATTGCCGCGTCTTTTGTTTGAGCTTCTGCTCGATTTTGACGGCATATCGGTAGGCCGCACCCAAGGAAGAGATGTCTAGAAATTCCATTTCGGTCTGGATGTATCTATGCAAACCACCGCGATACTTGAGCACCAGATGTCGCTCTGAATCTTTGATACCCAGCTTGGTGCGCAAGGTATGGAAGATATTTGTGAACTCTGGCACTGCTTGTCTCTTTCTTGTCGTAGTGTGGTCCATTTGGTATACAAGTCGTCATAACTTCCAACAGGGTAGTATTGTTCCTTAATAGCATCCCTGAAGGATTCCCAGGTGGCCGTGACTGAAAATAATGAGGCTTCTTCTGTGTCCTTTTGCTCGTAGAATGTTTTCCACCAATCTTTGACATGGGGAACGGCTTTGAGGAGCGCAAAAGTAATCTTTTCTTTATTCGAAAAGTTATGGACAGAAAAATACCCTTCTAGTAGATTCAGCCACTTATCCACAGCATCTGCGTCTATCTGTCCTTCAAATATAGGGATATCGAAGTTGATTTGTACCTTGAAGTGGGTGGCGCCTCCGCTCAAGGAAGATGCGTCACTTGTTGGTAGTCGCCGAAGGATTTGCGCGAAATTATCCATCATCTCGTTCCTCTGCTGCGTGAGGGATTCCTCAAGCAACATTTTGATAGGATCTCCTGTCCTGTCATCTTTCTTTTCTCCTGCCATGAGAGGTCGCTTGGGCGTGCGAGAGATTTTGTCCTCAAGAGAAACAAGCTCGAGACCCAATTCTTTGTACCCTGACCTCGTTGGGGACATGCATTAAGACGACAAGGAGCAGACTGCTATGATACCACTGATCCGGATTTTATGAGCAAAACGAAATGAATACAGATTATTATTAGATGCTTAACACAAAATAGCAGAGATACAGTAAAACTAGTTTTCTATTCAATAAGGAAATAAGCTAGAACTGTAAAATGCAGCGGAAAACAAGCTTGCTGGAATGGTGGCGGCTTATCTCTAAGAAGAGATGTGACGGCTGCGCTCATTTCGCAAGAAGATGGTTACAATGAGGCTCTCAAGGCCTTTTACAATAAACAGGAATGTCAAAAACCCTAGACATCCAAAAACCTAACCCTAGGAGATGAAGCGCCAAAAGTCATGTGGGCCCCGTTTGGGTAAGTTAGTACATCAACTTCCCGGGGTCGTAACTTTTGCATACGATCTCCGTTTGGGGCGCTCGGTAGCCCGTTGGAAAGGTCTATTCGAGATTTAAAACTTTCGACTGTGGCCAAATGCATGCCGGGGACAATCATTTGGCCCCCCGAATTTCCAAAAAAGGTCGTTTAGGGCCTCAAAACGGCCCCGGAAATTCAGGACCCGAAAAACTGCTAAAAATAGTACAATACCAAAATTGCCATAAAACTGTTTTGAGCCAGTTGGAAAGGTGGGTGGCCACCAATATCCACCTGGATCACATATGGTCTTCCTAAGCACTATTTTTTTTTTTATGAATGTGCATATATGAATCATCTCCATTATTAGTTAGTATTTCTTTTTCTTACAAAAAAAAATATAATAACAACATTTTAGAGCTATTGACTAAACTATTAATTGAAAATATTTGAATCTCAATCAGTTTTCTTTGATGACTTGAGGACACGCCATATTTTTGGTTTGGGGGAAAGGTTCAGAACTGTCTTTACTTTCTGATTATTTATAAAAAGTTCATTTATCTCTAATAAAATGATAGGTGTTTTAAGGAATAATGCAAGTAGAAAAAGATTGTTCTGATCCATGATAAATAAAGAAGAGCGCAACTAAAGTTTTAGAAAAGCGGGATTACATCATCCTTTTGTGTGCTGGCATCCCAGAAAAATTCTCTGCATAATCAGCAGTACTCAGATCCAGCAAAGAACATTTTGTACAGAAGGTCCATTGTTGGTGTCCATTTTGTCACCATTTTTTATCATCAAATATACTCTGAGTGGTGTTAATTGCACTATTTTTGTATAATAAATCACTCTTCTTGCCATTCAGACTGTCAAACAGACTTAGGTATGCATTTATTTGAACATCATACGAATCTTGAATAATTATCAACATTTTTTATGATTTATTAACAATCATCTCATATTTCTAGACATGCTTGGCAGTTACTTTTTTCTCTACAGGCTACGGTCTTCAAACGGACCTTCATTCGGACTCGATTTCACGCCAAAGATGCCAAAAGCATTTAACCCATCATCCAGCCCGCGAGATTGTTGGTTGGCATATTCCTAGCCATTAAAGACAGAAACGGAAACATGGGTTCGGTTAGCAACGTGGTGGTTATGGTTGGTGAGCCTCGGTTCTAAAAGATTCACCTCCCTTCCCACTGAGCTTGACAGTACACTGTTTCCTCACGTCAACACTTTAGAAGATTCGCTTCTTTGTTCATTTATCTTGACAAAACACGCTCATGCCCACGTCGACGCTCCAGCAGCTCCATCCTTCCACGCTCAACCTGCCAGCACATGCTTCTGTCCACGGTTGAAGGAAACAAACACGCAGTTGTTCGCATCAGGTAGGATCGACGTCATGAAAGCAGGCAAGCGGCCTCTGCATTGTCGTGAATCATAGGCAGTCGTTTTATAGTCTTAAAGACTGCCTATTATTAGAGCAATCGACCACTAAAGGGTCGACTTTCTCTCCCCATTGTAAAATTGTATATATAGACCTCTTCGTGACTGAGACGAGTTAGTCTCCGAGTCTCTAGAGTTTAGGCAATTGTTAGTCTTTTTAAGCTGCAAACACTATGTAACTTTCTCAGTTAATGGAAGCTCATATGTTTTATTGTTGATGCTCTGCTATTGGTGATTAAGTTGATTAGTTTCCATATCTGATTGCTGGGAAGGGCCCCTCATCAACTGGAGGTTTTATTTGTGTTTTTCTGCATTTTCTTTTCTGCAAATAGCTAGTTCATTTTTCAGTGTATGTAATTAATTATGTTTTCTTGTATATGACATCTCTTTATTTCTCTGTAATATGTATCTTGCTGCTAACTTAATTTATGTTTCCAAAATTGATAATGGTCGACCAAGCATACTGGTTATAGTTCATTTTCAGTCTTCTGCAATTAGATAGATTTTAGATAGTTGTTGTTTAGTTAGTTGTTGTTTCAAGCTTAGTTATAATTAGAGTTATTTCCATTAGTTTCTTTTTTTGTAGTTGTAGGTTAAGTTTTATTCTTATTTTTGTTTAACTATGTTATAGAAGTAGTTCATCTTTTCAAATAATAATTAGAATAGATTCCTTCCTACTATCTCAGCTTCTCAATAGTCTTCTCACTAACTTCTTTGCACTATAGGTTCATCTACATTCGCTAGCTGACGTTAAGATCATCAAAACTGCTTCTTTCCTTAGTTTAATTTTTTTTCTTCCATCCGAACTGTCATTCGGACAGTCATCCGGATAGTCATTCGGACTTTCATACTTTCTACATTGTTTTCATGCTTATTTTGGATTTTGTTTCCTAGGTTTTTGAATTGTAATCTTTCTTGATTTTAATTAGCATTTTAACCATAATTAGGACTTTGCTTTATATTCCATAAAAGTTTTAATTAAGTTTGTCATTATTCTTAGTTTCCATCTCATCCTCCTTCACCTTGTTTCAACTGCTTTTCCAGTTATGTTTTTCATATCTGATTTACTAATATGTTGTTGCTTTCAAATTTATCAATCTTGGTCTTAGTATAGTTTATTTCATATTAGAATTAATAATTTCATTCTCCAAGTATTCTAGTCTTAATAGTTTCTTTGTTAAGTATAGGGTCAGTTTCCCATTCATACAGATAATAAAGATGTTCATGAAATAGAATTTGGAACATAAATAAATATCTTTATCAAGTTTTATACTTGCTTCTATATAACATATCTTTATCAAGTTTTCTACTTGATTCCAAATTAAATTCAGAAATAAATATCTTTATTAAGTTTTTTTACTTGCTTCTAGATTTCATTAGTTTTATATCATTTTGCTTATGGATAGAAGATAGATCATAATGTTTATGGTTAAGTGTAATTGGTCTCTTTGTAGTTTACATCTATTTATCGAAATTAGGTTAGATTTACTTCCATTTTGTTTTGTTGTTACATTTGAAAGTCATTATGATTCATTCACTCCAGTTCCTATCACATTTGACATACAACATGAAGGAGAATGGAATTAGATGCTTTAGTGTAGTTTTGAAGTATTAACTGAATGTATAAGTAGTTATTGAATTCATTAAAAAGTTGTAGTTTTGCTTTGAATTAACATAGTTTTATGTTTATGTAATTTATTATCAAATTAAGTCATTTCATAGATAGGTCTCTAATTTCATTTACAGTTGTTTTTAATTCCTAGATTAGAATCGGAAGAATTGATTTAGTAGTTTCCATTCTTATAAAAATAGTTTTCTCTTTAATCAGTAATTGTTCTTTTTTTCCATTGTTTAATCATAGAGTAGAGTAGTATGACTTGATACTATTTTGATCTGTTGGTTTAGCTAGGCTTAATTAGTTCATTTATTATCTTTTCTGGAGTTTGAATCGGTTTTTCATTTTGAAAGATCTTTCAATCTTTTCTTTATTAAACATTTCTAAGGTCTGACAAGCCGAAACCTAGGTGTCATTCTACCTCAGCATATACTATGCCTCAACTCTAAGATTACCAACCCTGGTCGGTAATTAAATATTTTGGTGATTCTTTAAGACAGTAAATACACCTCAACATCCGTATGAAGGATCAAAGGAAGGGTCGAATGACGATCCGAATGAAGTGACGAATGATTCGAATGAATGACGATCTGAATGAAGTGTTGAATGATGATCGGAATGAAACCATAGCTTATAATAGCATGATTAAGTGTGTTAAGGTATCTAATTTTTGAATTTTGTTGACAAAATCCAATTGACTCACCATACCAAGGATCAATCAAATGTCATATCTGCACTCGATCTCATTCCTTTACTCATCTCGAATTCATCAAATGAATCAATTAATCATGCATTATTGTGATTTTCATAATCATTATATGGCTATCATATGGTTTTAACTCCTCATTAAGTTATATGTAAAATTCGTCATGTTATCTGTCATTGCATTAATCAAAAGTCATCATGTTCTTTTATGTCACCTATGCTTATAATATCATGATATAAATTACATTCAACCTGTCCAAAGTTTACTTTAGACATGGTTGAATATATCCTAACCATATAAATTCACTAACGTACACATTTTTATGATGGCACACGATTCAATATTTTTGCATCATAGCGTGATCGTTCGAACATGTTAAATCTCTGCTCACAATCATTCAACATGTTCGAATGGATCACATTTTAAATCAGTGCCTGCATGAATTTTACCTTCATTCTATCTTCCCTCATCTTTCCTGAGTCTATCAAGCCGCGTCTCTTGCAATTTCTTGCATCCCCTATACCTCTTACATCCATCTACCTCTGTTTAACAATGTTGATCCGCTATGATCCTGGAAGCTACCAGGATTTGCTCCGCGTCCCTGAATTTAAAGCTTGCTGTGATATTTTTCTTCGAGCACATTGGGGTCAGTTCCTCTGTCTTCTTGAGGGCCATGATGACGATATCTCACTGCTATTTGCCAAAGGATTCGATGGAAAAACAGCTAGGGTTAGCCACCTTACCTTTCCTGTAATGGAGGAGTCTATTGCATTAGCCACAAAGCTTCCTAGGGAGGGTGCTCATTGGCACAAGAACCTCTTCCTCCCGCGGAAGGCTCATGAATTTTGTCTCAAAGCCAAATATCAACACGTTGCAGGAACAAAAGGGTTCCACTGGGAGTGTATTAAGCTAGAATACCTCGAGCCTTTGACCGTTATCATCCGGTTGATCCCCTGCGAAGGTAAATTTACCATCTTCAAAGCCTGCCACTTCTGATTATTAGCTCATTTTGTTAATAATCAAGCCCTAAATTTCTCATTTTATTTTCTGAAGAGCCTTAAGAAAATGTCGAACCAGGTTAGGAAAAATGTAGTTAACCCCGCTCGCAGTTTATACCATCATTGTCTCATAAAAATCCCGATCATTCACCAATTGAAGGAAAATGTGCAAACATGGGATAGCTTTGTGTTTGAAGTACTGAACCCCCATTTGGTTAAGAAGCCCCTTGTCAAAGCCTATGCCTCTCGCAAATGGCATCGATTTCAAACTCGTGCTAATGAGCCTGCTCAAACCTCTACCCAAGCAACAAGGGATACTAAGTCTATGCAGTTCAGTGAGGGTTCCTCAGGAGAAATGCACCTTGTCCATTCATCCTCTCCTGAGCTTGTCCACGAGGACATGACCATGAAACCACCACTCTTTTCACCAATACCCACGAAATCAAGAAGGGCCAATCGTGATCAGTCTGTCGACCAGACCGTCGTCCACCCCATCGACCAGTATGTCATTCAACCAATGCATTCAGATAGCCTTGATGACCAGATGGACGACCTTGTCCTTGAAACACCTCCTTGCGTTAGCTAATGTCTCTGCCCATTTACTTGAAGATCCTATCTTTGAACCTGCTCCTGCACACATTGAAGACAAGGATCCTAAGGAACACACTACATTTGCTAATCCCGAAACATGTTTAAAGGGATCGAGCCCTCACAAAGATCCTAAGTCTCTTGCAGAACCATCTATTCCACTCCATCAGACCATGGATAGATTGACACGGGACATAACACAGTTAAAAATACAGAATGAGAAGTACGTTGAGATAATCTATGGGCTTCGCGAAGAGAACAAGGAGCTACGTATACAAGTAAAGTGTGTCTAAGATCTTAACAGTGCCATAACCTCTTCTCATGACTCTCTCTGGACGAGGCACGATACCTTGAGAGCCCAAGCCAGGAAGTTCAAGCCTAAATCTATTTCCTAATCTAAGTCGAAGGCAGCTTCTACCGCAGCTTAGCCTTCTTCCTGAATTCCTCTCTATTTTGCTCAGTGGGACCTGGCATATCTCTGGTTTGGGGGAATGTTGATGTCCATTTTTGTCATCGATTTTGGTCATTAACGTGCTCTGTTGGCACTACTTTTGTCATTTTTGGTGTATTAATTCATACTTCTTGCCATTCAAACCATCAATCAAACCCAAGTATGAACTTATTTGCTTATCACACAAATCTTGATTAATTCTCATCATATTATGGTTTATTAACATTAATTTAATGTTTCTCGACCTGCTTGGCATATAGACTTTGTTCTGCAAGCTATGGGTTTCAAACAGACCTTCATTCAGATGCGCGTTCACGCTGAAGACGCCCAGACACATTCGGACCATCATTCAACCCTCTGTTCGCACCATTGGATTCGTTGGTTGGAATATTTCGGGGCATTAAAAACAAAAACGGTGACATGGGTTTTGTTGGCAACGTGTCCCTCATGGTGTGTGAGCCCTCATTCTAGAAGATCTTTGCTCCTGTCCACCCAGCTTGACAATGCATCCTCTGCCCACGTCAAAGGAAATCAACGCACAGCTGCTCGCGTGAAGTGAACCAACGCCCACGAAATCAGGCAAACGGCATGTGCGTTGTCGTGAACCATCCTGCAGCCGTTTTCTTCAGCCATTAAGACATCCTATTTTTAGAGAGGTCGACCACTGAAAGGGTCGACCTTCTCCCCCATTGTAAAATTATATAAAGACATCTCTCTTTGAGAAAAAAGTTAGCTAGTTAGCAGCAGTAATTGGAGAGACACTCAGAGCTAGAAAACGATTGTGTAACCTTCGATTCAGTTAATAGAAGTTTCTAATTTAGTTGTTGATATTTTGTTGGTGAACGATTTGAGTTAGACAATCCCTGACTGCTGAGGAGGGCCCCTCAACAACCAAAGGTTTTACTGTGTATATTTTGTTATTTCTCTTTCTGCAGATAAGTAGTTTTTATTTTCAGTACATGTATTTAATTTGTTTTTTTTCCTGTAGAGGTCATTTCTTTGTTTTTTGTAAACATATATCTAGCTGCTAATATAATTTACATTTTCAGAATTTGAAGTGACAGGTCATGCATAGTTTCCTTTAGTTTGCTTTCAGTCTTTCCATTGTAATTAAATAGAGTTTAATTAGTTTAGTGTTTCAAGTTCAGTTTGTAGTTAGATTTAGTTCTGTTAAATGTGTTGTAGATATAGATTAAATTCATTTACCTTCCAGCTCTATTTTATTATGCAATAGGAAATTATTTATTTCCTTAGATAGCGATTAGTGTAGTTGTTTCTTGTTATTTCAACTTTAAATAGTTTATTTTTTGTTTTGCTTGCACTTTAGATTAATATGCATAGAACAGCTGGCGTTAGAATCATTTAGTCTGCTCACTTTCATAGTTTCTATCGTTTTCTGTCATCCGAACTGTCATTTGGACTGTCATACAGACTTTAATATTTTCTATCTTGTTTTTATGCTTGTTTAAAGTTCAGTTTTTCAGGTTTTTGAATTGTATTATTTTCTGTTGTTAACCAACATTTACTTATGTAATTAGAATCTTGTTTTGAATAGCATATTGTCTTGCTTAAGTTTCATATTCATTTTTAGTTATCCTTTTAGCTTGCCTTAGTTTTTAGTTGTACTTTGATCCGTAGTTCACACTTTATCTCTGATTTCTTAACTTGTTATTGTTCTAGAACTTGTCAGTTTCAGTCTTAGCTTAGTTTACTTCATTTTTATTAAGTAATTCCATTCTCAAAAGCACATTAGTTTTTCATGGTTTAATAATAATTCAAGCATAGGATTTGTTCTTCTCATTTACATAGTTAATAAAGATGTTCATAGGATAGGATTTGATTCAGAAATAAAATATCTTTATCAAGTTTTCTACTTGCTTCTAGATCAAACTCATTTCCAAGTAAATATCTTTATTAAGTTTTATACTTGCTTCTAGATTACATTTGTTCCAAGTCATTTACTTATGGATAAAGAATAGATTACAATGTTTAAAGTTAGTTGTAACTAGTCACTCTTTAGCTTGCATCTCTTTGTAGAAGTTGAACTAGATTTACTTCCGTTCTGTTTCCTTGTCACATTTGAAAGCCATTTTGATACATTTTCTCCCTTTCCTATTACATTTGACACATTTCCTCAGAATCCTCAAGGAGAATGGAATTAGGTAGTTTAGCTTAGTTTTGAGTATTTGTCGAATGCATGAATAGTTTAATTGTTTATTAAGTAGTTTGCAATCTTGCTTTAAGATAATATAGTTTCTTGTTTCCATAGTTAGTTGTAAACTGAATCATTTCATTGATAGATTTATGAATTCATAGTTATTACTTTCTAATTCCTAGGTTAGAGTTGAATAATTGATCAATAGTTTCCATATTTCACAAGAATAGTTTTGCTTTTGATCAAGTCTTGTTTCCTAGAATAGTGTTGCTGTTTTTATCTTTTCAGTTATTGTTCATAGAGTAGAGTAGTATAGATTGATACTATTCTAATCTATTGGTTTAATTAGGTCTAATCAGTTTAGTAATTGTATTTTTGAAGTTTGACTCAGTTTTTCATTTTGAAAGGTCTTTCGATCTTTTCATTATTAAACATTTTTAAGGTCGGTAGAGCCGATGTCTTAGGTACCATTCTACCTCAGCATATACTATGCCACAACTCTAATATTACCAACCCTGGTCGATAATTAAATATTTGGTGATTCCTTAAGACAGTAAATACACCCAACACTCAGTAAGTTCAAGGAATTCAAAGCCTTGATCAAGAACCAAATAGAAAAGAAAAGCAAGAGTTTCCAGTCAGACAATGGTGGAGAGTTCACATCAGAAGACTTCAAGAAATTATGCAAAGATTCAGGGATTAAGAGGGAGTTGACCACTCCATATAATCCACAACAAAATGGGGTTGCAGAAAGGAAGAATAAAACAATTATGGAAGCAGCAAGGGCGATGATTCATGACCAGGATCTTCCTATGCATCTATGGGAAGAAGCTGCAAGGACAGTTGTATATGTACATAATCGTACTCCACATAGAGTACTTGACAACAAAACACCAGAAGAAGATTTCTATGGAAAGAAACCATAGGTCAGCCATATCAGAATATTTGGTTGTCCTGTGTACATACACATTCTGAAAGAGAAGAGGATGAAGCTAGATCCTTCAGGAAAGAAGGGTATATTCGTGGGATATAGTGAAAGCTCGAAGGATTATAGAATATATTTCCCCGAGTTCAAGAAGATCGACATTAGCAGAGATGTAACATTCGACGAAGACTCAGCATACCAGAAATCCATGAAGATACCTATTGAAGACAGTGAAGAACAAGAAGCTCCCAGGATCCGAGATACAACTATGAATGAAGTAAATCCAGAAGAAGATCATGAGATGGAAGATCCAAAGGAACCTGTAGATCCACCCCGTGAGAAGAATTCTTACAAGAGGAAACCAACATGGCTACGAGAAGTAATTCAAGAAGCAGAAAGGTATGGTGCTTCAGAAGGAATGCAAAGAGAAAGTAAGAGGCCAAAGCCATACAACAGTTATGTAGCCCTGCTATGTGACATCATGGATAAAGAACCTTCTAGCTATGAGGAAGCAGCTAAGAAGAAAGAATGGAAGAATGCCATGATCGAAGAGTATCATTCGATCATGAAGAATGATGTTTGGGATGTGGTCCCGAGACCAGAAGGGAAGTCTGTAGTGACTTCCAAGTGGATCTACAAGATCAAGCATGCTACAGATGGCAGTATAGAGAAACACAAGGAAATATTTGTGGCTCGTGGCTTCTCATAGAAGGAAGGGATAGACTATGAGGAGACCTTTGCACCTGTAGCTAGATATACTTCCATCAGATCAGTACTTGCTCTGGCTGCAGTGATGAAATGGAAGGTACACCAAATGGATGTCAAGGCAACATTGTTGAATGGTGTAGTGGAAGAGGAAGTATATGTGGACCAGCCACTCGGGTTTGAGACATATGACAGAGGGACTCATGTGTGCAAACTGAAGAAAGCCTTGTATGGTTTGAAACAGGAACCCGGGACTTGGTATAGCATGATAGACAGCTTCCTGACAAGTTTGGGCTTTACCAAGAGTAAAGAGGATTCCAAACTTTATTGCAAGGTTGAGGAAGGCAATCCAGTGATACTCCTATTGTATGTGGATGACTTGTTTGTGACGGGTGAGGATGGATTGATTTTTGATTCAAAGAGGAAGCTTGCTGTCGAGTTCGAGATGAAAGACTTGGGTATGATGCACTATCTTCTAGGCATGGAGGTGTGGCAGAGTGCGGATGGAATCTTCCTTAGACAAGGGAAGTATGCAGTAGAGATCCTGAAGTGGTACGGGATGATGGATTGCAAGGCCATGGTCACACCTATGGCATCAAACCTGAAGCTATTGAGTGATGCTTCATCATATTCGGTTGATGCCACGATGTATTCAGATGATTGGGTCCTTGATGTACCGAACGAATACGAGACCAAATATTTGATTTGATGTGAACACATTGAGCCAGTTCCTGACAGATTCTAGACATGTTCACTTGATTGTTGCAAAGCATATTCTGAGGTACCTGAAAGGTATAGTTGATTATGGGCTCAAGTATGATGTGAATCAGAAGATTAACCTGGAGGGTTATGTTGATTCGGATTGGGCAGGAAGTGTCATTGATATGAAGAGCACTTCGGGGTGCTGCTTCAGTATGGGATCAGGTGTGATCTCTTAGTTTAGCAGGAAGCAGTCCTGCGTGGCACTGAGTACAACCAAAGCAAAGTATGTTGCAGCTTGTTCGGCTAGTTGTGAGGTAGTATGGCTAAGGAAGCTACTGTCTGATTTGTTTGATCTCTAGTTGGATGTTACTTGTATATATTGCGACAACTAGAGTTGTGTGAAGTTGTCTGAGAACCCAGTGTTCCATGACAAGTCGAAGCACATTGAGATCAAGTTCCATTATATCAGGGATATGGTGCAGAGAGGAGCAGTGAAGCTCTAGTATGTTGCGACAGACGAGCAGATAGCCGATCTATTGACCAAGCCGCTGGCCAGAGTGAAGTTTGAGTACTTCAGAGAGAAGCTTGGTGTACTTCATATCGAGGTTCCTTCCAGGGGGAAGTGATGAGTCCAAAAGACGCAGATGCACACGGGCCATTCCAACATGGTTGAGGTGTGTCTTCCCATGGTCACTGATATAAGTGTCGAGCCATTCCAGCATGGTTGAGGTGTGTCTTCCCATGGCTACGATATAAGTGATGTGTCATTCGAGCATGGTTGAGATGTGTCTTCCCATGGCTGCGATATAAGTGTTGTGCCATTCTCGCATGGTTGAGGTGTGTCTTCCCATGGCGTAGATATAAGTGCTGAGCCTTTCATTGATGGTTGAGGTGTGTCTTCCCATGCCGGTGAGTGTAAGTGTTGAGTTGTGTGCATCTGGGATGTGCTTCGTGGATGATGTGATGATTTGAAGATGATGAGGTAGCAGTAGGGTACACAGGTTTTGCAAAGGCATATAATCAGTCCTGAAATGCTCCTTAAGGTTTTGCAGTGGCATATAATCAGTCCTGGGAGATCTTGCAGGTTTTGTAGAGGCAGTGTAATCAGTCCTGAGATGTACCTACTTGATGGCTTGCTCACAGAGATGATGAAGACCTACATGGAACTTAGGCCTACATCTAACATGAAAAAGGGATGGCTCTGTAGAAATTCCTATGACGATTATATTGAAAATTGATGATTGAGATAGCAGTAGTGACGATGAAGACTTGTGCTAAAGAACCGTGTCGAAAAATACCTTCCTAGTTAAGAGGGAGTGCTGATGTATTTGTAACTTCGGAATGTATTTCATTTGTATCTTTCATATTGTATTCATATGACATTATACTTCCGACGGAGAGGTTTCATTCCTCTGATCGGGAAGGTCATCATTGTATATGATAGGGTTATTAGACTCCCCTAGTGGGGTCGGCCCAGAGTTAAGTTATAGTGGGTTATTAGACTCTTCTAGGTGAGGTTGTCCCAGTTAGGGTAAAACGCAAGTGGAAGACAAGTATAAATAGAGAGGAGCACCTCTCTATTTATTCATTCATTCACTCACTCACTCTCTCAAGTGAGTAGTGCGCAAAAGTGGAGGAGGAGAAGCTGCTAGGAGACTATCTCTTGTTATTGGGGTTTTGTATCATTGGTCATTCTATCTCTGATGAAGTTGTGGGGTTTTCTCCTTTATGGTTTCCCCGGTGAAATGCTTTGTGTCTATTGTCTCTTGTGATTGATTGATATGTTGTACATGTTGTTCTCTCAGATAAGATCCTAGATCATATTGAATTAATGTTGAAAAACTAACAATGGAGTGGATAAGGTTGTTTTTCTTTCTACTTTAGCTTTTGCCTTGCTTTTTGCTTTGCTTTTCTTTTTGCTTTAGCTTTTTCCTTCTACTTTTGTTTTTTCTTTTGCTTTCGCTTTCGCTTTTGCTTTATCCTGCTTTCACTTTTCTATCATTCTTTTCTACGTTACCCTGCTTTTCTGTTTTGTCATGCTTTTTCCTTGCTTTTCTACCTTCCTCTGCTTTTCTGCTTTGTCCTGTTTTTTCTTGATTTTCTGCATTTCCCTGCTTTTTTGCCTTTGTCATGCTTTTGTGCTTTTGTCATGTTTTTTTGCTTTTTTCCTGCTTGTGTGCTTTTGTCATGCTTTTTCCTGAGCTTTGCTGCTTTATTCTGCTTTCTTCTCATTTTCCCACTTTCCTTGCTTTGACTGCTTTATCTTTTCTTGTCTTGCAAGTTAACTCTTAGTCAACCTTATCCTCTAAGGCACACTCGTGGAGCATTATCCACTTTATTCCAAAATAAAAATATCTAATTAATGAAAATTACTTCTACCAATTGTATTTCAAACTTAGGATAAAAATAAAATTAAACTTCCCAACTAATTAATACCTTAACTTCAGAATTAACCCCAAATGCATAAAATATCTACTCGACCCAAAAGATTGGTTAGGCTAGAAACTCCTTACACTAATCATCAATGAAAAAAGATGACACTTTACCACACTAAAAATACATACAACATACTAACATGAAATCATTATATCATGAAATCGTTATATCTAAATGCACACAAATCACATAAACCACATCATATAAATCACATAATCTATTGCATATTATATTCTAGAACTTAAAACAGAGACATTACAAATAAATTATAAAAAACTTGTCCAAACATTACATTGATTTATAGTTAAAATAACAAATATTAGAGAAGTATAAAGGAACCTATAAATCAAAAGAGGCAAACAAATTCATGGGGTACCCGTATAAAATGTGGGTACAAAAAAGTATATACATTGTACACTAAATATATAAACATTTACATGTATAGTACACATAAACATAAATTTTAATTATATTCTTAATTCTTAATTATATGGAAGGACATAACGGACTCTTGAATGATATTGTTTTTTTTTATAAAGTATTGATAACGAACTAAAAGCCAATGAGTCTAACTAACCTAAACGGAACAACATGTCTATTTAGGTCCACATCAAATAATAAGTTGAGTGTGGTTTATGTAGACAAGGGCAACTTGCTCATTTAAAAACAAAAGAATGTAAAGGACTCAAAAGCATTTAGAAAGAAAACCACTACAAGTTGAACCCCCGACAAGGTTCCCATTTGTGTATTCATATATTTGATGATTATTTGTAGATATCACACAACAACGACCACTCGGAGATGCTAAAGATAACGTGTGGTCCATATTAAAGACCATGTGGGAAAACAATTGGAATTTAGTTTTAAAAAAACTTTATTTAATTTTGAAAATAAGTTTAAAAATTATAAAATTTATTTTTGATAAAAGAAAAAAAATCATAATCAAAATCAAAATTTTCAGTTTTTTTAAATTATATGAGACTTTCAAAAAATTGAAAAACTAAAAAATAAACAATAAACTTCTTAATGTTGTATGTATTAGATATACTTCTATATGGGTGTCATCTTAGATTTATATGGGCATCATCTTAGATTTATATGGGCATCATCCCTTGATTTGTTGTAAATCTGTATAGTAATGTTTGTCGGGTTGGGCGCACTCTTTTGTTGTATCTCGTACTATATGTAACATTCTTCATAGTGAGTTTGGGTGCTTAGGTTGGGCACCAACATACTTGTTGTCCCTTGTGTATATTGTTGGATACACGTACTATGATGATCATGTGAAATGCTTAATTGTATAATTGGTTTTAAGTGTCGAATTGTTTAGTGCATGTGACTATTGGGTGAGTAAGTCGAGTAGGGGCTTGCAGGGACCTAATAGCTTGTAGCTCAAGGCATAGTTATGGGAAGACCTTGAGTGAAGAGGCGTAGTCCATGTGCAATAGCCATAAGTAGGCCAAGCCCTTGAGGACCCCCTAGATGTTGAACATTGTACTCCTAGATTTTTTTCTCGGTTATGGAACAAGTACAATGTTCAAGAATGGAACCCCTTCCCTTCCTAATGACCCGATATTTAACATAGCCTGATAGTTGTCTAGGGTTAGGGTCCTTTTTTTACTTCCTCAACCCTCAATTATTAATAAGGTTTGGACCTTCTAAAATATTCATGAAATTCCACACGTGGCTAGCCCCACTCATTGGAATAATGGGGCTAATGTAGCATCCACCTGTACCAGGGTGGTCAACAAGGTTGGTGAACTTGTTGAAAGCATAACTTTTGCATACGAGCTATGATTGAGGCGATTCTTGCATCGTTGGAAAGGTCTCATTGTGTAAAATATAGAATATTCCTCCTATATATGTTTCAGATCAAAAATTTGTTTGATTCCTCAAAATTTCCCCAAAAGGTTTCAAATGTTTTCCAATCCCAATATCCACCCAAAAAGTACCAAAATAGATGAAAATTATATTATGATCCCAACCAGATCATTTTTTCTCTTTTTCCATGGCATCTTGGAGAATTATTTCCCAGTTGGAGCTATAAATAGTATACATAGGTCTACACATTCCTAGAATCAAACCATGAATCTCACTAATTCATATCAAACTCACTTTTAGGACTTGTCCATAGCCACTAATATTACTCTATCCTAATAATTTCATCCATTATCTTGTAATATTGGTTATTCCTCATTAATGCTTTAATCAAATGGTTGGTATACAATTGTAATTGACCTTAACATACATAGTTCACATGCTTACAATAGCCCAATGCTCTAATCTAGCATATGATACCACTTTGTCATATCCTTTCCCAACTCTCCTTTCCATGGGATAGGTAGCTACCAAATAGGCTTCCAAGTCTTTCCCCTTGAAGACCATATCTTCATAATACTAATTGAGTAAGCTTCCCAAGGAGGACCAAAATCACATGAAATGCATGCATGGTGCAATATTTTTAGGCATGGACTAACAAATTTCATGGCACCCTTGTGGCCATATCCATAGCTAATCATCCACACACATATCATGCAATTACACAAATTTCCATGACATAAATAACAATAATTTTATATAATAATAAACATCATTAGAGCACTTATCTTTCAAGAGAGTATAGTCCATTAAACTTATCATGTATGAGAAAAGTTCCACCCAACCATGGGTATCCAACACATACGCCACCCCCATGATGAGCTATGAGTTCATTAAGGTGAAGGAACAAGCAATATGGTTCTCTCTTTCTCTCTCTATCCAAACCATTTTCTTTCATGGTTTTTTAATTTGCTCATGATAAAGCATTACAGGCATCTCTTCTAGCCATGAGACTGGCTATGGCACTCTCATCCATTGTACCACACAACACAAGGAAGACCTACTATTTCTTTAGTCAACAATCCCTTAGAGCACTCTTTGTTTCTAATGCTCTATAATGTGTGTGGAAAAAGTCAAATATGTTGTCTACCTTTTGGGAATTGACTAAAAGAGTAATAATTTGCTTTTGAAGCATCTATTGAGCAACAATTACATAATGTGTGAAGATTTCCTATCTTTCACGGCCTTTAAGCTCACCTATAGGCATTTATCACTATCCAAGGTCTACCCTTTTCTTCTTTCACAGTGCTAATTGGCCCATTCCCCCTCTTTAGTTCACTTGTTAGCAATCCAGATTAATGCATATTGCAAAAGCAATGTGAAGCATGAATAGGAGAGTGATATAATCAATGCCCCATGTTAAATAATAATAATAAGAGAATTGAGGGGCTTGGGGCTAACATTATTTTTGATAGGAGAAAACATAGCACTCTTACACTTGTACCCAATCCATGCTTCCACAACTATGTGAGAAGACTTTCCCACCAACATGTTATATGTATTTAATGATTAATTTAATGATTCAATGGCAATGGATGGCTTCATTTAAGGCACATGAAGAAAATATATGAGTTCATAGGTTAACACTCGTAAACAGGGGATTTACTTCCCTTATGCCCACTTGCTTTTTCCACGAGTGGAAGCATAGTCCCTCTCACCCGCATGCTCTCCACAACTAGCTCGGACTATTTTATATTATATTACAACATTGATGTTACATAGCTTGACCCTACCATGGAAAGCCTATTATGTTGTCTATAAATACATTTATATCATATATGCCTAACCTTTCACTAATTAGATCTTGACCTTGAGCTTTGGCACACTAGGAATGCATACTAACATGGGATCATTATATCTCATCGCACATGACTTGACTCCCATCACAAATAATACATAGTCTATTACATATTATATTCCAAAATCAAAACTGAAACATTTACAAATATATTATAAAATTATTGTCGAAACATTACATTGATATATAATTAAAATAACTGATATTATAGAAATATAAAGGAACCTATAAATCAAAAGAGACCTACAAATTCATGGAGTATTAGTATAAGATATGGCTACATTAAAGTATATAAATTGTAAGTTAAATATATAAATATTTACATGTATGGTATACTAAAACATAATACTTTTGCATATTTTTTAACCTTACATCTTACTCTTTTGCTAGCCCTCAACAAAGGCATAAGATCCCTTCAAGTTTTTGGGGACTCTAAGTTCGTGGTGGACTGTATGAAGAAGGAGAAAAAACCGGAAATCATTTTCCTATCAGCTATTTGTTCGAAATGCTTTAGGCTATGCGATGCTTTCCTAGAGATTAATTTCAATCACATTTATAGAGAAAAGGAATTTAAAGGCAGATCAACTATCCAAGCTAGGATTAAGAGTTCAAGAAGGATCGTGGCGCAGGTGGGATCCTGCAGAGGACTCCTTGCATGAAATTGATCCAAGACCCATCATAATATAATTCATCTTTTTCCTTTCTTCTAGATGATCTAGAAGTAGGGATGCCAGGTTATTTGAGCACTATAGCAACAGATAAAATCTAATTTATGAGCCACCTTTTTGTATAACAAGATAAGGCCATAATAGACTTGGCTAATACTAATCATAATCAAAGGATTGATAGTATATTTATAGCAATAAATTTTTTTAACTTAGAAACTTTGTTATGCTAAATCTAAAGAATATGTGAAGGTTATGAAGGTTATGATTGAGAAGTCTATGTAAAATATGTTTTATTTCAATTAATATAATACGAGTGTTTTTAGGAGAAAAAAAAACATAATATTTTAATTACAAACATAATAATTAACTAAACATAGCTAACATACAAATATTTATTATTCTAGATATATGATCATATCACCTACTTAGAAATCTCATAATATATTCTTAATAGTATGGAATGACATAACGACTCATGAATGATAAAGACCTTATTTTTTCTTTAAGGTATTGATAACGAACTAAAAGCCAATGTATCTAACTAAATAGTGGTTGATATTGTACCAATCAATGGAACAACATATATATATTCAGGTCCCCATCAAATAATGAGTTGAGTATGCTTTATGTATACAAGGGCAACTTGCTCATTTAAAAACAAAAGAATGTAAAGGAGTCAAAAGCATCTATAAAGAACAGCACTACAAGTTGAACTCCCCCAACAAAGTTCCTATTTGTATATTCATATATTTGATGATTATTTGTAAATATCACACAATAACGACTCTTGAGAGATGCTAAAGATAACGTTTGGTCCATCATTGGAAAAAAATTCGGAATTTAGTATATTTTAAAAACCTTAAACAAAAGAGAGAGATATATACATGAACGAGAATATTGGTTGGTTTATTATTTTTATTTAATTATGACATTTTTTTCCAGTTCTAAATTATTGCACTTACATAATCGACAATTTAATAATACCAATTGCCGGCATCATGGATTCCACGTGTCACAGTCCTTTGACAAGTCGCTTTGGATATGTTCTTGTCTGCAGAAGATCCACGTAATCCACGAGGCGGGGCGGCCTCTACGGCTCCGGAACAGCCATCGGTACGTACGAACGGCCGGTCGCTTTCGTAGAGAAAAAGTAACGCAAGTTGCAACGGGCCCTTGCATGACAACTGTACAGCTACTGCTGAACAGAAGATCCGCACTTCTCACGACATCTGTCTGCGTAGGCTTGACGCAGCTGATTGATATAGCGGTATTTTGGATCCGCTAGCTGATTTTAGAAATTCCGACAATCAAATCAAAGTCAATATAAAATGATACAAATAAGTAGTATTAATTAAAAAACAAGCCACTGCCAGTGATGATTACAACAAAAGGTACAGATGACGTGTCAAGACAAGGTCGCACGGGCGGCGGGCTAAAATTAGGTGCCGTCAGGTCCCTGTAGTCCAGTTAGGCGTCTTCCACGTGGACAAGATCTATTGGCCTAGCTAGGTTCAGCCCATATTCTCATCACGTGTCCGCAGAGAATTCAGCACATGTAAGCGGGGAACTGGCCTGGCAGGTTCCAGAACTTGATGTGAAATTAAAAGACTGGACATCGCCGGTGATGGACTGGCAATTATGAGTCGACAGAAATAGAATATGAATTGTCCACCTGGAGAAACAACGGAGGAAACTCCAGATTTGGCAATGGGTTAAAGGAGACGCTAACTTTAGCTTCACTTGGTAATGTTGGTTTGTAGGTCGCCAATGATGAATTTCTATTAACAAACGATGATTTTATAAAACATGAATGTAAATGTAAGGGAGTTGTTTAAAGATTAAATTTTTTTTTAGTTTTTATTAATGGAATTGGATGATTTATTTTGTTTTTGTTTTTTTTTTAATTTAAGATTTTTTATTTTTCAAATTTTAATTTTGAATATAAAAATGGATTAAACACCTCAACAAATTATGCATTGTCAACAGCTTATATCACAATTCAATAAATCCTTCCCAATTTTGAACAAAATGATTAAAATTAAACCAAAAAGATTATCTAAATCGTAACTTCTTTAAACTACTCTAAACAAAAATATACAAAAATACCCTCATTGAAAAGCAAAGCAAAAGATAACAAGGATAAAGAGAAAGGAGGGCCATATGATAATTCAATGTTGGTCATGATGAAGATTAAAAATAAGGTTGTTTTTATTCGTGGATGTCAAGGATTTGTGCCTCCATCCATCACTTTCTTTTATGCACAATTTAATTAAATTGAAGATCAATACCTTCAAGTGGTAGTCCTTCGATCTATCTTTTGTTTAACACATTTCCTCCTTAGGAACTACGTCTATGGAGGATCACACATTTCCATTCAAGTTTGTTTTGCAATCATTACCAATTGATCAATTAGATTTCAATTTGAATTAATAGACAATAAACCATGTATGGAAAATAACAAGAATCTAAATATTATTAAGCTCTTTTGAGGAAAGAAAGCTACTTATCTATATCTTATACTCCAATATGAATTCCAAATTTAGAGTGATTTTGCCACTTATAAAGGACATAAATGTACTTATCTATATCTTATAGTGCAAGATGAACTCCAAATCTAGTGTAATTCTAGATTTGGCAATACTTAGCTCTAATCTCAAGTTCTTAGAAATAAATTGCTTCTTGAAAAACATTATTGTCCCAACCAATGTATCCTCAAGGTGATGAAGATTCCCCCTGCACAAGGTTTCTAAGCAAGAGACGGGGCTCACTCCATAGAAATTCCCTAAGCAATGTATATCCGTCTAAAGGGAAAACTTTGATAGTCGCATCCTAACCATCTTCCATAACTAAATAAGGCCAGGTTTTGGAACATGTACAACAATGCTTCTACCTTGCCTCACTAGAACAACAGTAGGGTAGGATGCAATTTGTGTCCAACATCAAAACACAATCCCATGATTTCCCCTTCCTTAAGGTTGCACTAGAAGACTCCTGGTATAGGAATAACTTAGCATATCTCACCACCAACATTCCAAGAAGATGTCTCTCCCCACTTCATTGTCCCCCAAAATGTCCAACTAAGTTGTTATATAAAAAATTGGAAAGTTGAGATGGTTTAGGTTAGATCATAGCCTCACATAATAAAACAACCCTAAGCTAAATGTCCATCCCTTTATGGAGGAATACTTTGGATAAATATATCATAATGTCTTCAAATTGCCAAAGTTTGTTAAGCCCTAAATATGAGCACATTTCCCCCTATGTTGTGGTTCATTACATTAGTTGTGATGTCGGATTTGGTCCATTAGTGGTAATTTTCATTAGTATGGTTATATTAGTTATGTCGGCTTGGGTCAGTTAGTTGGGATTGTACCCCTTAGTCTCCTATATATAGGAAGGAGACCTTTCATTTGGAGTATCTTATCTTGTCATGTCTTGTCTTGTGTACTTAATACATTGTATAAGGAGGTTGACCCCTCGAAGGGGCTTACTATTCAGCTATTTTATTCAATCAAGTCATGGAGTACTCTTTCTGATCTATTTCTTCTCTTTTCATACTCTTTTTGGAAATTTGTTGCATAACATTTAGTATCAGAGCTCTTTCCTCGGCATTGGGTTCTTCAAAACGAGTCATCTTGGAATTTTCCCTATAATACTTTTTCTACAAAGATTCAAAGAGCGAGATTAAAAACCCACTTTTGTAACAGGACAAACTATATGTGGTACGAAATTCAGGTCCTGATACATCACAAGTTTGAAGATATTGGCCTCAAAACATAGGGTTTTTGACTAGTCCAAAAACTATTATAAAACAAGTGTTCTAGGAAAAATGTCATATCTGGGGCATGCGAGGTCCAAATTGAGTGAGACCAGTTGCATCATAAATTGTAGGGACCAAAGTATTTTTGGTAGACGTTTCAGACTCAGATCCAAAATATTGGACACGTGGCAGTCCGTACAAGTTCGATCTTCTGAAAGGACCAAAAATAAGAAGTGTTGGGAGATTTGCAATAACGTTCTATTGGCATATCAGAATTAGGTCAGACCTGCGGCATTTACTTAAATGTGAGGAACATATGAAACAATCTATGCCTGTAGCACGTACTCTATGAATGATTTTAGGGCCTTAACCGGAGCATAAGCTTGCTTCTCCATAATGTGGTATTTTAGCTTTGCATTTCTGAGGGCTCTGCTAAAACTAAAAAAGGTTATAGGTTGCTCAAAACCCTGACTGTTTCTCTGCAGGAGTACTTCTGCTATTGTGTTATCAGATGTTAAAGGGAAAATGGCAAGATCCTTATCTTAGAAATAAGACACCTAATAATACAAAATGACGAAGTTTCAGACCCATAGGATTTGAAATTTGAATTTTACCTCAATTTCAAGTCGGCCCTAAAACAATCTTCCAATGAGAGTTTGAAAAAATGTACGTCATTTTAAATTTGAATAAATTTGAGTAGAAGGATATAATTGTGGTGAAATATAGGGTGTGATATATATTTGTATTATTCATAATTCCACCAAAAGGAAGTGTAAAAACTCACACTCCACTCAAACCACCTGAGGAGTCATCCCCAACATACGATGAAAGGGAAGACATATCTTTTCGAGTGTCCTAGTTGGAAGAGATGATTAAAAGATCTGTGAAAGCAGTTGAATTAGTTAATTTAGAGGGGAAGTTGATGAACATATGGATAATAAGATGGAAGAAAATATGAAAGGGTCTATGGAACAAATGGAAAATATTGCTAATCTCATACAAAATTCAAAGGATACTCCTTCTCTAGGTGATGATGTGTTCCATGATACTCAAGAGGATAAAGATAAGGTCCACGTTGAAAGAAATTCAATGAATAAGAATTTTCCAAGAGGAAATGATTCTGATAATGGAAATAATCGGGGATGGTCACCAAGGGTTACCCAACTTCCCAAGATTCACATGAGAAATTTTGATGGCAATAATCCAATAATATGGATATTCCAGATGGAGCAGTTCTTTGATCTACACTAGGTTCCAACTTTGCAGAAGGTAACTATTGCATCCTTATATTTAGAGCCTAATAAATTTGTATGGTACCAATGGCTTTGTGACCGTAAAAATGACTCTATTATCTCTTGGTCTATATTCACAAAAGAATTGATTTCACATTATGGGGATATAAATAGAAACACCTTCTTTAGCCAATTGGTAAATCTCAAGAAAAAAGGCCCAGTTAGTGAGCACATCAAGCAATTTCAGAAGCTAAGTCTCAGACTGAAGAATATTTCAAAAGATAATTTGTTGGATATCTTTATTGGAACTTTGAAGGATCACATCCAACATGAGGTTCTCCTTTGGGAACCTAATTCCTTGGAGCATGCATTTAGGGTGGCAAGAAAAGTTGAAAACAAAATTATGGCAACAAGGAATTCTACCACTTACAACTATAAAGAAGGAAATGTGGTCTCTAGTCATCCACAACCTACAAGGTTAACACCGCAACAACTAGAGGACAAAAGAGCATAAGGGCTTTGTTGCAGTTGTGATAGCAAATAAGGTAAGGGCCATAAGTGCACTGAAAAGAAACTATTTTACATAGATTGTGAAGCAGAGAAAGAAAATGAACAAAAAGAACCAAAAGAACAAGAACCGTCTCAAGATGAAGATATAGAAGATACTACTTCCGAAGAGATTACTCCCACCATATCTTGTCATGCATTGGTTGGAATTAGCACTCCTCAAACTCTCAAGATCGAAGGATATATAAAAAAGAAAAAGGTAACAATGTTGATTGATTATGGTAGTACTCATAATTTCATTCACTATAAATTAGCAAAAGCTCTCAATTGATTTGTATATCCAACACCAGAGTTTCAAGTAATGATTGTAGATGGAGGAACTCTCAACTGCTCAGGGAAATGCCATAATATAAATCTTACTATGGGGGAATATGTATTGAATAGTCCAATGATTTCTATTCCAATGGGTGGTGATGATGTTGTCTTAGGAGTTCAATGCTTACAATCCTTGGGAACTCTGGCTTTTAATTTTCATAAGCTTTTCATGAAATGTTTATGGGAAGGAAAGGAATATGAATTACAGGATATCAAAGGGAAACCAATCAAGATGATAATCTCTAATGGTATGACAAAATTGATAAAAAAAAAAGGGACATCAAGGTGTAATTGCACAATTATGCTCATTAGATGTTCAAACATCTAAGCATCCTATTTCCCCAGATCTCCAAAGGGTCATTAATAACCACTCCAAGGTATTTGAAGATATCCCGAAAGGTCTTCCACCAGTCATTAATAACCACTCATGCTATTCACTTAATCCCAGGAAGTGTTCCTCCTAACATCAGACCTTACAGGTACCCCTATGGACATAAGAGTGAAATCGAGCGTATGTTTGAAGAAATGTTAGAGGCTGGCATAATTAGGCCTAGCCAAAGTTCTTACTCGGCACCAGTGGTAATGGTACACAAGTTGGATGGATCATGGCGTTTGTGTCCAGATTATAGAGAGCTCAACAAGATCACCATTAAAGATAAGTTTCCCATTCCTGTCATTGATGAATTGCTAGATGAATTACATGGATCAATTTTCTTCACAAAGTTGAATCTTCGTTCTGGGTATCATCAAATTAGAATGAAATATGAAGACATCCAAAAAACAACATTCAGAACTCATGAAGATCATTATGAATTTCTAGTCATGCCATTTGGTCTTACGAATGTGCCTTCCACATTTCAAGGTTTGACGAATTCCATTTTCAAGCCTTTTCTTAGAAAATCGGTGCTAGTATTTTTTTTATGATATACTAATCCATAGCAAGTCTAGGGAAGAACATGTTGGCAGGGTACTACAACTACTACAGGAGCAACAACTCTATGCAAAAACTTCCAAATGTTTCTGTGGGGTGAAGCAAGTAGAGTATTTGGATCATATTGTATCTCATGAAGGTGTCAAGGTAGAACCTAACAAAATTAAAGCCATGATAAACTGGTCAATTCCCAAAAACCTGAAGAATCTTCGAGAATTCTTAGGTCTAACATGATACTACTGCAAGTTTGTTCGAAATTATGGAAGAATAGCAGTGCCTCTAACAACATTATTGAAGAAAGATGCATTTTATTGGACTCCAGAGGAAACTCAAGCTTTTGAACAACTTGAACAAACAATGTGCACAGCTCCTGTATTGGTCACACCATACTTCAAAAAAACCTTTATTGTGGAATGTGATGCTTTAGGGAATGGCATTGGCGTTCTTCTAATGTAAAAAAGACACCCACTTTCTTTCACAAGTCATCCAATCAATGGAAAGAACTTACAAAAGCCCATTTATGAGAAGGAAATGTTGGCAATAATACACGCTCCTAAGAAATGGTGTCCTTACCTAATAGGGAGGCACTTCAAAGTCAAAACAGATCATGATAGTCTTAAATACTTCTTGGAATAGAGACTATCTTCATAAGAGCAACAAAAGTGGGTAACCAAGATGTTGGGATATGACTTTGAAATCATCTATAGAAAGGGGAAACATTATAATGTTGTGGCAGATGCACTCTCCAGAAAAGATGAACATGTTGGGGCATTACTTTGTTCCATTTCCATTCTACAACCAAATTGGGTAGTAGCAACAAGGGAAGAATGGAAAAAAGACCTATATGTGTGGACGCTCATTCAAAAGCTACAGAATGATCCCAATGTATCAGATACTTTTGTGTGGAAAAATGATTCACTATGGTATAAGGATCACTTATATTTATGGAAAAAATCCGAACTCAAGAAGAAGGTCCTTTCAGAATTACACGCCTCTCCTAGAGGTCGACACTCAGGATTCCTGAAAACTTACCGCAGGGTCAAGAAGGAATTTTTTTGGGAAGGTCTTAAATCTTATGTTCAAAGGTTTGTGGCTGAATGCTTGGTTTTCCAACAAAATAAGAGTGAAACAATTAAGACCCCATGACTTCTACAACCATTAGACATACCTTGCTAGCGTTGGGAGGAAGTCTCCATGGATTTTATCACAGGTCTACCCAAGTCCGAAGGAAAGAATGTTATTATGGTGGTTGTTGATAAACTCACGAAGTATGCACACGTTTGTGCACTCTCTCACCCTTTTAATGCAAGTACAATAGTTGCATCCTTTATGGAAATTGTTTAGAAGTTACATGGAAATCTGAAGATTATTGTAAGTGATAGAGATCCAGTTTTCACTGGAAAATTTTGGACTGAACTATTTTCTTGCTTGGGTACTCAATTGGCTCACAGTTCATCTTATGACCCTCAATCTGATGGGAAAACTGAGATAGTGAATAAGTGTTTGGAAGGCTATCTACATTGCTTTGCATCTGATAAACAAACACAGTGGGTGAAATAGTCGTCTTTGTCAGAATGGTGGTACAATACTTCCTTCCATACATCATAAAAAATGTCTCCATTTATGGCACTTTATGGGTACCATCCTCCATCTATCACATCTCCCTTAAAAGGAAAATCTAAAGTTCAATTTGTGGAAGATCACATAGAGCACCAGCAAGAAGTTCTCCAGATACTTAAGGACAACCTGACTATGTCCAAAAATAGGATGAAACAACAAGTTGATCAACATCGCAGTGAAAGGAGTTTTGAAGAAGGGGATCGAATATTTCTCGGGCTACAACCTTACAAGCAAAAGTCTCTCAAGCAACTAAATAAGGACAATAAATTAGCACCCAAGTATTATGGTCCTTATAAAGTGTTGTGAAAGATTGGTAGTATGGCTTACAAATTGGAGCTCCCTTAATCTTCAAGAGTACATCTAGTTTTCCATGTTTCTTGCTTAAATAAGGTAATAGGAGTGTTATTGGACAATCTACCTAAGCAGAATTAAGGCGTGATCTCCCTAGTCTATGCCAGATCTAGAAGAAATAAGTACAGAATAAAACCAACTCCCCTAGATCAATAGAATCATGAGATAGTAATGTGGATATCTTACTTGAGATTCAAGATCCCTTTTATTCCTCACTTGATCCAACGCTCCAGAGCCTTCAGATCTACAGCTGCAAGGTCCTGTTGAACAGCTAAACACAAAATAGTAAAAGCATATATTCCATATGATTGACCTATGTTAACAGTTAAGGAAGAAAACTATATATATCATTAACACAACAACATATATGGGAAGAGATTATATTACTATATAAAGAGTAGGAAATACAATAGAAGAGAGGATTACAACTGATGCCTCAATGTCGCAATATCCTTCCAGCAAGCCAAGCCAATGCTCCTAGAGAAGTAGGTGTCCCCAAGACAAGGGTGCTGAACTCCTGAGATAATTTCACCAGCATATGGATACCATAGACTTCCTCCCTTTGGAATGGGGAAGAGCTTCATATATATAGGACTAGGAGGATAGGGTAGGTTGAGATATGGTAGGAGAGGGCTAAGGGATCCTCCCAAATGATTAGGGAACCATAGGCCAACCTCCCAACAAGGTGGGGATAGAGATCCAGCTCATCCATATTCGAGAAGTCGCTCGAAGATGGCCTTTATCCATCCAAACTGACACTGACGCAAGTTGTATAAGGAAAACAGGCTCCATAGAGGGTCAGCGCAGGTTGCATGAGGGAAACCTCGGCCGTCAGCGCAAGCTGCATGAGGGGAACATGTGCCTAAACTAGTTGGGCGCTGGTTGCTAACTAGGCCTCATGACTGAGGGGTCAAGAACTTCTCCAATTAACCTCCAAGTCAGGGAAACTCAGGGATTTAGGCATAGAGTTGACATGTGATCCATGATGGTATGATTTTAGGTGTAACAGAATACCCCCCAAAGCATGAAGCTGAAAAAATTAGATAGGTGAAATGCTTTGACAGAAGGATGGCAAGGACTTGTCGGAGAGAAGATGTTGCTGTAGTACAAATGACTCTGAGAACACAGTCTCGCATGACTCAACATGGCTGCCGACCAATACAATGCAGATCCATGGTAGTAAAGACCGACTGAACACAATCATGGCTACTAGACACAAGCGTAGACCCATGATGAGATGATAACACAACCACGACCAATACAAAGTGGATCCGTGTAACAAGACTCAAAACAATCTCCATCGAAACCTAGGTAAAACATGACTCCCCAGGGTCTTCAAGATGAACCCGCAATGATACGAATCTATCCATGTGATTACAAATGTCTTGGAGTCTAACATGGTAGAAACCACTTGATTTCCTGTCATTGATGTATACTGTTAACAAGTGCGGGGGATATCACCATTGATGTCAATGATTCCCAAGGTATCACAGTACATACCATCGAGTGTGAATCAATGATCTGAGGTCAAACACACGATGGAATCTTTCAATCAAGAGTCAATGATGTAAACTCATGTTGAAAGCAAGGTAACCTGCCATTGAGGCATGCAAGCCCAAGGTACTTGATTGGTTTCTAGATTCAATCCACAGATGATGTGTTGAAGTTGACAAGGATGAATCCGTCGAAGAAGGGCCATGATGAATCCCCCATCATTGACACAAAACTTGATACAGATGTTTGGAGTAGATCGGAAGGTACAGTAACATGCAAGACTGACTTAGAATAGACCGACAAGATGGAAGGTGTACTGACTGCAAATGATGAGCGGTGAATACATCTCTTGAACATGTGCATGGCATGACTTGGTAGTATGACATGACGAGAACAACACCAACCCGTAATGTAATTGATGATGGAAACATTCTTTGGATGACCCAAAGGAGTGACAAGACTCATGAAGTTGGCAGGACTCGAGGACAAACAGATTACCCAAGTATTGGATGCAAATGAAAATGAGTGCCATGTTCAAGAGCGACTAAGTATTGCCACAAATTAAAGTGTAACATAAAAACTTCCCTTTTTTCCCATCATGATTGATGAGTGCCTCACTTGTTTTTTTACGAGCTTGAGGAGGGTAAACAGATGCTCGGTATAGCTCATCCCATGGATAAGTCCAATCCTAAACATTTTACAAACCTAGGATACGAGGGGTTCGTCCCATGATGGGCCCTTCAATGTTGAGTTTTAACGAGTCCAAAGAAGGTAAACTCGACACCATTTCATGTTTAGAGAATCTGAAAGGGACTAAAGAAGACTCCAAATGTCCTTTATTAGTAAAGTTAGTCTCTCTGCCCGAAAAAGGGTAAAATGATGAAAAAGAGAACTCTTCCATCCATGATTGGATGGAGGGCACCTTTTTTGTAATTAGCGCTTCCTGATCTGAAAAAGGGGTAAGTTATCGTCAGAAAGGTGACCGTTCAAATACTTTAGCAAGCATGAACGCGACAAGTTCGCTTGGCGATCTTTTCGTATTTCGAGAGCCTGAAAAGAGCTTAAAGGATGACTCCGGGGGATTACTTTTTCGTAGGAGTTTAACGAGCCCGAAAAAGTGATAAACTATAACTCGGTGACTTATTCTCATCATTTTACAAGCACGAGAAAGAACAAAGATTCAGCTCATTGCCATTAGTAATTGAATTTAATGAGCAAAATAATGACGAAAAACGCTCGATAAGTCATCCATACCTGATAATGTTTGCACAATAATCACCATGGCGAAAAATGACATTAATTAGGCATTTAACTTCACCTGCATGCTTAAAAACTGGGTCAAAACAGTTAACCGAGTGTTTAAATGCAGAAAATAACTCAACTATAGCAAATAACCCACTATAGAATCAAATCAAAAAAGGAATATTCCCTTTTTTTGTTATAAAATGGGCAAAATAGTGAAAAAGAATTACAATTGTTTTTTACCAAGTTGGAGAGGTGTGAAGTGCCAATTGAAGCCATTTTTCATTTGTTGATTCCGGGAGCTACAACCAACCGTTTCACGTGCCGTCAGCGACAGGTAAACCTAAACTCATCCTTGCATCTTTCCAGTGGATCACTTTCATGTTTTTAGGTCATGTTTTGGAGTTTTGGGTTGATTCATTAGGGGGGTTTGCGCCCACGAGTCGACGCAAGCCCTCCTTACGGTAACTGCATTGGCCCTTTGCTGACACAAATCATGTAAGGGTTGTTTGCATCGGCAGTGCCTTGTCAACAGTGACATCATGCACCGACACAAACACCCAACTTCAACTCAACGCCCCACTAAAAATAAAAAGTTTTGATGGTTTGAAAGGATGCTAATAGTGTTTATTTGCCCTTGTTGACAGGTTCACAGTGATAGACATGGTTCTCAAGTGGCAAGAATGAGAACACGAGGATGATGATGCCCAGGCCGAAAATGACCCTCATTGCATTGCTGCATTGAGGAACTACGGGTTACTGAAGTACTTCAGAGTACCTAGCATGAGGGCCCAAGTTCCATTACTGACGCACATGATCCAATGTTGGGATCCTGTGCAACAACATTTTCAGATCAGTGTACATACACTGAGTATAGATGTCGAGGACATCTATTTCCTGACAGGTTTTTCCCAATAGGAGGCCCCTGTATCTCTTACCGGATCACAAGGAGGTGATCAATCAGTGGACGACATGATAGATCAGTGGTGCACTCCAGGCACCCAAGCTATTGGTGGGAAGATTCCCATCAAGGACATTCGGGACCATGCTCTTCATATCATGATTTTCACTATAGTACGAGTAGCAGGAAGTCAATCTGCTCACTTGGCGAGAAAATCGCAACTCATGTACGTCGAGAAGTGTATGGCTCCCACAGTCTTCAATTGGTGCGAGGGTCTCCTCACCAGTCTTCGGATTCAACTGACCAAATACCGGCATGGGGTGCGGAAGTAATTTGGTTATGGGTTCATGGTGACATCTTTCTTACTGGAGCGGGTACCTCATCTACGCCCGCAAGTGGACCTGGACGATCGAGATGCTAGGGATCCTCACATGACTAGATGGTCTGAGGTCATGGCCCGCCATGGTGGCGGGGGCCCTATCATAGGGTTCATCTCAGGATTCTTTGTTAATTTTTCAGAATTTACTTCAATCTGATCTAGGATCTTAACTAAGAGAGAAACATGTACAACATATCTATAGCATATCAATCATGAACACAATAGTGAAAGCACACAAGAGACACAGAGTTTACTTGGGGAAAACCATAAAGGTGAAAAACCCCAATAACTTCCTCAAAGATAGATAGAGCAATGATACAACCAAAGCATAAGAGATAGACATCTCCTAGAAGCAACTTCTCCTCCTCCACAAGTGTGCCACTCTCTCGAGAGTGTGTGAGAGAATAGAATGATGAAATAGAGTGCCTCCCGCACTCTATTTATACTTGACTTGACTTGCCTAATAACCTTTACTAGGTCGGACTTAACTTAACCACATAACATAATGCTAACTGGGCCGAAACCCAATAGGGCGATCTAATAACCCTTTGACCCACATGGCCAACCCCCAATAGGGTGGTCTAATAACCCTTCGACCCACATGACTTATACAGGGCCGACCCCAACAAGGTGGTCTAATAACCCATCAAGTATAAGTTACGACACTTACAATATAAATGACGACACTACTGTATAGAGGAATAATAACATCTCTATAGGAATACAAACACTTCCATATAGAGGAATAATAACATCTCTATAGGAATACAATATACATATATGAAATACATTCCGAAGTTACATATACACCAACACTCCCTCTTAACTAGGAAGGTATTTCTCGACACAGGTCTTCTAGCACAAGTCTTCTTCTCTGGATCATCGTCACTGGATAATCGTCATCGTTACTGCTGCTGCTATCTCAATCAATCTCTAAATCTATTCGTCATAGGAAGTTCTACAGAGCCAATCCTTTTTCATATTGGATGTAGGCCCACCACCTGCAGGTCCTCATCATCACTGGCCATACTGTGGAATCCTCAGGACTTATTACGTGCATCACAAAACCTCACAAGAGCATCCCAGGCTGTTACGAGCACACGACTCTACCTATAGGATCTCCCAAAGCCATATTATATGTGACCTCGCCACAAAACCTCGCAAGAGCATCCCAGGCTGTTACGAGCACACAACTATACCTATAGGATCTCCCAGGGCCAAATTACATGTGGTCATGGCAAAACCTCGCAAGAGCATCCTAGGAATTATTACGGGCACACAGCCCAACCTATCGGATCTCCCAAGGACATATTATATGCCATAGGATAAAATCTCGAAAGAGCATCTGCCAGATATCCCAGGGCCAAATTATATGCCATAAGCAAAACCTCGAAAGACTATCTGTAGATGTCCCAGGGACAAATTATATGTCCTCCCAAAGTAACACATCGAAAGAGCATTTGCAAGATATCCCAAGGCCAGATTACATGCCATAGGCAAAACCTCAAAAGACTATCTGCAAATCTCCCAGGGCCAAATTATATGCTTATCTGCACAACCTGTTCCACGGCCATAGAGTATCAACCTAATACTCACCATACATCATCCTGATGTACACATGATCATCATGATCATCATTACTGCATCGTCCTGATGCATGTCATCTAGAGCAACATCCTAAAGCTCGTCATCCATGATCATCCTGATCATACAATGCATCTACCTGATGCATACGAAGTATCTACCTGATACATATCATCATACATGATCCACCTGATCATACAATGTATCCTCTTGATACATACATAGATACATGATCCAAGCATCCAACATGATGCATATACAAAATACATACAAATGATCCAATTGATCATATCCAGCATCCAACATGATGCATAGATACATAAATGAACCAACTTATCATATCCAGCATCCAACATGATGCATACATACATAAATGATCCAACTGATCATATCCAGCATCCAACATGATGCATATACATATATAGAGCAGTAACTAGAGCATCGTCCTGATGCTCATCATCCATGATCCTCCTGATCATCATAGCATCGTCCTCTTCAGATAATCTCATCGTCCACGAAGCACAACCCAGATGCACATCATCCAACACTTACATCACTGACATGGGAGAACACATCTACCACCATTCGGGGAAGTCTCCAGCCCTTACTTTTTCACCATGGGAGACCACATCTACCACCATGTGAAAAATTCCTTCAGCCCTTACATCTATACCATGGGAGAACACATCTACCACCATGTGAGAATGGCTCAGCAATTACATCACGACCATGGGAGAACACATCAACCATGTCAGAAAATCTCATGTGCATCTGCATCTTCCGGACTCATCACTTCCCTTTGGAAGGAACCTCGATCTGAAGTGCACCAAGCCTCTCTCTAAAGTACTCAAACTGCACTCTATCCAACGGCTTGGTCAATACATCTACAACCTACTCCTCCGTTGCAACATACTCTGCTTCGGTTGTACTCAATGCTATGTAGGACTTCTTCCTGCTAAACCAAGAGATCACACCTGGTCCCATACTGAAGCAACACTCAAATGTGCTCTTCCTATCTGCAGATCTGCCTGCCCAATCTGAATCAACATAACCCTGTAGATTAAACTTTTGATTCACATCATACTTGAGCCCATAATCAATTGTACCCTTCAGGTACCTCAGAATATACTTTACAACAACCAGGTGAACACTCCTCGGATCCATCAGGAACTGGCTCAATGTGTTCACCGCAAAGAAAATATCTGGTCTCATGTTCGCTAGGTACATTAAGGACCCAATCATCTGATGATACATAGAGACATCAACCGACTCAGATGAAGCATCACACAGAAGCTTCAGGTTCGATGCCATAGGTGTGGCCATGACCTTACAGTCCATCATCCCGAACCTCTTCAGGATATCTTCTGCATACTTCCCTTGTCCAAGGAAGATCCGATCTGCACTCTGCCACACCTCCATACCTAGAAAATAGTGCATCATCCACAAGTTCTTCATCTCGAACTCGGAAGCAAGCTTCCACTGCATATCGGCAATCAATCTATCTTCACCTGTAATAAACAAGTCATCCATATACAAAAGTAGTATCACTGGATTTCCTTCCTCAACCTTGTAGTAAAGGTTGGAATCCGCTTTACTCTTGGTAAAGCCCAAATTGGATAGAAAGTTGTCTATCCTACCATACCAAGTTCTGCACATATATGACTCCCTGTCATGTGTCTCAGAACCAAGTGCCTGCTCCACATACACTTCTTCTTCAACTACCCCATTCAAGAAAGCTGTCTTGAAATCCATCTAGTGTATCTTCCATTTCATCACTGCAGCCAGAGCAAGTACGGATCTAATGGAAGTGTATCTGGCTACAGGAGAAAAATTCTCTATGCTACCACCTGCAGCATGCTTGATCTTGTAGATCCTCTTGGAAGTCACTACAGACTCCCCTTCAGATCTTGGGACTGCATCCCAAACATCTTCATGATCGACTGGTACTCCTTGATCATGGCATTCTTCCCAGATCCTGGGAACTTCAATATCTTCAATATTTTCAATAGATAACTTGTTTCCGAACAAATGTTGTAGTCCCTCTTTTGTAGGTGATGGTATACAATCTTTCCTACAAAACAAGTTAAATTGCATGATTAGAAACATCTCATAGTTTTCAGAACAAATTCTTACACATAAGAAAATATGTCATACAGTCATGCAATTTTCTTAGCCAATGCTTCAATACAACATTTATCCATATCTCGTAACTTTCTAGATGCCTTCCAATCTCTACCAGAACATTGTTAAGAGTGTGCACAACTCCCAACATGTCAGTAAAGAGGTTTCATTCTAGATAAGTAGCAATGAAATGTTGTACAGTGCCATAGGCCACTTACCCATGTATATTAGTAGTATACTGTTCATCAATGCAACTATTCTAATATGCATAATACACAACCTAATTCTAGGAACATGAGTATATACATTATTGAACAGTATTATTTAAACAATAAAATATGCAAGGAATGATAATTCAAATACTTATCTTCGTTTGTTTGTTGGGTTGACTCCCTCTCAGTCTTTGCTTCTTTTCTGCAACTCCATTCTGATGTGGATTGTGAGAAGTGGTCAACTCCCTCTGAATATCTGCATCCTTGCAGAAGCTACTGAAGTGTGCTCCTTCTTGATCTTTGCTTCCTTGTAGGAACAATTGGAGTGTGCTCCCTCTTGATCTTTGCTTCCTTGCAGGAACAACTGGAGTGTGCTCCCTCTTGATCTTTGCTTCTTTGCAGGAACAACTGGAGTGTGCTCTCTCTTGATCTTTGCTTCCTGGATTACCTGTCCTTGAACTTATATCCATCACTATGCATGCTTATTAGTATCATCATTGTGTTGTCCTCGAGGTCTCATACATAATCACACATTTATTAGTATAATCTTAGTACTATTAAAACACAATAATCTTAAACATGTATAGTCATGATCATTTCAAACACAGATAATAAACATTAGTATTCAAGGTTTTAGGGAAGTCTTCTTTTACTCATGCATAAACCCTTGATTACTTACATTTCTAACTTTATGAATAAAAATAACCAATCATACCAAGTATACTTATATAAGGGATCCTAACACAAGGTAGGATTCTAACTTGATATAGGAAAAGCATACCTGGATTGGTATGTTAGTTAGTTATGTGTAACATACCCACATGATGTCTTCTTGTTCTCTTCAATGACTTGTGCTAGTAACCTGCATATCTCATAGGTTAACCATTATAGAACCAAGTTATACATACCTTGCAAATAGATCTTCTAAGTGATTCATGACAATGGATGAATCTTTGTCCTCATGTCATCATGATAATATGTTCTTGATCTAGAACATGATTTGTCTTTCTTGGTGTACCTTTCATGTTAGTGGACAACATAAACCTCATACAACACCATAATGCATTAGTACAATCATAAGTGTCAACACCCTAATCAATGCATTCATAATTTTATTAAGGTGATACGACAAGTCTAAATTTAATCGAGATTGTACTAACCGTACTAACATGAAGACAAATATACCATAAACTTAATCATGAACAAATCTCGAAACATACCTGAATAAGTCATACCTGTCGAGATTGCTTGTAATCTTCTTATGTAAGGCCTTAGCCTCATCTCCCTCTGAAACAGGAACTTCTTCACTTATGTAGGTGACTAATCCATTCTCTTCTAGGATTAATCCAATCCACTTGATTTGCAGGAACTGGATCTGGAGCTGGATTAGGCTTTGTCAGAGAAACCCTAAAAATTCAAACTTTGAATTTCAAACTTTCGAACGAATAGAAATATGCGCCTTGATGAGCTGATCAAGCTAGTATACTCATAATTTGAAAACTACAAAGTTTCACCCCTCAAATTTTCCTTTGACACTTCCAGATTCACTAGACATGACCCCGAAATAGGGTTTGATAAATCCCACCCTTCTTCCCAATCAAAAGGTTCGATCCAAAGCTCTAAGCTTCTATTTTTCTGAGGAGCTTCCAGCCGTGGTCACAAATTTCAAAAATTTCCATTTTTGCAGAAGCCCTAATTTTCCACTTTTCCGATCAAAGTCCCGAACTAGGGTCTGATCAAGCCCGGTCTTCTTCCCAGCCATAAATTCTGATCTTGGTCTCTAAATTTCGATTTTGATGAGTAGCGTTCATCCGTAGTCTCCGATTACAAAAATTCCAACTTTCTCTAAAACCCTAAATTCTGGAAGCCATGAATGAAGGTGCTAAAAAATAATTCTGTTTTGACAGAAATATGTACTTGATTGTTTCTGGTGTAACTCCAAACATTTCGATCCACGGGGTCTGAAATTTTTTTTTGTGATAGCCCGACCTGTCATCTTTTCAACCCCACAGGTCTGACCTTAAATGGATTCTCTGAGAGAGAGAGTTATGCCAAGTGTCGCAACGTGACCTATTTATGGGATAAAACAGGAGAGCGAATTTGTACGGAATTCCACATGTCATTGGTTTAGTTTCGGTCTCTGAAAAAGTTACATGAGAAAGTACGGTCCGTGCACTACCTGTCACTTTTTACGAAATTTCATTTGGAGCTTCCTAGCCTAAGTTTTGACTTTTTTTCCAAGGTAACCTGTTTATAACTGAGATCTGGAAGAGGCAGAAACCCTATATTGTACAGATCATAAATCACAAAGTACAACGAAATAGAGCTTTTCCTTTGGACACAAGGTACATGGGGATCTTAGCTTCGCCATGTACGATTTTCAGATCCTGAAATATCTCCAAAATTTATTTATAGAGAAAGTTCTACAATGACTGGTTTTTGCTCTATCAAGCCCTAGCTTCGCAATTGCAACAAGTGTCATACATGCCATATCGTGCCTTCTTTCAGGCTAGCTCTGATACCATATTAATTTTTCAGAATTTACTTCAATTTGATCTAGGATCTTAACTGAGAGAACAAGATGTACAGCATATCTACAACATATCAATCATGAACACAATAATGCAAGCACACAAGAGACACAGAGTTTACTTGGGGAAAACCATAAAGGTGAAAAACCCCAATAACTTCCTCATAGATAGATAGAGCAATGATACAACCCAAGCATAAGAGATAGACATCTCCTAGCAGCAGCTTCTCCTCCTCCACAAGTGCGCCATTCTCCCAAGAGTGTGTGAGAGAATGGAATGATGAAATAGAGTGCCTCCCACACTCTATTTATACTTGACTTGAATTTCCTAATAACCTTTACTCGGTCGGTCTTAACTTAACCACATAACATAATGCTAACTGGGCCGACACCCAATAGGGTGGTCTAATAACCCTTCGACCCACATGACTTATACAGGGCCGACCCCAACAAGGTGGTCTAATAACCCATCAAGTATAAGTTACAGCACTTACAATATAAATGACGACACTTCCGTATAGAGGAATAATAACATCTCTATAGGAATACAAACACTTCCGTGTAGAGGAATAATAACATCTCTATAGGAATACAATATACATATATGAAATACATTCCGAAGTTACATATACATCAACATTCTTTACATGGCTGGAGGGACAGTTCCTCATGATTGAGGATTACCCCTACAGTGGTACAGACTTCATAGGTGACCTCGATCTGGTGCTTCCCAAGGGAGCACAATGGGGAGATATCGATAAGAACGAACTCCATTTGTGTTTTTTAATTTTATGTATCTTATAAAAAAATTTGGAGTAGTGCTAATAATCTCTCAATGTTTTTATGCAGATGTGGGCCCATCGCTGTCGGTTGGGGTCTCTCTCATTGCGAGGAGAGGAGCAGTACCCGAGATGGGTCCAGCAGCGCGAGATGCGGTGGAGGAGATGCAGGAGGTTGAGGAGAACCTCCATAGGATGAATCTGGACATCCCAGATCCCGGTGTTCATGACTTTCCACAACGCTATCAGAAGCTAACCGTGGGAGTGTCTCTCCGTTTTGGCACGTTGCTTTGCAAAGTAGCAAGGGTTGTTGTTTGTTATCATGAGCACACTAGGGGTGGTTAGGTTCATGAGCCATATAGATGTACTGAAAGCCACAGGCTTCAGATTTTTACAAGAGATATTTACTGAAAGCTTGCATGCTTTAGATTAGCACTACCATTTTGTATTTTGTACCAGACTTATATATACAGACACACTTCTGCGGTCGTTTATAGATATGGTGTTTTATGGATGACTATGGATCTTGTTTATGTGTTTCGTCTTTTATATGCATTATATGTACATGTCATGTCGTTATTTAATTTCATGATCATGTTTGTTTCATGTATGTGCGATGTACCAATCTAGAATAAAATTGGCCATGGAGTCTGCTATAGTATTCATCTCTCTTGGAATATGCAGGTACTGGATGGACTCGAAGGACCTCTCCAAGAGACGTACTCGTCGAAAAAGATGGAGCAATGTGGGATCATGGATGGTGTAGACTTAGTTTGGATGGGAGACCACTAATTGTGAGTCAAGGTGGATGACAATGTGGTCCATACCCAAGGATAGAGCGTCGGTTAAGACTCCAATCACCGCTTGATACTCAATGGCATTATTGGTTGCATACCCTAGACAAATCCCTCCCAAGATGATGAGCTCGCCGGTAGGGGAATAGAGAACCCATGTTGCCGATGTGAGACTGCGGGTATGCCGGCTAGCGCCATCCACGAATCCAAAGCAGTTGTCATCTACACAAGGCAGGACATGACGTAAGCGTAACAAAACCAAGATCCTAACATACTTAAAAAAAAAGCATCACACCACACAAAACACACACAATGTACAGTATATACAAGGAACTTATGCGTGAAAAACTCTGGCATAGCTCTTCTTCAGGTAGAGCCCGATTCGGGGCTTTCCCAAAGATATCCCATCATAATCCTCTAGTTCGTAGGATCCCTTCTCTAGAACACGTTTTACTATGTAGGGTCCATGCCACATGGACTCGAACTTACCTGCCCCCATTTTATCGTGCTTTTGGTCATATGTAAGGACCAAATCACCCTCGTTGAAGATGCAGGGTTTCACCGACTTATCATATTGAGCCTTGATGCATTTCTTATGTGTCTCGCTGGCAAGAGCAGCATCGCGACGAGTCTCATCGAGTTTTCCTAGGTAGAGGAAGCGTTCTTCCTCGGCAGTAGTGTTTGGAAGAAGTTCAACTGCGAGTTTGAGGGATGGAATCTCGCACTCTATTGGCAGGACTGCATCCAATCCATAAACTAATTGGAAAGGTGTAAATTCGGTGGCAGTCTTAACGGAAGTCTGGTATGCCCACAGTGCGGAAAAGAGCATGTTGTGCTAGTTAGATTTATGTGTACCCACCATGCGTTGAATCATGGTTTTCAAGACCTTGTTGATGGACTCTACTTGTCCATTGGACTGTGGGTATTAAGGTGTTGAGTTTTCGTGTCGAAAACCCAATATGGCGCTCAATTCGTCGACCATATGGTTCTAGAAGTGAGATCCATGGCCAATGACTATGGCTTGTGGAACTCTGAACCGCGCTATAACATAAATGAACATGAAGGTGTGATGGTCTTGTCATCTTCGTTGTATGTAGGCATAGCCTCGACCCATTTTGTAAAGTAATCCATGGCTATTATGATGTAACCATGACCCCGGCCAAGGTAGGCTTACAATGCATGAAGTCGATGCCCCATTTAGCAAAGGGGCCAATGGCAATAACCAGGTGTAACGGGGCGGGGTGGGCGTGCTTTTTTCGTTTGAAAAGTATGGCATGGGGGACATTTCTTAATGACCTCAATGTAGTCTTTGAAGATGGAGGGTTAGTAATATCTTGCTCGTAGTATCTTCTGGGTTGTAGCCATCCCAAAGAGATGAACTCCACAAGCCCCAGCGTGGGAATCATTCAAGACGTGTTTAGCCTCTTCGTGTGTTAGACAACATCGAAGGATCGAGTCTATACCACGACGATACAAGGTATCACTGGTAATCAATTAATGCTTGGTGTGGTGACGTATACGATGACGATTGTCACAAGACAGTTGGGAGTTGAAATGTTGGGTCTGAAGATATAAGGTGATATCTCCATACCACAGGTTAGTCGTGTTGATAAGAAACAATGATTCGTCCGGAAACGAATCGATGGGCTCAGTTTCAGTATCGACATGGGGAAGATCACAAATGAGCTACGCAAACACTAAATACTTCTTAGACTTAATTGTCTCGAAAAGAAGATCAAATTCTTGCAGTATCACGATCCAACGTGAATACTTTCCCCCCAGCACCTGACGTGTAAGAACGTGGTACATGGGTTTTTAGTTAGCGATGATGGTAGTGGTGCGGAGTAAGATGTAATGTCAGAACTTTTGGACGGAAATCACTTCCACGAGAGCTAGTTTCTCGACATGCGAATAACGGGTTTTGGGGTTCATAAGACCCTTACTAAGGTAATAGATCACATGTTTCTAGGCACTGTTGTCTTCTTGGACTAATACCATAGCGATCGTGGTGGTCGAAGCGGAAAGATAAAGGATATAGTCTTTATGGTAATTGGGTAGTTGGAGCACAGGGGCATGGGTAATGGAATATTGTAGGTCATTGAAGGATCCCTTAGCCTGGTCGTCCCAAATAAAAGGAACGTCCTTCTTCAGCAATCGCATGTAGCCCTGTTTCTTCTGTGCGAAATTACAGACGAAACACCATAAATAAGTCGCATTCCCTTGCAGACTTTGAAATTCTGTGATGTTGGTGGGGGGTGGAAGAGCGATGATGACTTCCACCTTTAGGGGATCAATGCGGATCCCATCCTTTAATACGATAAAACCTAAGAGGCGTCTAGACTCAACACAAAAAATGCATTTGTGGGGATTCATGTTAGAGGAAATCATGTTCACCGAGGCAGCATGGTTAGGGGGATCCTGGGTTGGAAAGACACCCATAAGAGAAGAGTCTTTTATGAGGCCGACCCCCACGCTCTCATACACTTGAGAAGATTTCCCTAATAGAGGGATTTTATCGCTGGGATGAGTGGCGGTGTCTAGTGTACAAAAATACAATTGGTCAACAGTGACAATTCACCCTTGGTGGGGGAATTGTACTATGCGGAAGACTGATGATGCAACCGCAATCATGGAATAAAACTAGTTTTGACCAAGTAACAAATTGTAATCCAATGAGGCTACGACTACTTCCACATTAATGGTCACTGTCTTGCCCCCCAAGTCTACTACCAAGGCCTGTAATATCCCATGGGGTTGAAAGCCACGTTCGTCGAATGCTTTTAAGGTGGTGGGAGAACAGTTTAGTTCAAGAGAGACAATGGCTCTCCAACAAGGCAACGACATGACCGAGGTAGAGGCACCTTCGTCAAGTACCGTACAATGAATGGTCTTTCTTGCAAATTTAGTGGCAACCTGAAACACCAACTGGTGCAAAAGTCTCGGCTTAAAATGTTCCAGGAGAAACATAATGGTGTTCGAAGAATCTGGATCGACTGCATTGATAGCAGCGAGAAGAGTCTTGCACTAATTGGGACAATTTTGCAAGACCTCTAGCATCGACATGGCACAAGGATCTTGTGCCAAGTCCTCTACAATATTGTAATTTTGAGCAGCCCAAGCATTGGGGTTGAAAACCGCTTTACGAATTGAAGGCTTGTCTATGGTTAGAGAAGCCGATGGGACAGTAATATCTGGTAAGGAGGTGGAAGATTTTTCAATATTACTTCCAGCTGGTTCCTTCAGTGGGACTGGATCATAGGATCATGATCTCGTATTTAAGTTAACCGTCTCACTACGCATTGTCACATCCCCTTCCATCATTCTAGTGCAAGGGAGGAAACATGACCAAACACACCTAGCTTATTTGACATTCTCAGCCCCATTCATTAGTAAGAAATTCATGGATAAATAAAACTTGTGTATACATACTCATACTCAAAAAGCACAGCGGAATTAAATACTATATATGCACACAGTTTCATCATGCATTCAACATATAAACAACAGTCATTAATTAAAACATTGTAGAGCACAGAATTAACATAACTCAAACCACAGAAATACTTATCTTGAAGTGTAGTGCAGAATCATACTGAATATAAACACAGCGGAATAACCATAATAACACACACGCAGAAGAGAATACATCAGCCTATTTCTTCCAGGCATAATAATGACACAATCATACAATAATCAATCACATCGTCATGCTATGCATAGGCTTCATGCCAACTAGCTTAAGATAATCATATCATTCAATTAACATGAGTAATTAAACATGCAGAACAGAACACATAATGATCACAATTTAAACCACATAGAGCACTTATCTTTATGATGAAGTTGTCCAAAAAAAATGGCTATGGGAGAGCAACATTCCACCCAACCATAGGTCTCTTTCCAGCCTGTATTCTTTCAGCTGAGAGACCACCCCCGAGCTAGGTTGTGTATCCACTGAGGAACTAGATAGGCTCACTCTCAGCCATGGTTTCACTCAACAGCTATGCTAAGCCAACACACAATTGGGTTTATCAAGCATACAAAAGACAAAGGAGGGAAATGCTAATCCAGTGAGCTCAACCACAAAACTACAGGAATTTCAAGCTAAATTCAAGCAATCCAATCCTCTGTTCAAAGATTCAAACTTGGATCTCTCACAATTCTGTCATCAAATAACTCAATCCCGTCACTGGATTTCTGGGCTATAAAAACTGGGTTTTCCAAGGGATTTCGGGGTATCTAACGCTCTCAAATCCACCCCAAGTTTCGTAACTATGGATCCCCCATTGGATTTCACTATCAATACCCATTTCTGAGCGTTTATGGCACTTCAAAACGTGGGTTCTTGCAAAGTTGCGATTTCTGGTTTTTCTCACTGCTGAGCATTCGTAATGGATGAAAACTGATGCTAGGATGTTCAACCACGGAATGGGAATGAAGAAAAAAAAATTCCCATGAGGTAGAGTGACTTATGGGTCAAGAAAACAGAGCCCATACTCTGCCATACGAATTTATGGGTTGCCCATGCTCCATTAAAGCCATGGACTAATTTATTAACAACTTTCTTACATTCAAGGGGGATTGGATACCTGTGTAGAGTTTTTGTTCTCGACTCGTGTCAAACTCCAAAGTTGAGTCCATCTTCAGGAGAAAAGGTATCTCAAATAAAAGCTACACGAATTTTACATTTTTATATTGTTATGTTATGTTTTAGTTAATGTTCTTTATTAGAAAGCCGACCTAATTAATTAATATATCTAGGTATATATTTATTATTAATTAATGTATCTATGTAAATATTTCTTAATAATTAATGTATCTATGTATATATTTTATTATTGATTTAATGTATATATGCAGACATTTATTTATTAATATTACTCTAAAAATTCGTGTAGCTTTTATTTGAGATACATTTCCTCCTGAAGATGGACTCAACTATGGAGTCTGAAACGCGTTGAGAACAAAAACTCTACACATGTATCCAATCCCCCTTGAAGATAACTGCGACTTGTGAAAACCTAAACAAAACTTTCTTACAACTGAAATAAGTGTCAACAAGGAAAGTCAAATGTGTTCTCACAATGACATTTGGCAGCATATGGATCAATCCCACAACCCCTCACCACTCCCTAGTGGATACACATGGCCCCTTCTTATTAGTTGCTTCCATAGCCAGTTTTGGTATTTTTTTGCATGATGTTTATTTACATCATGTTTACAATGTTCCATGGCTAAATAGCACATGGGTAACATAATATCTAATACTTACCTTTTAACTAAAAATTTGAGCATCCATTAGCGAGGCCTTGGCTTTGAGCTCCACTATAGGAAAACATACATCACATGTATACAATATTTACATTAAAAGATACTATATCCTAAGGGTCAAAATGGGGTATTACAATCCCCTCCCCCTTAGAATAACACCGTCCTCGGTGTTCCAATACTTAGGAATACATATACAATTTACACGTCCAAATTTTCAAAATATTTGCAGATCTGCCCTGCATTCTATCATTTACTTTGAAATTTCAGGACCAAGTCCTTTGGCTTCCACAAGCTTCCCCTGCTGGTTCTGATCTTTCAGCTCATCCACAAGTCTGAAAACTTTATGGCTACTACCCTCTTGACGTTCCCTTGTTGGGAAGTTGCGGAGAAATGATGTCCTCCGCATTTCCAACATTTCACTGGCTGCTTCATCTTTACCTGCTCAATTTCCTTTGAGTCTTCATGCGTGGAACATTTCTTAATGGACCGATTGGATGAATGCCTCGTCATTGATCCACTTTCCTTTCCCTTACTGATTGCTCTCATAATGCTTTTTACCTCCCTTTGCAGACAAATAGAGTCCTGCAAAACCTTGTGGTTCATCTCATTCTGCCTCTTCTATATCTTGAGCATCTCTCCAATATTTTCTTGGGTCTTGGAAATTGTTTAAAGGAGACTTCCAACCAAGTCCAATAGCCTTTGGTCTGTTGCCATGGTCAATGTGCACAACTGGCTTTCACTTTGCTCACAAATAGCACTTGCTTTGCAACAATTGTATTAAATTAACTTCACTTTCTCACTTGTGAAATGCATCATTGTAATTCTGTTAGGCCAAGCATAATATAAACATTGAAATCAGTCAATTAATTGCCCAATTGACATGGGTAGTCCATGCTTTATCCATGAGACTTTCATACTTTTCATGCTTTCCCAACAGGCACATGAACTCATTCATGTCCATTCTTTCACAGGGAATTAACTACTTCAGCATTCACAGTTTATTTCAAGCAAATAAACACACTCTACTTTCAGCCATACATGCATTCAACAATTTTCTATTTTTAAGAATGCATCAATAAAAAGGAAAGAGAGAGCAGTAAGAGTTTTTCTCCTCTTTTTCTTGTTCCATTATGGAACCCACACCACCACTGTGGTTTTCATGATCCTAGCCTCTTTCACTTCAACATGAATGCTTTACCTATCCTTCTTAGCTATGACACTTAGTGTCTATGGTTTATTCCAGATCTCTCAACCATGGAGTCCCTCCACACGGTTTGTCTACAACTCTTGGCTGCTAGGACCCACACAGTCCCACTAGCAGCATCTTTCATTACTTCTCATGCTGATCTATTTAGGACAGTTACATGTCCACATGCATCCCTAGGATGCCTTCATAGTCCTTGATTCCAACAATACCTACACTCAAACATTGAATCAATTCACATGTTTAGTTTATTCTCATAGGTTTTATCTCTAAACAAGAGTTTAGGAAATCATAACCAAATCATATACACATATATTCATAAGCAAGAATATGCAAGATAACTAAATACTTATTTGTATTGTGCGTTTCCTCTCTGGTCCACAGGGTCCTGCTTTGCTTTGCAAGCCTTGGAATCGCCTATGGACTTGGATGTTCGACCAGTACGCAGGATGATCCACAACATCAAATAATTAATGTCCAGCTAGTACACCTTCACGCCAACTTGGAAGGAAACTTCACCACGACCATTTATAGGTCAAGGCTCTACTATGGAGCCATAAGCATATAATAGCCCTTTCATCAACACCTTCACAACATCCAAGTAACAAATGCCAAACCAGTACATTGACTCGGTTTATTAGGCATATAACAACCCTTCATCAAAATCCTCACAACATCCTTTCATACACGTCAACCCTTCCACCACAACCCCTCACAACATCCTTTCATACACATCAACCCTTCCACCACAACCCCTCACAACAACCTTTTACTTTGCTTCTTTAGTGTGCAACACCAATTGCATCTGTTTAGGCTGACAACACAAATAGTATAAGCAAACTCATCATCGTTATTGCTCTAAAATTGTAACCATATTTCATAACATTCACTATTGAAACACCAAGAATGCGTCCATTCCCTTAGGGCATAATCAATATTGGCATCCCTAACATAACTCAGCACCAGAAAGGTGTGCACTCCTCACTGATGTGAGCTATGCAGGTCCTAATCATACTCAAGCAGTATGCCATAATGGAAATAAAATCAAAACATGCTATGCATATTGACTCTAACAATTAGACATGCATATTCTTAGCTAGGGTCACATAACACTTTTCCATTTGCAGATATAGTCTTTCTTCATTAATGAGAAATGGGGGCTCCTTCTCTGAGTTGACAGTCCCTCGATTTGCCATCCCAATTCCTTTTGATGTTACATAACCCTCATATGTCTTATTGACATGATCTTTACCATCTCACTCATATTGTTTACCAATCATGTAGTGCAGATGGGACATTATCAAAATGTCCAATGGAGTTTCACCCAAAACCCATTTCCAAGATATGCGATCCTTCTCATGAATTTTGGCTTCTGCTGGCTCTCTCTCATGGTCTTACTGCAATGTGTCTTCTTGGCACACTTATTAAATAGCCAAATAGTCAGCAACATTTAAGAATACAATTCAAATCTGATTGTTCCATAACCAATCAATGGCACTAATAATTAAATTCAATATGAATTTGCAACTCTATCTACTACAGAAATTGATTTGCTTAGCAATGATGCTATCCTCATATTATTTGTCTCTTGTAAATGACACCACTCTAACCATTATAATTTTATGCTTACTAGCATAACATGAACATCCACTTACAACACGTCCTCTTGACACAATTCTATGCAAGCCAACGGTGATTAGTAATTATCAACAATTCTCAAATCTGAAATCTACAAGTCCAAATTGACAATCTGTTCTACACATAAACTATTTTTACATCCATGAGACCTTTCTCATGAGGCTTGGCTCTTTTGCATGGTATATTTCCAACCTTCGTCATGGACTTACCCACATTGCCATGCCAAAAACAATCTACCTGAAATATGAACGTCAATCGGCCAAACACTTTGTAAGTCTCTATGCATATAATATTTCATTGCTGCAACAATCACTGAAGAATTTTCAGAATTATAACACTCCAGAATTCAAACACTTCCAATTGTTAACATATCAATATCACCAAAACTATAATGTCCCTTTTTAGGAATTTTATTAAAATGGAAATTTTTCACCTTTTTCCCTAGTTACACCTTTGACTAGTTTTGAACTCTAGGTCCCCAAATTGCTCCAATTGCTCCCAAATATTATGAGAATGTATATGGATGGTTTTAGAACATAAATATGTGTTTCAGGGATGATTTTGGATCTTTAAAATACTTCTGCAAATCCTCTTTCAATTCTAGCCAATGTAGGGAGTTTTACTAGTAATTTCCCTTTGACTAGTATTGGTCTCTAGGTCTCAAATTGACTCCAAATGTCTTCAAATATTCAAGGAAGGTATATGAATGATATTATGACTTGAATATGATGTTCAAGGATGATATATGGCCACCAAAATACCTCTGCAAACTCTCTTAAGATTCTGGACCAAGTATGCAATTTTACTAGTAATTTATGGTTCAAATCCCCTTGGGGTAAGTACTGAAAATGGCTTCCCAAATGCATCCAAACCCACTCAAATTTCTGAACAGAGGTAGGGAATCTATTAAATATTTTATTAAGGTCTCATTTGCACCATTAATTGATTATTATATCTTTTCCAACCCTCTCCCATTCAGCTGCAAAAATCACCAACTCGGCCCTTGGGGAAATGACATTATTTCTTCTCCCAATGCAATTAAACTGAGTAAAAATACTTCAAATGCTCAAGTACAGTACATGAAACTTATAAAATACATCGATGGAATTCCATTAATCACAAATGCATTAGAGAATCATCCATTCATTCGAAATCATCAGCATTACATTGGTTCACAACAAGATAGTGGGTAAATGGCATTGTTCTTTCATTAAAAATGAGATCTATACATTTCTACTTGGAATTTAGACCTGAAACTTTCTGGAGATGAAGAACAGAGTATTTATTTCATATTAAAAGATAAATGGGGCATTATAAGCTCCCCCAAAGATTACAATAGCTCACCAAAAACGCCCTCCCTCAAGGATCAAGAATATGCCATCAAAATTGGAAATGGTTGAAGGAGTGAGCTGCAATAGAAGAAACCATGAGCTTCCCTATAGATTACACCTGCAAATAAAGACTCAATTAAAGCTCCAAACGAAAGGGCTAAATTTCCTTTCCAATTACCAACTTGGATGGGAATCTTTCACCCTCGAAATTGGCTAAGGCAAGAAACTAGTCATCCACTAGCTCTCCCTCTTCACAAATGCAATTGTAAATTCTACAAATGATCAAAAGTTGGTTTCCTTCTTTGTTATTGACATTTATAAAGTTCTAATTTCCTCCATGGGTCGAATTCCTTCCAAGAGACTCATGCCAACTCAAGTTGGGAAGAGATTCCAAAGGACGCCACTTGTATAACAATTCCTAGTCTCCCACTTCCACCAAATCATATGTGGAAGCATCTTAGCTGCCCTAACACCCTTGAGCACCCTCTTGGAGTCTATATTTAGCCTTGAAATGTCATATATGTCATATGTCAGCCTTCAGGTTTGATTTTTTTCATAGATGTCATAGCATCTTCATCATTGTTGTCATAGAGCTAGGGAATCTAGCCCAAGTGTCTCACTAGCTCCAAATTGCCTCTTCCTCTTCCATGGGAGTTACTCTTCCTCTATATTTCGACCTCATTGACTCATTCCAAGTATTATTGACCTTATAACTCATCCCAAGAACATTAGGCTTCCCATGGATTCGAAATTGCAAGAAGAGGATGCCATGTGGCACATAAATTCTAGCTTGTGTGGGTCCCACTTCCTCCATGTGTCTTCATGATCAAATGTCACTTTGATTTTCACTTGTATATATTTATTTATTTCCTTTATTAAATATTTATGCCATCCTAATTTTTCAACATCATTTATTATCCCCATTATTCCAAATCCCAAAGCTTCCACCCCAAACCTAGGAAACTAGTAATTTTCCTCCTTGGCAATTATTTGACCTTTAGCATTAATTTGAAAAACTCTAATGAATAGGGACAATTTGCTTAGGCCATTGTGAGACAATGCCAAATTTGGGACATGACAAATCCTCCCTTCCCAATATTGCTTGTCCCCAAGCAATTTCAAACATGGGTGTTGAAGAACTTGCTTTCTGTATAATTCTTTGAAGTTGCCATTGAATTTCCCAACCTTGAGTCTTTGAGTTTCCATGAAGATTTTAAAGAGGAACCACCATGCTTGATGCTTCACTACTCTGATAAAAATCACTTTATTAAGTGGGAAATCCATCTCCCATACTGCTTGTTTCCCCAAAAATTTGAAACCAATGAGATAAAAATTATTCCAGGGTCCCATTGCTTGTATTGCACCCCAACAATTAAGAGTGCTCTCCAACCCATACCATTAGATAAGAGGATTCATGGATCCCATTTCCTTGTATGTATTCTTCCAAACATCATGAGTGAAAAATATATATCATCAAAGTACATAACAACATAATGGAAATGTACATCAAGGAGATGCTTAATCAAAGAGTCATGAAAGTGCTTATATCTCCAAGCAAGTAGACCACTATTTTCCAAGTGCATACAATCTTCAAGTGACCCATCAAATATGCTCCAATGAATTAAGTGAGGATCCCATGTCTTATAATGCTGCTCCAAAAGGATGTGATATGCATCAAAATATTCAGCCATGTATTCTTTCATCGAAGAAGTGAATGAAGAATCTCCCCTAAAATCTGAACCAAATAATGAGCATAAAAAACAAGGAGACTTCAAAGGACTCAAATAAGTCTCACCCATACATCCATGAATGTGAGAATCATAAAGATGTAACAAAGTATGTGGCTTCCAACAAAAATGTTCTTCCATTATAAATCTATTCACCCAAGTGTTGGATGAAGTTCCTCTAACATCAAATGAACCAAGTGTTGAGCAAGAAAAACCATGAGTCTTCAAGTGACTCAAATGTATATCATAGGTGCATCCATGTAGATGTGAATCATCATAAAGTGGCAAATGTGAATAAGAACGTGCTCCAACTATGTCATCATAAAAGGTAAATCTAGGAGTTCCATACTCCTCATGTGGCACCATAAAAAATAACCCTTTCACCCATACTTTATTGAGACTAATGCTGCAAAACATGGAATTGTAGGATGTAGGAGAATGAACTAACTCACCCAAATGATCAAAAAGTGAAAAAGTTTCATCATGGGAAGGATCCATATGGGTAGTATCATGCAGCTCCTTCAAAGGCGTGAAACCTTTGTCATAGATTGGTTTCAATGTAGATGAATCATGCTCTTCTTTAAAAATTGCATAACATTCATCAAGAGACAATTCAAGTTCCTCTTCCACCACATCAAGTGTTTGGATCTCTAAATGATCTTCAAACACATCAAGAACATTCAAATTTACACATTTCTCATGATCCACCATGTCATGAGAATCCTCCAAACAATCTACCATTTGACAATCTGAAACATAGGAGGAAAAATAAGTATCTTGCAACTTTTCAAGAAGTTGCTCATTTTGAATTGTGAGCTTATGATTATCCTCATTATTCTTCAAGTATGCATCATGTAACAATTCATTAAGCTCAAACAAATGGTTTCTATCAAAAAGCAAAGACATGAAATTACCTTTGATGTGGCACATTGCTCGTTGAATCTTCTCCATGTCTTTAAGGAATGATGTTTCTTCCAATGAAGTAGCTCTCCAACAAGAATTTGACACCAATGCTTGAGTGTCATGGAGAATGCTGAGAGACTCTTGGATCTTCTTTTCATTCATCTTTAAGGACCCTTCAATAAAATGAGGCTCTTGCAAATGAACCTCCTCATCTTCTTTTAATTTTGCTTGGACCAACTTCATGAAGCTCAAGTGGTGATGGAAAAGTTGATCTTGGTTCTTATTCAACTGCTACAAGGTCTTCATTATCATGCTTAATGGAACTTGGACTTGCAGCAACACTTTCAAAAGTGATCTCTATGTCACCAACATAGAGGTGTGAGCACCCATCAGTAGGTACTCTTTCATAGTTTAAGCATCCATTAGTAGATGCTCTTTGGTTCATGTATAAGCTAGAAGGTGTCTCGAAATGATCTTCCATATTTTCAATAGAATCTTCTTCATGCTCTTGTGATGTCTCTTCATTTTTCTCCTTCAAGCAAGCTAACGCATTTTTCCCCTTGTTTTCCTTAGGATCAATATCTTTGGAATCTCTTTTTGATGAATTCCCAAAAGCTTTTCTCAAGTGGGACATTATTTCATGCACACATATATGATACTCACTCCAAGGTTCTTTACAAGAAGAGCATAAACCTTTCTTTACTAAGTCCACATCTTCATTTTAGGCCTATTTGAAAAAATATGTTCAGCATAGTACTCAAAAGACATGGCATTTTGTGTATTTTTGCTAAAATCAAGACCCCCAGTCCTCACTTGTTTGGTTATTAAGCTCATAACCAACATACAGAGGGCATGATATATTTTTATATGATTGTAGTCTAAATTTCTAAACAGTCACATGGTATGAGATCTCTTGCCTTCACCACTCCATGCTCTACCACACTATGGCAGTATGTCATTCACATGAATGCATTTCAATCATAAATGCATACCATTCTATGATTAATAAATATGGTTCAATGAATTCTTACCCAATCCCCTTTCAACACTTATGCAATCATCATAATTAAACCATTATCTGCATAGTTCCCATTTACAACCTGTATGTTACCTGATTAGTTGGTCTCTTACAGAAGATTGCAGAATTCACCCACCAACTTCTTGATCATGGATTTATTGCCTTATCATTTTCTTCATAAGGTTGTTGGTCACGTGCAACAACATCATCAACATCTTCAGCCATGCTCCTATTGTCATTGATCCTACCACCAATACCAACACCAATAGTGATTATCAACCACAATATTTACCATTAGTGGTTCATTGCATATGTAAAATCCCACTACTTTTAGCAAAATGTAATATCATATGCGTGCAAAAACATATTCTCATGCACTGTGCATTTTTTATGAATATGCCAACTAGTACATATTCATGCCATCCATTTAATCTCTACATTTTTAGCATTCCCATGCCATAATTTTATGTACACCAAGCTTATAAAATATGAATATAGTTAGCAAGACAGGGGTTAAGGAATTCTCCCTTTTCAATCCATCATCTTTGCATGGGATTCCTCTTCCACATCATAGCTAGTCAGATTTCATGGCCTCTAGCAACCACACAAGGGAATCATTAGTTATGATTTTCTCACCAAGCAGAAATTCAATACATATACTCGTGCATAATATTCCAACTTGCTACTTACCAGGCATGCAATTCTAGAAATTGCCCATATTGACAACAATCTTTGTCAAAACAACCACTATCACTTTTCTACGCCAAATATCTATTATGATGTATGATAGTCCCATTCAAATTCTGATTATGTGTCATTATTTCCTGTTGGATAAGCTTTCCAATGCCTATCCCCATGCTCCATTCCGACTTCGGGTGTGGAAACTACATTACTTCAAAAATGACAACTTTCACCAAAAATTATGCACTTTCACATAGTTACAAAATACCCTGAACTGCCAACTTCAGCCACCTGTAGAAGCAAATATAGAAAGATTCAGCAAAACATTTCTACCGGGTGAAGTTAGTCCATACAACAAGGAAAGCTCAGCAACTCGCAGATCTTTGTTCCGATGCACCATTCATCTTCTATAAATTTATGGGTTTGACTACTTTTCATTTTTAACTCCCTTTGCAACCTGTGTAACCTGGGCAACTACTGCGCAACCTGTGCACAACCTGTGCAACTCATGCGCAGCTTGTGCGCAACCTGTACAGCTTCTGCGCAACCTGTGCAACTCCTCGCATCCTATGCACAACCTGTGCAACTCATGCGCAACCTGTGCACAACCTATGTAACTCTTGTGCAACCTGTGCACAACCTGTGCAACTCATGGGCAACCTGTGCAACTCATGGGCAACCTGTGCGTAGCCTGTGCATAACCTGTGCAACTCCTGCGCAACCTGTGCAACTCATGTGCAGCCTGTGCACAACCTGTGCAACTTCGCAATTCCAACTGCACAACCAGTGCAACTCCTGAATTCGAACTACACAACCTGTGCAACTCTGCAATTTGGACTGCACAACCTGTGCAACTCCTGCGCAACCTGAGCAACTTGCAAGGCTCATATCTCCCTTGTCCCTTAACCAAATAAGGCAATTCTGGTACCGTTGGAAATCTCTTGGCGATATCTATGCAATGGTGTGATTCTCTGCCACACCTAAGAACTCTGATTCTTCCATTTTCCCAATCAAAATTTCGCCCAAACTTCAGCAATACTGTGTTAAAAACACTCTGATATCCGCCTACAAACTCAGAGTTTGGCCCAAGTAGCCCCAGTGTTGCAACATGGGCTCTGATACCACTCTATCACGTCCCCTTCCATCATTCTAGTGCAAAGGAGGAAACATGACCAAACATACCGGGCTTATTTGATATTCTTAGCCCCATTCATTATTAAAAAATTCATGGATAAATAAAACTTGTGTATACATATTCATACTCAGAAAGCACAACGGAATTAAACACTATATATGCACATAGTTTCATCATGCATTCAACATATAAACAACACTCGTTAATTACAACATTGCAGAGCACAGAATTAACATAACTCAAACCACATGAATACTTATCTTGAAGTGTAGTGCAAAATCATACTCAATATAAACACAACGGAATAACCATAATAACACACACGTAGAAGGGAATACATCATCCTATTTCTTCCAGGCAGAATAATGACACAATCATACAATAATCAATCACATCCTCATGCTATGCACAGGCTTCATGCCAACTAGCTTAAGATAATCATATCATTCAATTAACATGAGTAATTAAACATGCAAAACAGAACACATAATGATCACAATTTAAACCACACAGAGCACTTATCTTTATGATGAAGTTGTCCAAACAAATGGCTATGGGAGAGCAACGTTCCACCCAACCATAGGTCTCTGTCTAGCCTGTATTCTTTCAACTGAGAGACCACCTCCAAGCTGGGTTGTGTATCCACTAAGGAGGAACTAGATGGGCTCACTCTCAGCCATGGTTTCACTCAACAGCTATGCTAAGCCAACACGCAGTTGGGTTTATCAAGCATACAAAATACAAAGGAGGGCAATGCTAAAGCAGTGAGCTCAACCACAGAGCTACATGCATCTCAAGCTAAATTCAAACAATCCAATTCTCTATTCAAACATTCACACTTGGATCTCTCACAATTCTGTCATCGAATAACTCAATCTCGTCACTGGATTTCTAGGCTATAAAAACTAGGTTTTCCAAGGGATTTCGGGGTATCTAATGCTCTCAAATTCGCCCCAAGGTTCATAACTATGGATCCCCCATTGGAATTTACTATCAATACCAATTTATGGGCGTTTATGGCACTTCAAAACGTGGGTTCTTGCAAAGTTGCGATTTTTGGTTTTTCTCACTGCTGAGCATTCGTAATGGATGAAAATTGATGCTGGGATGTTCAACCATGGAATGTGAATGAAGAAAAATGAATTTCCATGAGGTAGAGTGACTTGTGGGTCAAGAAAACAGAGCCCATACTCTGCCATATGAATTTCTGAGTTGCCCATGCTCCATTGAAGCCATGGACTGATTTCTCAACAACTTTCTTACAACTAAAATAAATGTCAGCAAGGAAAGTCAAATGGGTACTCACAATGACATTTGGCAGCATATGGATCAATCCCAAAACCCCCTCACCACTCCCTAGTAGATACACATTGCCCCTTCTCATTAATTTTACCATAGCCAATTTTGGTATTTTTTTGCATGATGTTTATTTACATCATTTTACAAAGTTCCATGGCTAAATAACACATAGGTAACATAATATCTAATACTTGCCTTTTAACTAAAAATCTGAGCATCCACTAGCGGGGCCTTGGCCTTAAGCTCCACTCTAGGAAAACATATATCGCATGTATACAATATTTACATTAAAAGCTACTATATCCTAAGGGTCAAAATGGGGTATTACACGTATCATGAGAACATGTGTAGTGGATAGTGGATCTCCTTGAGAAGGAGAAGGTTGCACAATCAATTGCTGATTCTGGGTGGGGAAGGGATCATTGAGTATAGTAGGTGTGGGTTTTCCCTTAAGAAATTTTTGAACTTCGTCTCTATAGGGACATTCTTTGGAAAAGTGGTCATCACCACATAGTAAACAAGAATATTTCAACTTCCTCTTCTGTTTTGTGTTGTCAGTGGGAGGCTTGTGCTCCTACTGGTTCGAAGATTTATTGGATTTACCTTTGTTTTTCTTCTTACCACCGAATTTTTGAGATGGAGTTGAATGAACATAATTCACCTCTTCGGTGGGGGCAGGAGTAGTTGATTTGGTGTGGAACTGCCAGCCTGAGGTGGGGGTGGGGAAGAACCATGATTAGTCAATGATCCACCTATCTGAGTGGTAGGCTGGGAGTGAATAGAACCAACAATGCCATCGGCATGAGGTCCTTGTGGAGGTGTTTCTGGATCATAGGTGGGGCAAGGGGCATCAGGAACGATGTCGTATAATGTGCCTTATTGGGCATAGACAATGTCGAGGTAGTGGGCTTGAGCAATGGCCTGCTCCTTAGTGACAGCCCCACCCATGGCCACATCTCTAGCTACTGGTGGAAAAAGTGACTTCGTGAACCAATCGGCTAGAAATTGGTCTGGAATAGGAGCTTTGATGAGACGTCTCCTCTGACGCCACTCATGGATGTGGTCAAATATATGGGTGGCGGTATTTTGACGGAGGGAGGTCAATAAATCCATACCAATTTCATAATGAATTGGCAGCTGGAAATGGGTCAAGAAAGACATGGCTAGAGATCGGAAATCAGGAAAAGAGTGGGGTGGAAAATCGATGTACCTGTTATCACACAACTTGTAGTTTCCCCTAGTGATATCCCATCCGGGATGGTCGAGGAGATGGACAACTAAAGAGGTGACCCAAGAGATTCCACGGTTCCCAATGCAAGGTGGGAGTCACGTCAACCGAGTCACTCTTCACTTCAGATATAGTAAGATCTAACCCTTGGATTGACTTGATTTTCTAGATCCACATAGATCAGTGCCTAAACTACTTGGATCTACAATTTGGTGGCCATTGGACTTGATTTGACACACCTTATCCACCTTTTAGCCCTCCTTGAGCGAGGTCGCACTTCCTTGGGTGACTGAGTTTTCCCACTTCTAGGACTTGGGTAGTTGAGATTTCAGTGGATTTAGAACGGGCATACCTTGAAACCTATATCTAGAGTATCATTTTGTGGCGATCTGCCTTGAGGGTAGCATTCCTTGTTTTAAGGGATTGTGGTCCACTTGGGTCATTTCATGAAATCCTAGATCTAGCAAGATCCAACCATTCTATCTCAATTAGCCCACTTGTCTTGACCTCTAGGTGTCCCGATCTACACTTTGACATATCTTTTGACTCCATTAACCCATCCAACAAGGCATTAGTCTTCCTTAAGCAAGTCGCACTCATTGGGAATTGTGTCAAACCTTGGATCCAGTAAGTGGGTACTTCTAATTTCAACTTAGATCCATAGATCTACTCATTGCATATCCTCTAGTGCTAATTTCATCCCTTAATTTCACCTTGTGGGTCCACTTTAAGCCATTTCACATATCCTAAGAAAGTAGGACCCACTTGTGTAACACATGGTACTATACCTTGTCATTATAACTAATCATGTGGCCTAAATCATACATTGGTTGAAACACTAATAATTTCTCAAACCACCTTCAACCAGACTTTAACTTCTAGGTCCACTTAACCTTGCATTGGTTTCTGTAACTCATTGCCTACCTATCCCTAGGAACCTTTGTTTGGGTCCAATCATCTTTGATTGGTAATAGGGTCTCCCCCTAGGTCTTGTTTCACCTAGACCCAAAGTGAAGAGTGCCTCGGTTGACGTGACTCCCACCTTGCATTGGGAATCGTGGCATCTCTTGGGTCACCTCTTTAGTTGTCCATCTCCTCTACCATCCCGGATGGGATACCACTAGGGGCAACTACAAGTTGTGTGATAACATTTTTGGCGCCGTTGTCGGGGAAGGTAGAGGCCTACCCTGGTTCGACATATATTTTCAAGCCCTACTCCCATTCTCTTTGGCAACATTTTTGGCGTCGTTGCTGAGGAAGGTAGAGGCCTACCCTGTTTCAACATATATTTTCAAGCCCTACTCCCGTTCTCTTTGCCAACATTTTTGGCGTCGTTGCCAGGGAGGTAGAAGCCTACCTTGGTTCAACATACCTTTTGTCTCATTCTCTCCCTGCATTTCAAACGACATACATCTTGGTAGAAGAGTTCAAAAGTCTACCTGGCAACTCCAAATCACGACTCCTCTGAGAATCGAACCCACAAAGAGATGTCTTCTCAAAATAACATCTCTCCCGAAATGACCATGGAATTCATGTCAAACATGTGTGAAATGGTCACTAACATCGCTATGTATCTTAAGAATCAAGATGAAGATTTTAAAAGGCGTGACCAACAAACCAAAGAAATGTTAAAATCCATCTGTAGCAATTCAACTTCTCCAAAGGCTAGTCCACCCAAGACTCAGCAAGTCAAGCCAACTAATCCACATCCTAGCAAGGCAGTGCATCAACCTGTACGAAGAATCTTGCCGAAGGCTCCAAAGCCTTCATCTAAGGTCATCACAAAGGGAAAAGTTGTAACTAACACTAGTCAAACCTCTCCTACAAATAAAAAAGCAGATCAAGAGATAAAAATTGATCCTCCTTCTAAAACTAATGTTCCCAAAGCAACCCTTTGGAGAAAGCAACCAAAGCCTCCCACAATTTTAAAACCTAATCAGGAGCTTCCAAGAACAAACATCCCTAGTAAGCTAACCAATTCATCCGCTTTGGTTTCCTTAAAAGAACTAATCAAAATCCCATCTGTCAAGTATGACATCATGAAGTTCCTAGGTTTAGGTGTAAATGAAAAGGATAAGGAAAACCCCTACAACCTAAACATTGATGTTACAGGCTTCCTGGCGAAGGTAAATATGCCTATTCCCTTCTGTGAAATTTTCAAGATCCCTTCATTCCGCAAAAGAGCTACTACTCATCTTGGGATTCAAACAAGGAAGCAAGTTCCTAAGAAAGATTCTGCAGAGATCAAGGATTCCCCTGTCATGATCCAAAGTGTCTCGGGTGACAACTCTGGAAGTTTCCCACCCTTCTATATTGTGTTGGAAGTAAATGGTTTGATATTGCATAACTGCATGCTTGACTGTGGAGTTGAAGTAAGTGTCATGCCCTTAAGAGTCATGGAACAACCTGAGTTGGTACCCACAAGACCTTATAGAAATGTTTGTGGAATGGATTCAAAAACTGTGGAATCTATTGGGATAATTTAAAATTTGCCTGTTAGGTTGGCTACCTGCTCTGACATTGATCTCTCAATGAGTGTCCTAGTCCTAGATATCCCTGATGCTTGGGGAATGTTGCTATCCAGGGAATGGTCAGCAAGATTGGGAGGAAGTATCCAAATGGATCTCACATATGCCACAATCCCAACTAAGGAAGGGTCATCCATAATTTTGTTTAATGAACCACCTATACGGGAGCATGTTGAGACACCTGAACATTTATTTACTGAAGCAATGTATTCAAGTGATGAGATTGGAAACTTCATGGTTCTAGCGAATTATTGGGAGGAAGTTAAGAAGCAGCCCTTTTCACATGAACAAGTCTGGAAAATGCACTTTGAAAAGGCCCATTCCCGGCATGGTGCACGAGCCGGTATAGTTTTAATTTCACCATCATGAGAAAAGGACTTATTCTCTTTTCGGTTGGAATTTGAGTGCACTAACAATGTGGCTGAGTATGAAGCATTGCTTTTGGGCTTGGAAATTGATAGAGAAAGAAACATCAAATCTTTATCTGTCACAGGAGATTCTGACCTCATTGTGTCCCAAGTCAAAAATGAATTCGCTGCTAAGAATAATAGACTTAGAGACTATAGGAATGCAGTTTGGGACACCATTGAGTGCTTTGATGCCTTCGGGATTAAGGCTGTTCCCCGTGAACAAAACACTTTGGCTGATGAGCTGTCTGTTATGGCTAGTACTCTTCAAACCTCTGAGTTTTTAAAGCAACAAAACTGCAAACTTGAAGTTTTATTCAGACCCTCTGTCCCTGATAACGAAGACCATTGGCAGCTTTTGATAATGATGCCCAAGTCATCCGATTTTTTACTACTTCTCGAACCCCAATGGTAAACTTTGAAGATGAAATGAAAGGTAGTTCAATTGAAGGAATGGATGTCACGAATATCACTTTCCCCCTTGAGAAAAATTTCAATAGGCATGATGAGTACAAAGGTAGGAGATCTGAGCCAGTGGATGGGGTTATTGAAATAAATGTAGGCTCTTCTTGTTCCCCAAAAATGGTTAGAATTGGGATAAATGCCTCGAAAGAAGAAAGAAGAAGAATTATAGAACTAATTAGAGAGTATAAAGATGTATTTGCATGGGTCTATGATGATTTAAAAACTTATGATCAGTCCATTATAGAACACACTATTCCTCTCAAAGAGGGAGCCAAGCCGTATCGATAAAAGTTGCGAAACATGAACCCTAAGTTAGCTCCCTTAATTAAAAAGGAGTTGGAAAAGATGTTGGTAGTAGGTATCATCAGGCCAGTTAGGCATACAACCTGGGTATCCAACCCTGTAATCATAAGGAAGAAAAACGGGGAAATTAGAATTTGCATGGACTTTAGGAACCAAAATCAAGCATCTTTAAAAGATAATTATCCATTGCCTAACATGGAAAATTTGTTGCAAAGTGTAACAGGGGCTAGCATGCTATCTTTACTTGATGGTTTTTCTGGTTATAACCAGGTTCAAATTAAGAAAGAAGATCGTGGGAAGACAACCTTTACCACCCCGTGGGGAACATTTGAGTATATAAGGATACCATTTGGACTTCTAAATGCAGGATCAACCTTTCAAAGGGCAATGGATCATGCGTTTGAAGTCTTAATTGGAAAAATCATTGCAATCTATCAAGATGATCTAACTGTTTTCTCTAAAGATAGAGGGGACCATATAAAACACTTAAGGAGAGTTTTTGAAAGGTGTCGAAAATTTGGAATATATTTAAATCCTAAAAAGTCTACTTTTGGTGTGGATGAAGGGAATTTGTTAGGTCACATTGTTTCCAAAGAGGGCATTAAAATCAATCCTAAAAGAGTGCAAGGAATTCAAGCAATAGCTCCCCTAAAATATGTCAGCTCATTACGATCATTTTTCGGGAAAATAAACTTCGTAAGAAGATTCATCCCTAACCTAACTGAGTTGGCCAAACCCTTAAATAACTTGCTTAAGAAGGATGCAAAGTTTATTTGGGATAAGAAATGTGACGCCTCATTCAAGTCTCTAAAGAAAGCAATTGCTTCTGCACCCGTCCTAGTAAGTCCAAATTACAATAAAGAATTTTTTATTTATTCCTATGCGTCTGAGGACACCATGGCATGTGTGTTGTTTCAAAAGAATGAAGACAACCATGAGCAACCAGTTGCATTTATGAGTAAAAACCTTAGAGACGCAGAGCTAAATTACACAACCACTGAAAAACAAGCCTATGCTTTGGTCAAGTCTTTAAAACACTTTAGGACATATATCGGATACTCCAAGATTGTTGCCTATGTCCCTTATCAAGCAGTAAAGGATGTCTTGTCTCAGCCTGATGGCATAGGGGTTAGGGGAAACTGGATTTCTAGGATTGAAGAGTATGATATTGAAATCAAGCCAATCAAGATAGTGAAGGGCCAAGGGTTAGCACAACTGTTGACTGATTCCAAAATGCAACAAAATAACATGGTTCTTTATATTGATGAAGATCACGAGTGGTACAGGGACATCATTTTCTACCTCAGACATATGACCTATCCTGATCACCTTGTAGACCACCAAAGAAGAGCTTTAAGGTTAAAAGCATCTAAGTATGTATTAACTGAAGATGGTTTGGGTTGGAAGAATCCAGATGGAATCATACTCAAATGTGTAAATCATGATGACTCCCAAAGAATCATCAAGGAAATGCATTCTAGATTATGCGGAGGACATTATGCACCTAGAACCACAGCTGCTAAGATCATGAGAGCTGGGTATTATTGGCCATCCTTGTTCGAAGATGTGCACACCTTTGTAAGAACATGTCAAGAGTGTGAATTCTATTCAGGAAAGCCTAGACCACCTTCCTTGCCTTTGACCCCAGTCATTATAGAAGCTCCCTTCCAACAATGGGGAATGGATTTTGTAGGACCAATAAACCCAAGCTCTTTAGGTGGATACAAATACATCTTGACCTGCACAGACTATTTTACTCGCTGGGTTGAAGCTGACCCTACCAAGAAGTGCACCGCAGAAGTAGTGGTCAAATTTTTAGAAGAAAATATTGTTTCCAGATATGGTTGCCCTTGTAAAATCACAACCGATAATGCCCCAGCTTTTAGCAAGATAGAGATGTTGACCTTTTGTTCTGACCACGGCATCACTCTATCCCACTCCTCCAATTATTACCCCCAGGGTAATGGGTTGGCTGAGTCAAGCAATAAGAACCTAATCAGGCTTCTAAAAAGAATGGTCGGCGAAAACAAAAGGACTTGGGATGTCAAGCTTAAGTATGCCCTCCGGGCAGATCAAACAACAGTTAAAAGAATAACAGGAAAAGCTCCTTTTGAAATAGTATATGGGCAAAACTATAGGCTTCCAATCAATCTTCAAATCCCTGTTTATGAACTACTGCAACAGTGTTCCACTAAGCAAGAAGCCATGCAAGCAAGAATTGACAAGTTAGTAGAGCTAGATGAAAACAGAAGGGAAGCATGGGATAAAATGGTTTTGGAACAAGAAAGAATAAAAGGAAATTTTGATCAACGAAGCAGAGACATAAGTTTTGGAGTAGGTGATATAGTGCTACTATGGGATAAGAACAATGAAAAACCTGGAAATCATGGCAAGTTTGAAAAGATATGGATGGGTCCCTATCAAATAAGTAGAGTTGCAGGTAAAAACTCTTTTTGGTTGGAAACATTGGATGGGTATGAATTAGAGCTGCTAGTAAATGGGGTACTGTTGAAACACTAATACCCCCTTATTCTCTTTGAATGATCATGCCTTGCCTTGCCTGTTTAGAGTAGGTAGCTTCTGAATAAGCTCACTTGAGCAATAGGATTTGTGTGCTTTTTCTTTTTCTGTGTGATGAGTATTGTCCCTTTTCTTTTCTGCTTGGAATGTCTGCTTGTCTGTATTTTTTATTGAGTTGAGCCTTGCTCCTTCCTAAGCTTGTTTCTTCTCCTGCATGCATTTAAGAATTTTAATTTCCTGTTATATTTCTGGCTGCCTGTGCAAGTTGAGATTGCCTGTTTGAAAAAGTTCTATTTTCCTCCTGCACAGTAACAAAAATAATGAATGATGAATAAACGATATATGCCATGTTAGTTTAAATTTTTCTTTTACGCATTTTAGTTTTTGTTTTAGAATAGATTTCATTTTCAGTTTTATTTTATATTTGTCCCATACATGCTCCATGAGGTATTCTAGTGTTTTGTGAGCACAGGAACAGGTGCAAAATAAAAGCTGAAAGCAAGGATGGTGCAGTCCTGGATTGAAGATTGATGCAGAGCAGATCGAGACCAGAGATTCTGAGGTTCTCAAGCGCTCTTTCCCTTAGAGCACTTGTCCCAGCTGGAGCCAGATGTTATCACACCATAGTAGTAGGGCTACTATTCTTGTTTAGCAGATATCTGCACATTCCAAAGCTTCCATTATTCAGAGCATGGCTATGATGATTGTATATTTTGTGATCACTCATGATCAGAGCAGTGTATTATTCAGACTTATGTTAGACCTTGTGTCAAGGCTGAGCCTTGAGAGTTCAGATTTGATGACCGATGTGACCCTTTATCCCATGCAGTTTCCGTTCAGTTCCTAGAGATGTATTACAACAGTGTTTTCAGATGATATATGATGATTATTCTTGTGATGGTGTTGTATGACTCATGGATGTTTTTTCACTGACTGTGGATTATTATCTTATTGATTTAGTCATGTTCACAGCATCTGCTTGGTATATTATTCCTGATGTGGCAAACTATTTAAAATGAACTCTAAAATGAACATTTACTTGCTCATTTAGGTTGTTTAACAAAACTCACTGGTTTACCACCTTACATAGATATGGTCTTTCCTGACACCATTTGTCTGCTAGTTTAGGATCCATATTCACTTGACTCCATCCATACATGACTTTCCTATTTGACTTTAAACCTTGACCTGTCTCATTTGACTTTCTGATACTGAGGACTTCTCCATTTTTCTACCTATGTTTTTGGACCGCATCCATGTATGTTCAGTGTCTCGGCTCTAAGTTGGTGACAAAACTTGCCGTTGGTGAGTTGGATTGTAGGCCTAAATCATTCTGGTCGGTTGTCCCGATGTTTGGCATTGGCTCGAACTTCCCCTAGTCACTTGAGATGTTGTTGACTAAAACTGAAAGCTCATTTTCTACTTATGGAAACTTATAAATTCGCCCATGGAAACTAAAAAGGGCAAGAGCGATGAACAGCTAAAAATACTCCTCGAAGAGTATAAGAAAGGTCCAAAAAGCAATGGTTCTTAAAAGCTATATCTAAACAATTGCTGACCTTATATGTATATGAAAACATGCCCTGGATGCAAGCTGCAACTAGTTGTGCTTATCAGCACACCTGAGATCCGAAGGGTTATGTAGGCCAAAAAGGCCATGAAATGAAATTGAATGATCCTAATGAACCTGGATCAACTTGATGTAGACATGATGCCTAAGTTGAATAAGCACTCTCTAAACAACTTATCCATTTGTGAGGCACAGCCATCCCCTGTGTTATTTTGTCCAGCACAGAGTTTGTAGCTTCCTCCTTCTCCCAGTCCAAATTATTTTTGAGTTAAGTTAGACAATTCAACCCCTTGGCCCAACCTTGTTCTTAGCCTTCATCCTTCACTAGCAGTTTGACCATGTCCAATGGGTGAGTTTGTCATTTGAACTATTGTGCAAGTAATTTTATATAACAAGGGAATATGCTAACTTGATTAATGCCACTGAATGGATGTTATACTTTGAGCTTGGCTATGAGAATGATTAGAGAAGCATGTCTTAGTCTACTGATGTAATTTATCCTTGGTTGTATATTACTAGGATCCGTGATGATGTGGGCCATATATATATACCTATTGGTGATGATTGATGGTCCCACATACTTGATTATGATATCATATGATGGACATATGGTTTAGATGATGATTGATGCAGTTCAGCAGGTTTTATTATCACTTCAGATCATCAGATTATGCACTGTCCATATATGGTGGACCCTACAGCTGGCCCATTAGGGAAACCAATGGTGTATGAGTACATATTCCTAGTGGATTTGGGTCTTCTGGATCCAATGAGACACTTGTCTTTCAGTTCCGGGCACTTCTGACAGTGATTGATGCAGTTTTACACTTGTTGACCAGATTTGAGGTTGATTTCCCAGCCTGAGCAACAGGGGCCATGAGAGGCCAGTTCACCTAGGGATTTGTATGAGGAGGGGGTGGTCCAGCCACTTGTTTTTACCATTTACCCCCCCTTCTGGAGAGCCTGGTGGGCTCAGTTGGACAGTGCAGATGCCCTAGGAGGCAGTTTTGGCACTTTTACAATTACCGAGGCAGTTAAAAAATGGGATAAAGTGGTCACTGAGGAATTTGATTTGGGAAATTGAGGCAAGGTTTTGGCATTTGGTTTTCACAGAGGTCTTCCAGGGTGATCTCACTATCTTCCAGCCAGTTTTCACCATGTGGGTAGGCCCACAGCGATCACAGGAGGTCTTTTACTGCTTGTCTGTCACAGATTTTGGGGACAGATTTGATCATTTATATTATCTTGGACATATTTTATTATTTTATTGTGCCTTGGGGATGAGCTAGTAAGGATTGATGCCTCCTAGCCCCACCATGTGCTTCTTATGTTATGTCCTAGTCATTATGAGGTGGGATTTGGTACTTTTACCCCCTCTAGTGGATGACGTCACCCTCCGTGACTATTTTAGACTTTGACATCATCATTACATTGGGTGATCCATGTGATATATTGTTATGATTCATTATTAGCCATTGATCATGTATTGAGATCTTTTAATCTCAACCACTCATTTGATGTAGTATTGTAGAGTGGTATATGGTTTTGGTCTTTATTATCCTATATAAGGAGGAGACCCCCTATTGTATAACTCACCTTTGGAGCTCTGGAATATAGGAATATAACACTTCTTTGTGGAGCATATCTCTCTTGTCTTATGGATTCTCTTGCATCTTGAGTATACATTATCTCTTCTATGTATCATTGTGGATTTTGGTGCTTCTACTAGTTTTCTTGCAGAAAAGTTGAATTGGTGGAGAGGAGGGCAATTTCTTGAGGGTTATTGTTGGAGAGATCCACATATTCTCTCTTGGGTTGATCTTGTGATAGGGAGTATCATTATTGTATCTTCGTGACATAGTTGATGCTTTCTATTACATCTTTCTATCATTTTCATAATCATCTTACTTGACTTGTTTCTTTGATCTTGTCTTGTAGGAGGAGGACGTTTTGGTTGGAGCTCTTGGATCTCACTCTTGAATATACACATAGGATAATGCTATCAATTTGCAAGGTGGCCACAAGCAATTGAGGTAAGATCTACAAGGTATGTGCCTCTTTCCATCCATTCTCTCTTCATTGGTCACAAACCCTAATTAATTAAAACCCTCATTTTTTGTTTTTCTTAGATCTACTTAGATCTAGCCTTGCTTTTGAAAATATCTTAAGAGCCCACCTCTATAGCATCCACCCCTAGTTGGATCTATATTTTGCTGGTGATTGGGTTAAAATTGACACACTTTTCAAGGCAATATAGCCCTCTTGAACCAAATTGCACTTCCTTTGAGAGGCTTGTTGGGTTAGATCTAGCATGTGGGTAGGTGCGATCCCACTTGATTTGCAATCTACACACTTGATAACCTGCCCCTAGACTTTTACTTGGGTGATTTCTACCTTGTGGGCATCATTCCACATTTTAAGGGATTAAAACCCCCTTTTGAATTACTTGGCACCTTAAAACTCAGATATAGTAAGATCTAACCCTTGGATTGACTTGATTTTCTAGATCCACATAGATCACTGCCTAAACTACTTGGATCTACAATTTGGTGGCCATTGGACTTGATTTGACACAACTTATCCACCTTTTATCCCTCCTTGAGCAAGGTCGCACTTCCTTGGGTGACTGAGTTTGCCCACTTCTAGGACTTGGGTAGTTGAGATTTCAGTGGATTTAGAACGAGCATACCTTGAAACGTATATCTAGAGTATCATTTTGTGATGATCTTCCTTGGGGGTAGCATTCCTTGTTTTAAGGGATTGTGGTCCACTTGGGTCATTTCATGAAATCCTAGATCTAGCAAGATCCAACCACTCTATCTCAATTAGCCTACTTGTCTTGACCTCTAGGTGTCCCGATCTACACTTTGACATATCTTTTGACTCCATTAACCCATCGAACAAGGCACTAGTCTTCCTTAAGCAAGTCGCAGTCCTTGGGAATTGTGTCAAACCTTGGATCTAGTAAGTGGGTATGTCTAATTTCAACTTAGATCCATATATCTACTCATTGCATATCCTCTAGTGCTAATTTCATCCCTTAATTTCACCTTGTGGGTCCTATTATCACACCATAGTAGTAGGGCTAATATTCTTGTTTAGCAGATATTTGCACATTCCAGGGCTTCCATTATTCAGAGCATGGCTATGATGATTGTATATTTTGTGATCACTCATGATCAAAGCAGTATATTATTCAAATTTATGTTTGACCTTGTGTCAAGGCTGAGCCTTGAGAGTTCAGATTTGATGACCGATGTGACCCTTTATCCCATACAGTTTCAGTTCAGTGCTTAGAGATGTATTGCAGCAGTGTTTCAGATGGTATATGATGTTTCTTACTATGATGATGTTATATGATGTATGGATACTTTATCACTGACTGTGGATTATTATCTTGTTGATTTAGTCATGATCATAGCATCTGCTTAGTATATTATTCCTGATGTGACAAACTGTTTAAAATGAACAATTGCTTGCACATTTAGGTTGTTTAACAAAACCCACTGGTTTTCCACCTTACATAGACATGGTCTTCCCTGACACCAGTTGTCTGCTAGTGTAGGCTCCATGTTCACTTGACTCCATCCATACATGACTTTCCTATTTGACTTTATACCTTGACCTATCTCATTTGACTTTCTGATACTGAGGACTTCCCCATTTTTCTACCTTTGTGTTTGGACCGCATCCCTGTATATTCAGTGTCTCGACTCTAAGTTGGTGACAAAACTTGCCTTTGGTGAGTTGGATTGTAGGCCTAAATCATGCTGGTCGGTTGTCCCGATGTTTGGCATTGGCTCGAACTCCCCCTAGTCACTTGAGATGTTGGCTAAAACTGAAAGCTCATGTTCTACCTAAGGAAACTTATAAATTCGCCCATGGAAACTAAAAAGGGCAAGAGCGATGAACAGCTAAAAATACTCCTCGAAGAGTATAAGAAAGGTCCAAAAAAAAAGCAATGGTTCTTAAAAGATATATCTAAACAATTGCTGACCTTATATGTATTTGAAAAACATGCCCTGGATGCAAGCTGCAACTAGTTGTGCTTATCAGCACACCTGAGATCCAAAGGGTTATGTAGGCCAAAAAGGCCATGAAATGAAATTGAATGATCCTAATGAACCTGGATCAACTTGATGTAGACATGATGCCTAAGTTGAATAGCCACTCTCTAAACAACTTATCCATTTGTGAGGCACAGCCATTCCCCGTGTTATTTTGTCCAGCACAGAGTTTGTAACTTCCCCCTTCTCCCAGTCCAAAGTATTTTTGAGTTAAGTTAGACAAGTCAACCCCTTGGCCCAACCTTCTTCCTAGCCTTCATCCTTCACTAGCAGCTTGACTATGTCCAATGGGTGAGTTTGTCATTTCAACTAGTGTGCAAGTAATTTTATATAACAAAGGAATATGCTAAATTGATTAATGCCACTGAATGGATGTTATACTTTGAGCTTGGCTGTGAGAATGATTAGAGAAGCATGTCTTAGTCTACTGATGTGATTTATCCTTGGTTATATATTATTGGGATCTGTGATGATGTGGGCCATGTATATATATGCGTATTGATGATGATTGATGGTACCACATACTTGGTGATGGTATCATATGATGGACAAATGGTTCAAATGATGATTAATGCAGTTCAGCATATTTATTTATTACTTCAGATCAGCAGATTATGCATTGTCCATATATGGTGGACCCTACAGCTGGCCCAATAGGGAAACCCATGGTGTATGAGTACACATTTCTAGTTTTACACTTGTTGACCAGATTTCGGGTTGATTTCCCAGCCTGAGCAGTAGAGGCCATGAGAGGCCGGTTCACCTAGGGCGCTGTATGAGGAGGGGGTGTTCCAGCCACTTGTTTTTACCATTTACCCCCCCTTCTGGAGAGCCTAGTGAGCTCAGATGGACAGCGCAGATGCCCTAGGAGGCAGTTTTGGCACTTTCACAGTTACCGAGGCAGTTAAAAAATGGGATAAAGTGGTCACTGAGGAATTCGATTTGGGAAATTGAGGCAAGGTTTTGGCATTTGGTTTTCACAGAGGTCTTCGAGGGTGATCCCACTATCTTCCAGCCAATTTTCACCATGTGGGTAGGCCCACATCAATCACAGGAGGTCTTTTACTGCTTGTCTGTCACAGATTTTGGGGACAGATTTGATCATTTATATTATCTTGGACATATTTTATTATTTTATTGTGCCTTGGGGATGAGCTAGTAAGGATTGATGCCTCCTAGCCCCACCATGTGCTTATTTTGTCATGTCCTAGTCACTATGAGGTGGATTTCTGTACTTTTACCCCTCTAGTGGATGACAACATCCTCTTATTGTACCATTTAGTTAGGACGTCATCATTATATTGGGTGATCCATGTGATATATTGTTATGGTTCATCTTAGCCATTGATTGTATATTGAGATCTTTTAATCTCAACCACTCATTTGATGTAATATTGTAGAGTGGTATAGGGTTTTGATCTTTATTATCCTATATAAGGAGGAGACCCCCCATTGTATAAGTCACCTTTGGAGCTCTGGAATATTGGAATAGAACATTTCTTTGTGGAGCATATCTCTCTTGTCTTGTGGATTCTCTTGCATATTGAGTATACAGTATCTCTTCTATGTATCATTGTGGATTTTGGTGCTTCTACTAGTCTTCTTGTAGGAAAGTCGAATTGGTGGAGAGGAGGGCGATTTCTTGAGGGTTATTGTTGGAGGGATCCACATATTCTCTCTTGGGTTGATCTTGTGACAGGGAGTATCATTATTGTATCTTTGTGACATAGTTGATGCTTTCTATTACATCTTTCTATCATTTTCATAATCATCTTGCTTGACTTGTTTCTTTGATCTTGTCTGGTAGGAGGAGGACGATTTGGCTATCTTGGAGGAGGACGTTTTGGTTGGAGCTCTTGGATCTCACTCTTGAATATACACATAGGATAATGCTATCAATTTTCAAGGTGGCCACAAGCAATTGAGGTAAGATCTACAAGGTATGTGCCTCTTTCATCCATTCTATCTTCATTGGTCTCAAACCCTAATTAATTAAAACCCTAATTTTGGTATTTCTTATATCTACTTAGATCTAGACTTGCTTTTGAGAAGATCTTGAAAACCTACCTCTATAGCATCCACCCCTAGTTGGATCTATAGTTTGGTGGTGATTGGGTTAAAATTGACACACTTTTCAAGGCAATATAGCCCTCTTGAACCAAATCGCACTTCCTTGGAGAGGCTTGTTGGGTTAGATCTAGCACATGGGTAGGTGAGATCCCACTTGATTTGTAATCTACACACTTGATAACCTATCCCCAGATTCTTACTTTGGTGATTTATACCTTGTGGGCATCATTCCACGTTTTAAGGGATTAAAACCCCCTTTTGAACTACTCGGCATTTTAAAACTCAGATCTAGTAAAATTTAACCCTTGGATTGACCCAATTTTCTATATCCACATAGATCGGGGTATAAGCTACTTGGATCTACAGTTTGGAGGCCATTGGACTTAATTTGGTCCACTTAACCCACCTTTTAGCCCTCCTTGAGCAAGGTCGCACTCCCTTGGGTGAGTAAGTTTGCCCACTTTGAGGAAGTGGGTGGTTGAGATTTTTGTAGATTTGGAACGGCCATACCTTGAAACCTAGGTCTAGAGTATCATTTTGTGATGATCTGCCTTGGGGGTAGCATTCCTTGTTTTAAGGGATTGTGGTCCACTTGAGTCATTTCATGAAAACCAGATCTAGCAAAATCCAACCATCAAATCTCAATTAGCCCACTAGACTTGACTTCTAGGTGTCCCGATCTACACTTTGACATACCTTTTGACTCCATTAGCCCATCCAATAAGGCACTAGTCCTCCTCAAAGCAAGTCGCACTCCTTGGGAATTGTGTCAAACTTAAGATCCAGTACGTGGGTACTCTTAATTTCAACTTAGATCAATAGATCTATTCATTGCATAGCCTCTAGTGCCAATTGCATCCCTAAAGTCCACCTAGTGGGTCCACATCAAGCCATTTCACACATCCCAAGAAAATAGGACCCACTTGTGTAACACATAGTAATATACCTTGTCATTATACCTAATCATGTGGCCTAAATCATACATTGGTTGAAACACTGATCATCTCTCAAACCATCTTCAACCATACTTTAACTTCTAGGTCCACTCAACCTTGCATTGGTTTCCGTAACTCATCATTTACTTATCCTTAGGAACCTTTGTTTGGGTCCAATCAACTGTGATTGGTTATAGGGTCTCCCCCTAGGTCTTGTTTCACCCTGACCTAAAGCGAAGAGTGCCTCGGTTGACGTGACTCCCACCTTGCATTGGGAACCGTGGCATCTCTTGGGTCACCTCTTTAGTTGCCCATCTCCTCTACTGTCCCGGATGGGATACTACTAGGGGCAACTACAAGTTGTGTGATAACATTTCTGGCGTCGTTGCCAGGGAAGGTAGAGGCCTACCCTGGTTCGACATATATTTTCAAGCCCTACTCCCGTTCTCTTTGCCAACATTTTTGGCGCCGTTGCCGGGGAGGTAGAGGCCTACCTTGGTTCATCATACCTGCTTTGTCTCACTCTCTCCCTGCACTTGAAACGACATACATCTTGGTAGAAGAGTTTTAAAATCTACCTGGCGACTCCACTGGTGATCGATCCTATCATTATCTAGAACCCATGGGGTGCATCATTTTGTATTTAGGTTCTTGATTTAAAAAAATAAAAAAATAAAAAAGTTTAGAATATAAATTTTTGCCATCCATGGCTGCTTCTGAGCGGCCTAGGACTTTTGGTCGCTTGAAAGTTTTTGAATTCTCAAAAATTGTTGGGTATCCTCATCAAATCCCTCATCAAGCCCGTGAAAGGTTGTCTAAATTTGATGGAAGTCATGAAGTATCTGCTAAAAGACACCTTGAACTTTTTAGGGAAATTATTAAAGATTTATCCATAACCCATGAGGATGTATGTATGAAACTATTGGCTTCGTCCTTCAAACAAAGAGCTGAGATCTGGTTCTTAAATTTGAATCCCAATAGCATTTCCGGGTATGACATGTTTGAGCAAAATTTCTTAGAAAAATGGGGAAGTGAATCCGATAATATATATTTTTCAGACCAAAACCTTCCCCTTTTTTATCCTATTGTTGAATCTGTTAATAATCAAACATCAAGTGAATTGTCAACATCCGAAGATGACCCCTCCTGCTCAATTTCTTTTGAGGATAAGTCTTCCACTTTTGAGTCGATTGAAAGTCAAATCCATAATCATTGTATAAATCATAAGTTTTCAAATTTCTTTTTAGGTAGCCCTAGTCTTGATCCTGAGGAAATTTTTGAGGATGAGCCTTTAGTCAGTCAGTCTATTGAAGTTCCTCCCTCAGAGAAACTCATTAATCATTCAATTCCTTATCACCTTATTGAAGAAGAAGAAAGTGAAAGCATCGACCAATATCCTTTAGTGGTGATCTCTCGTGATCATTGTGCAATTAATCAAGATATTATAAATGAAATTGTTAATTTCCCCCCTGATCAATTAAATGAAAATGATCACCTATCCTCTTATAATTTTAATGATGAATCAATAGAAGGTCAATCTCAAGATGAGGATGAATTAGTGAATCACACTAGATGCTCTAATCTGTGTTCCACTTCTTATAATGAGTCTTTAATTTTTTCCATCTTTAATCAAGATAACTTAGAGTTAGATAGCTATGGTCAATCTTGTCCTCAGATTGTAAATATTAAACTTGATCAAAAGATTCCTACAGTAAAGAGTGCTTTCTTTTGTCAAAATCCAAGGTCAAACTTATTTATTCATTTGGGAGAATTTTCATATTTGCAATCCACCCTCCCTTCCCAACTCTTTCAATCATCTTTGGGTTGGTGCTCTAGTCAAATTTTTGCCTTGGAATTTTTCAATAGGAAGTATATGCACGATTACATGATTGGAGAAAAAGCACTTCATTTCCCTTTTCAGTCACCTTGGAACAATAATGCTTGTTGTCAAATTATCAATCATTCTTGGTGGCTAGAAAAGGTGTTTAAAGATCAGTTTCATCTTTTCTCCATTTTTGAGCATCAAGTGGGTCTAGTTTTGATTTTTCATCTTTTAAGCCTTGATTTGTCCCCACTTAGTTTTTATTTGATCATCAATCCCAAGGAGAACCGAATTGAATATGCAAGTGAGGTGAATAAGGAAAGTAATTCATTAAATCAAATGCCATGTGTTTTCCCTCCATCAATTTTAAACAATCATTTGCATAAATTTTATGATCCTATCAATTCTTTGATGGAGGCTTCAGTCAATCTTTCCCTTGGCATGATTTCATTTTGCACCATTCAAACCCTTCTTCAATTTTTGAACAAGCCAGAAAGATGGTGTTATCAAATTCTCTAATCTTTAATCCAATCATGACTTGTTTCATTAATACAAATCAAAGAAGAATCACTAATCTGTTTGATGAATGGTTGCACTGGATTTATGATTTTACCTAGCATTTGTGTTGACTGGTAAGAATAGGGTAGGTAGGTCTCGAATAAGCTCACTTGAGCAATAGGATTTGTGTGCTTTTTCCTTTTTCTGTGTGATGAGTATTGCCCCCTTTTCGTTTCTGCTTGGAGTGTCTGCTTGTTTTTCTGTTTGATTGAGTTGAGCCTTGCTCCTTCTTAAGCTTGTCTCTTCTCCTGCATGCATTAAAGAATTGTTTAGTTTCTGTTTACATTTTTTGGCTGCCTGTGCAAGTGAGATTGCCTGCTTGAAAAATTTCTTTGTTCTTCCTGCACAGTAATAAAAATGAATGATGAATAAATGATATATGCCATGTTAGTTTAAATTTTTCTTTTACGCATTTTAGTTTATGTTTTAAAATAGATTTCAATTTCAATTTCATTATATATACTTTTCCCATACATGCTCCATGAGGTATTCTAGTGTTTGTGAGAGCAGGAACAGGTGCAAATAAAAGATGAAAGAAAGAATGGTGCAGTGTTGGATTGAAGATTGATGCAGAGCAATTCGAGACCAGAGATTCTGAGGTTCTCAAGCGCTCTCTCCCTTAGAGCACTTGTCCCAGCTGGAGCCAGATGTTATCACACCATCGTAGCAGGGCTAATATTCTTGTTTAGCAGATATCTGCACATTCCAGGGCTTCCATTATTCAGAGCATGGCTATGATGATTGTATATTTTGTGATCACTCATGATCAGAGCAGTATATTATTCAGATTTATGTTTGACCTTGTGTCAAGGCTGAGCCTTGAGAGTTCAGATTTGATGACCAATGTGACCCTTTATCCCATACAGTTTCAGTTCGGTGCTTAGAGATGTATTACAGCAGTGTTTCAGATGGTATATGATGTTTCTTACTATGATGATGTTATATGATGTATGGATACTTTATCACTGACTGTGGATTATTATCTTGTTGATTTAGTCATGATCACAGCATCTGCTTAGTATATTATTCCTGATGTGGCAAACTGTTTAAAATGAACTATAAATCATAAAATGAACAATTGCTTGCACATTTAGGTCATTTAACAAAACCCATTGGTTTTCCACCTTACATAGACATGGTCTTCCCTGACACCAGTTGTCTGCTAGTGTAGGCTCCATGTTCACTTGACTCCATCCATACATGACTTTCCTATTTGACTTTATACCTTGACCTATCTCATTTGACTTTATGATACTGAGGACTTCCCCATTTTTCTACCTCTGTGTTTGGACCGCATCCCTGTATATTCAGTGTCTCGGCTCTAAGTTGGTGACAAAACTTGCCTTTGGTGAGTTGGATTGTAGGCCTAAATCATTCTGGTCGGTTGTCCCAATGTTTGGCATTGGCTCGAACTCCCCCTAGTCACTTGAGATGTTGGCTAAAACTGAAAGCTCATTTTCTACCTATGGAAACTTATAAATTCGCCCATGGAAACTAAAAAGGGAAAGAGCGATGAACAGCTAAAAATACTCCTCGAAGAGTATAAGAAAGGTCCAAAAAAAAAAGCAATGGTTCTTAAAAGCTATATCTAAACAATTGCTGACCTTATATGTATTTGAAAAACATGCCCTGAATGCAAGCTGCAACTAGTTGTGCTTATCAGCACACCTAAGATCCGAAGGGTTATGTAGGCCAAAAAGGCCATGAAATGAAATTGAATGATCCTAATGAACCTGGATCAACTTGATGTAGACATAATGCCTAAGTTGAATAGGAACTCTCTAAACAACTTATCCATTTGTGAGGCACAGCCATTCCCCGTGTTATTTTGTCCAGCACAGAGTTTGTAGATTCCCCCTTCTCCCAGTCCAAAGTATTTTTGAGTTAAGTTAGACAAGTCATCCCCTTGGCCCAACCTTGTTCCTAGCCTTCATCCTTCACTAGCAGTTTGACCATGTCCAATGGGTGAGTTTGTCATTTGAACTAGTGTGCAAGTAATTTTATATAACAAAGGAATATGCTAACTTGATTAATGCCACTGAATGGATGTTATACTTTGAGCTTGGTTGTGAGAATGATTAGAGAAGCATGTCTTAGTCTACTGATGTGATTTATCTTTGGTTATATATTATTGGGATCCGTGATGATGTGGGCCATATATATATATATATATATATATATATATATATATATATATATATATATGCGTATTGATGATGATTGATGGTCCCACATACTTGGTGATGGTATCATATGATGGACAGATGGTTCAGATGATGATTGATGCAGTTCAGCAGATTTATTTATTACTTCAGATCAACAAATTATGCATTGTCCATATATGGTGGACCCTACAGTTGGCCCAATAGGGCAACCCATGGTGTATGAGTACACATTTCTAGTGGATTTGGGTCTTCCGGATTCAATGAGACACTTATCTTTCAGTTCCGGGCACTTCTGACAGTGATTGGTGCAGTTTTACACTTGTTGACCAGATTTGGGGCTGATTTCGCAGCCTGAGCAGCAGAGGCCATGAGAGGCTGGTTCACCTAGGGCGCTGTATGAGGAGGGGGTGGTCCATCCACTTGTTTTTACCATTTACCCCCCCTTCTGGAGAGCCTGGTGGGATCATATGGACAGCGCAGATGCCCTAGGAGGTAGTTTTGGCACTTTCACAGTTACCGAGGCAGTTAAAAAATCGGATAAAGTGGTCACTGAGGAATTCGATTCGGGCAATTGAGGCAAGGTTTTGGCATTTGGTTTTCACAAAGGTCTTCCAAGGTGATCCCACTATCTTCCATCCAGTTTTCACCATGTGGGTAGGCCCACATCGATCACAGGAGGTCTTTTACTGCTTGTCTGTCACAGATTTTGAGGACAGATTTGATCATTTATATTATCTTGGACATATTTTATTATTTTATTGTGCCTTTGGGATGAGCTAGTAAGGATTGATGCCTCCTAGCCCCACCATGTGCTTATTTTGTCATGTCCTATTCACTATGAGGTGGATTTCTGTACTTTTACCCCTCTAGTGGATGACGTCATCCTCTTATTGTACCATTTAGTTAGGACGTCATCATTATATTGGGTGATCCATGTGATATATTGTTATGGTTCATCTTAGCCATTGATTGTATATTGAGATCTTTTAATCTCAACCACTCATTTGATGTAGTATTGTAGAGTGGTATAGGGTTTTGGTATTTATTATCCTATATAAGGAGGAGACCCCCCATTGTATAAGTCACCTTTGGAGCTCTAGAATATTGGAATAGAACATTTCTTTGTGGAGCATATCTCTCTTGTCTTGTGGATTCTCTTGCATATTGAGTATACAGTATCTCTTCTATGTATCATTGTGGATTTTGGTGCTTCTACTAGTCTTCTTGCAGGAAAGTCGAATTGGTGGAGAGGAGGGCGATTTCTTGAGGGTTATTGTTGGAGGGATCCACATATTCTCTTTTGGGTTGATCTTGTGATAGGGAGTATCATTATTGTATCTTTGTGACATAGTTGATGCTTTCTATTACATCTTTCTATCATTTTCATAATCATCTTGCTTGACTTGTTTCTTTGATCTTGTCTGGTAGGAGGAGGACGATTTGGCTATCTTGGAGGAGGGCGTTTTGGTTAGAGCTCTTGGATCTCACTCTTGAATATACACATAGGAGAATGCTATCAATTTGCAAGGTGGCCACAAGCAATTGAGGTAAGATCTACAAGGTATGTGCCTCTTTCATCCATTCTATCTTCATTGGTCTCAAACCCTAATTAATTAAAACCCCAATTTTGGTATTTCTTAGATCTACTTAGATCTAGCCTTGCTTTTGAGAAGATCTTGAAAACCCACCTCTATAGCATCCACCCCTAGTTGGATCTATAGTTTGGTGGTGATTGGGTTAAAATTGACACACTTTTCAAGGCAATATAGCCCTCTTGAACCAAATCGCACTTCCTCGGAGAGGCTTGTTGGGTTAGATCTAACACATGGGTAGGTGAGATCCCGCTTGATTTGTAATCTACACACTTGATAACCTATCCCCGGATTCTTACTTTGGTGATTTCTACCTTGTGGGCATCATTCCACGTTTTAAGAGATTAAAACCCCCTTTTGAACTACTCGGCATTTTAAAACTCAGATCTAGTAAGATCTAACCCTTAGATTGACCCAATTTTCTAGATACACATAGATCGGGGTATAAGCTACTTGGATCTGCAGTTTGGAGGCCATTGGACTTAATTTGGTCCACTTAACCCACCTTTTAGCCCTCCTTGAGCAAGGTCGCACTCCCTTGGGTGAGTAAGTTTTCCCACTTTGAGGAAGTGGGTGGTTGAGATTTTTGTAGATTTGGAACGGCCATACCTTGAAACCTAGGTCTAGAGTATCATTTTGTGACGATCTGCCTTGGGGGTAGCATTCCTTGTTTTAAGGGATTGTGGTCCACTTGGGTCATTTCATGAAAACCTAGATCTAGCAAAATCCAATCATCAAATCTCAATTAGCCCACTAGACTTGACTTCTAGGTGTCCCGATCTACACTTTGGCATACCTTTTGACTCCATTATCCCATCCAACAAGGCACTAGTCCTCCTCAAAGCAAGTCGCACTCCTTGGGAATTGTGTCAAACTTAAGATCCGGTACGTGGGTACTCATAATTTCAACTTAGATCAATAGATCTATTCATTGCATAGCCTCTAGTGCCAATTGCATCTCTAAAGTCCACCTAGTGGGTCCACATCAAGCCATTTCACACATCCCAAGAAAATAGGACCCACTTGTGTAACACATAGTAATATACCTTGTCATTATACCTAATCATGTGGCCTAAATCATACATTGGTTGAAACACTAATCATCTCTCAAACCATCTTCAACCATACTTTAACTTCTAGGTCCACTCAACCTTGCATTGTTTTCCGTAACTCATCATTTACTTATCCTTAGGAACCTTTGTTTGGGTCCAATCAACTATGATTGGTTATAGGGTCTCCCCCTAGGTCTTGTTTCACCCTGACCTAAAGCGAAGAGTGCCTCGGTTGACGTGACTCCCACCTTGCATTGGGAACCGTGGGATCTCTTGGGTAACCTCTTTAGTTGCCCATCTCCTCTACTGTCCCGGATGGGATACCACTAGGGGAAACTACAAGTTGTGTGATAACAGGTCCACTTTAAGCCATTTCACATATCCCAAGAAAATAGGACCCACTTGTGTAACACATGGTACTATACTTTGTCATTATAACTAATCATGTGGCCTAAATCATACATTGGTTGAAACACTAATCATTTCTCAAACCACCTTCAACCAGACTTTAACTTCTAGGTCCACTTAACCTTGCATTGGTTTCTGTAACTCATTGCCTACCTATCCCTAGGAACCTTTGTTTGGGTCCAATCATCTTTGATTGGTAATAGGGTCTCCCCCTAGGTCTTGTTTCACCTAGACCCAAAGTGAAGATTGCCTCGGTTGACGTGACTCCCACCTTGCATTGGGAACCGTGGCATCTCTTGGGTCACCTCTTTAGTTGTCCATCTCCTCTACCGTCCCGAATGGGATACCACTAGAGGCAACTACAAGTTGTGTGATAACAACACCACTTTGCAGCGGAACCAGTGAGGATTCGTTGGAACAACTTAAGACGGATCGAGTCATCCATCAAGGAATTGGATGAACACCACAAGTGGTATGTCATCACATGATTTTTAGGATCCTCGCCGGGCTTACTGTCAAATTTGGGAATATTGGATGGTAGTTTCACTGGAATCGCGGGCCAGTTGTAACCGTGCATTATGGGGTCATTAGTTAGAAGAGACAGGTCAAGTAAGTCCGAAGTGGCCAAAAAGGGAATCTTTTGGTTCGGATGCGGGTATTGATAATACTCATATGGCATGTATGGACCAGTAGGACCTTGCATCGACTGGTTATAAGGTGCCCCATCAGGGAATTGACCGAAAGGGGGTGTGCTTCATGGATTGGGTGGTGGACCGTATGGAGGTCCACCGCCATAATAGGGTGCGCCACCACCACCTCCGTAGGGAGGGGGTGGGCCTCCACCACCTCTGCAGGGAGGGGGTGGGCCTCAACCACCTCCGCCAAAAAGGGGAGGTTCGCCACTGCCTCCGCCGAAGGGGGGATGTCCTCCACCACCTCTTCCGTAAGGGGGGGAATTTCCTCCACCTCCACCGATAGGTGGTCCTCCACCACCTCCGTCAAAAGGTGGTCCTCCACCACCTCCGTCGGCAGGGAGGAGTCCTCCCCCCTTGCCGTCGAAAGGTGGGCCTCCATCAGCTCCATAATAAGGAGGGCCTCTACTCATAGGTGGGGGTCCTCCTCCACCGGAGAGTGGTGGGGCACCGCCTCCAAAATAAGGAATGCCTCCACCTACAGGAGGTGGCCCTCTATCGCCGGAAGGGGGTTGTCCTTTGCTGCCAGAATGAGGGGAGCCTCCACCAGAAGGTGGAAGGCCGCCTCCTCCGGGAGGGGGAAGGTTTGGTGGGACTTGAGGTGGGGGTCCGTCGGGTAAGATGTTATAATATCCCCATGGTGTGTATGGATTTCCGAGGTAAGGTACCCCCTAAAATGCGTTTCCAGGATTGAATTGTCCCGACGCAGGGTTAAGATAACCTGGATACGCTTGACTTCATGGAGGTTGGTTTGGATCAGGCGGTCCCCTAACGGGAGATGCTCTTGGGATAGGTCCCACAATAGATAGGGAGGTTCCAATGGCAGGGCCAGATGGAATTTTCCCAATCGGATTATGGCCAGAAGGTAGGGGTTGTCCCCCAGTATTAATGTTTTGACTACCTAGAGATGGTTGACTCGTGATGGGTTATTGATTACCTACCATAGGAGGGACGTTACTCGTAATGAAACTAGTGGGTAAAGTGTACCCTCCCTTTGTACCCTCCTTCAGCAGGTTGAGTCACTTGAGGTATGGGACTAGTCACCTGAGCAAAATGGGTACTGACAGAAAATGAAGGTTGACCAGGCTCATAAGGAGTCAAACGGGGTGTGGGTGTTTCCGGTGAATCATAAACTAACGAACGAATTGGGGTATATATGATCATGGGTGTTTCCTCATCCTAGGCCCTTCGCACGATAGTTTTCCTTCTAAATTCTTCGTCGTCTGCATGCAGTCGGTCGATATGCTCGCGAAAAGGTGTTAATATTTCCTCATGGGAAACCGGGGTGGGGGAGGAAATGGCATAACGAGCCCATTGTCGACCTAGGGAAGTGTCCCAAAATGATGCAGATGGTCCAAAAGCTACACATACGAGATCATCCTGGGTGGATTAAGCCAATCTGAGGCCCCAAGTTCGCCTTCCAACGAATGGTGGAAGGATGTGTCACGTGAAGTAGATGGTTCTCCATCCTTAGACCTTGGACGATCTGAAGTTGGTGAATCCGGAGGGAATAATGTCTCCATGGTGGGATGTTTTTCTTCTGGTGACATGACAACATATGGTTGAGCCATGCTTACCCTCAAGATTACCTCCTGATTAAGGGGATATTCGGGTGGTAAGTTCAAAATTCTACGAGACCTTCGCAAAGGTTGATCATCCAGAATGACTAAAAACAGAGTTTTCTCCTAAAGTATTCTATACAAAAGAAAAGCAATCTAGAAAAATCTACACAAACTAAGGCCACATGCAAACTTATGTGATAGTAATGGATTCAAAGTCTGGAACCTCACAGGATTATCAGAACATCACAAATCGCTATATACTGCAGGGTCCAACAATAAAACGTGACAAGGAGGATTGGAACCATACCCTTACCTGAACACCCGACTACCTGGACAGTACGTGTGTAGTAATCTCCCCAGGTGTTGTTCTCGGTGTATTGCGATGTTAAGACAACCAAATGGTTAGCTCGGTTGGTTTCAGAAATCTTAAGAGTGTCTCTCGATATACGCAAGGTACGTGGGAGCTCAAATCCGGGTTGGTGTTGTCTAAAGCACAATAGTATGACAAGAGCCTTCCGATATACTACCAAGTACGTGAAACACCTTTCGATATACGCTGAGTACGTGAAACACCTTTCGATATACCCTAAGGTACGTGAAAGAGCTTCGATATACCGGTTGGTACGTGAAAGAGCTTTGATATATTGGATGGTATGTGGAAGAACTACAGTGCCCCCGAGATAAAGTGCAGGCAAATAACGACAATTGCCATGTTTAAAGACGCCGGAACACGTCTTTAACTTACACACAAGTTACTAAAAAAATTTACCCTAGTTCTACCGTTAATTTTATCTGGACGGTTAGGTGAATGCATGAGGTGAGTACATAAACATAAGCACAATGCAAGCCCTAACTACATGCAAAAGACAAATGCACTCTTTTCATTTGATGAAGACTATGTATGTGAAGGAGAAAATCTTTTCAATGACCTCTACAAGACAATAACCAAAAAGTTCAAGGTTGACCAAAAATGACTATGACACTCTTTTCACTTTTCCAAAACACAAAAATGAATCTAAGTACCAAATCAAAAAATTATTTTTCTTTTATTTTTCAATTATTACGAAACAAGTGTAACGAAAAAGGAGAATCTCTATCTAGTATGCACTTAATCTTCAATTTTCACCCTAATGACCTAAAAAGACACAAGACGACCAAAAAGTGCATAGCATGTTCCAACTTGAAATTCTTTGGCAAAAGCTAAGATTCATTGATTCTTTTGAAAAGATAAATGATTTATGAATCAAAATACTACAATGAATTGATTTCCTTTCCAAATAATGAGCAAAATGAGGAATCCCAAATGTGTGAAAGCAATGCTACAATGATTTCCAAAATGACTTTGAAAATAACTCAATGAAACATTTTTTATTTTCCCAATGTATATATCGAATTCAGATCTGATAATAAATGCTTTTCATATGCAAATGGAAAAAATAGAGACTAGTGGTAACACACTAATAACTTAGAAATTCTCAAGAAAATGACAAGCACACCTATGGACTAAGAACACTCAAGACACTCAAAATCAATCAAGACGCAAGCAAAACTAAATGATGCACGCAAAAAGAGGCTTGGGCTTGGATCCAACACAATGATCAGATCAGGTGAGGAGAGGAGGGAATGCTAGGTCAAGTGGATGAAGGTGGGGGATCAACAAGGTCCACCACTACCAAGGCTAGAACCGATCCACAAAGGGAACCCAAAACCAATCCAAACACACTCAAGCACACTCAATACTGAACAAAAAGGCCTCTGCCTGGAAGGTACAGTGCAGAGAGGTCTGCAAAAATCAAACCAAATCCAAAAAATGGAGAGGAGGGAACCCAATCCCTAGACTTGATTGCTCGACGCAGGCTGTGGTCGAGCACAGAGCGCCCAGCACAGGTCATATACAACAGCGTAGCGCTAGTGGTACAGGATGACAACAGAGGATAAGCGTCATAGGCACAGGATGCAAGAAGGAAAAGTGCGCCCAGAGAGGATGACGCTCTGGATATGTTGCTCAGGTGCACCGGGCGAATTCCCAATGGAAAAAGGGTAAAGATCTCCAAGAATGGATCACTAAAGGGCTTGATAATCACACAAGCAGACATAGAGAAGGTCAATCAGGCTCTTCACAGTGAAGATATGATGGTGAAATGGCTCAGGAGGCAAATGAAATGGCTTGTATAGAAATCAAAGTACATGAAATTCAAAATTGAAATCAAACAACTATTGTATCCCCAGTGTGGTCGCCAAATTTGTTATTGGACAATCTACCTAAGCGGACTTAAGGCATGATCTCCCTAGTCTATGCCAGATCTACAAAAAATAAGTACAGAATAAAACCAACTCCCCTAGATCAATAGAATCATGAGATAGTAATGTGGATGTCTTACCTGAGATTCAAGATCCCTTTTATTCCTCGATTGATCCAACGCTCCATAGCCTTCAAATATACAGCTGCAAGGTCCTGTTGAACAGCTAAACACAAACAAGTAGTAGAAGCATATATTCCATATGATTGACCTAAGTTAACAGTTAAGGAAGAAAACTATATATATCATTAACACAACAACATATATGGGAAGAGATTATATTACTGTATAAAGAGTAGGAAATACAATAGAAGAGAGGATTACAACCGATGCCTCAAAGTCGCAATCTCCTTCAGACAAGCCAAGCCAATGCTCCTAGAGAGAAGTAGGTGCCCCCAAGACAAGGGTGTTGAACTCCTGAGCTAATTTCACCAACATATGGATACCATAGACTTCCTCCCTTTGGAGTGGGGAAGAGATTCATATATATAGGACTAGGAGGATAGGGTAGGTTGAGATATGGTAGGAGAGGGCTAAGGGATCCTCCCAAATGATTAGGGAACCGTAGGCCAACCTCCCAATAAGGTGGGGATAGAGATCCAGCTCATCCATCTTCAAGAATTCACTCGAAGATGGCCTTTATCCATCCAAACTGACATCAGCGCAAGTTGTATAAGGACAATAGGCGCCAAAGAGGATCGGCGCAGGTTGCATGAGGGAAACCTGGGCCGCCGGCGCAAGCTGCATGAGGGAAACCTAGGCCGTCGGAACAAGCTGCATGAGGGAAACCTGTGCCTGACCTAGTTGGGCGCTGGTTGCTAAGGAGCAAGATGCGCCGACCCAACTAGGCCCCATGGTTGAGGGGTCAGGAACTTCTCCATTTAACCTCCAAGTCAGCGAAACTCGGGGATTGTGGCATAGAGTTGACATGTGATCCATGATGGTAGGATTTTAGGTGTAACAAGGAGACAAGATCCCAATTCAAACAATTTTTTCGGAGCTTGATGAAGAAGGAAAAGTCATATTGGAACCTGAACAAATAACATAAACAAGGACTAAACAACTATGAAATCAGGCTATTACTAAGTACCTCATAAAGTGGAAGAACATACCAGTTGAATATTTGACATGGGAAGATAAGTCCTTCATATAGAGGCATCCGCAACTAATCAAGCGTTGAGGACAACACTTGTCTGAAAGGGAGGGGCATGGTAAGCCCTAAATATGGGCACATTTCCCCCTATATTTTGGTTCATTACATTAGTTTTGATGTCGGCTTTGGTCCATTAGTGGTAATTGTCATTAGTATGGTTATATTAGTTATGTCGGCTTGGTTTAGTTAGTTGGGATTGTACCCCTTAGTCTCCTATATATAGGAAGGAGACTTTTCATTTGGAGTATCTTGTCTTGTCTTGTCTTGTGTACTTAGTACATTGTATAAGGAGGTTTCCCCCTAAGAGAGACTTGTTATTCAACTATTTTCTTCAATCAAGTCGTGGAGTACTCTTTCTGATATATTTCTACTATTTTCATACTCTTTTTGGAAATTTGTTGCATAACAAAGTTACCTCATAGGTAAAGATCAAGAGTTGTTATGGAAATCCTCATAGTCAAGTTGCATAGTCCCATCAATATTAATAAAATGGGATTGCTCCCAACCTTTGATTGAGGAAGTGTGGATCAACTCGATGAAGGTAAAGACGCCTTATACCAACCCGTGCACATCTTAATAACTGTCACCAACTAACATCATAATATCAATAATCCATCTCAATGTAAATTTAGATGAAACTCATAATTTCTTAGACCAACGATTTATAATGTCCATGTAATATCTAAACATTATATTAACTCGCATGTAATCACATAATACCATTAAAATCTATAATAAATCTCACGACAATCATAGTGTATCAAGGTCAATGAATAACATCAATACCATCACATAACCAGGCTTAACCATAATATTTACCTAGACCATAAATAATTATTATGTCAATTAAATAAACCCACAAACATTTTGATGTTAGTCCAAGTAATCACAACAATGCCACATCAATGAATAAAAAATGCAACTATGTATGGTTGGTCTATAACACACTGATCAAGTTATCTAGTCAACCAATGCTCAATAATCAAATGGAAAATGGTAGGAGAATATGGAATTTGCACCACATTAAGGATCTGGTGCTCCACCCCCCCAACACTCCCTCTTGACCTTGGGGAAGTTTATTGATCATGCCAAATAAGTTCAACAACACTATACAAATAAATGGATGTAAACAATGCACTAATGAGTAATAACACGTAGTGAACAATGATATAATCCCCTCCCCCTAAACAAGCATCACCTTCAACCCTAAAAGATTCCAAGGATCCACCCTTTAATAACATTGTTCATCAGGGCTAGTCCATTTGCAAATCAATAACACACCTGGATTACTACTCAATAGAACACATATCCATGAATTAATATTACTATAGAGGACTTGGTTAGTTAGACCTCGACCAAGGCTCTTAGTAATAGAGTTGGTGAGATCAGTCATTGGGTCACTAAAATTGTGTCCCCCACTTGAACAATGATTTGTATAAGGTTTCCTTGCTTAGTGGAGTTAATCTTTTATTTCCTTTGTTGTCAAATAAAACCTAATATTGAAATAGATAAGGACTGGACCACCCCTGGAACATAGACAACATGTCTAACACATCCAATTCAGAGGAGAAGTGGTCTTTCCAATGGAGGATGGGTGAGTAAATCATACATAATAGTTGTAAATCTAAAAATGGTTACCTCCATTGAGGTTTTTGTTTGACGGACAATCCACTCGAGCAGACGCGAGCCGGATCTCCCTAGCTCAAAGTGAGTCTAGAACAACTAGTACAGACTACAAACTACTTTCCTAGATCTGATTAAGGATCAAGTGACTAGAAAAGTAGTTCGGGTACATAGGGTACTCCCAAAAGACCGAACACCTAGAGCAACCACTTCACACAAACAAATCACATATCGATACATCGATGTTTTGACGTGGTTTAAATCCTCATGAGGGAAACACTCCACGGCCCTGGCCAAATAGCTTCTACGGGACAATTTATTATGCAAAAAAAGAAAGTTACAAATGAGCTTCTCATAATCGATCAACTTTCCAATGACCCTCCATGCTTTTTAAATAGAGATCATGGACCAATCGGGTGTTAAGCCATGGATCAAGGGTAGGTATGATCTAAGAGAAGTTAAGTCATCGGATCACTCTATGTCGGGAACATATCGTGACCATCGGATTAAGTATTTACAAATGCATACTAATGCATACTAAATAAACGCACTTTTCCTAACGGATATATTACACAATTTGATCTTAACTAACTCCTAAGTGTCTAAATATCCTAACATCCCCCCTTAAAAACAACTTGGGGTAGGATTGAAGGATTTATAAAAGTGACACTATTAGGAGAAGGAAAGAGGCATTAGAGCCTATCCCCCCTTAATGACAAGTTCCTAAAGTCCTAACATAGATTGAAGTTTAGAAAACTTCGCTTTTGTAAGAGACCTGGTGAAGATTTCTGCAACTTGATCATCTGTAGGACAAAAGAGCACTTCAAGAACACGATCATGAAAAAGATTTCTGATGAAGTGCATATGTAGCTCAATGTGTTTGCTGCATTGATATAGGACTGGATCTTTGGCAAGCTTGATGGCACTTTGATTGTCGCACCAAAGTGCAGTAGGCCGCTGCTGCTCGAATCCAAACTCTGAAAGGATCTGTCAAAGCCATAAAGCTTCCTGACTGGCATTAACTGGCGCTCGATATTATTCCTCTATTGAAGAAAGAGCAAGAGATTGTTGTTTCTTACAAGCCCAAGTGATAGGTCCAAATCCCAGATTGAAAACATAACCTGCAGTAGACTTTCGATCATCAGGATCGCCGGCCCAATCTGAATCAGTGAAACCAACCAACAAAGGTTTCCCCCCTGTACTGTAATGAATCCCAAATTGAATTGTACCTCAAATATATTGAAGTATTCTTTTAGCTGCTTTTCAGTGACTTTCATGACGTGTTTGCATATAACAGGAAACACGACCAACGACAAAGGAAAGGTCAGGACGGGAATGAGTCAAGTATAAGAGACTACCAACGAGCTGACGATACAAGGTGGCATCTACTTCAGGTGAAGTACAAGTGGCAGAAAGTTTGACTCCAGACTGGAAGGGAGAAGGGGCTGGTGTGCAATATTCCATGTGAAAGCGACAAAGAAGGTCACAAGCATACTTAAACTAAGAAAGAAAGATTCATTCTTTGGTTTGCAAGACTTGGAGACCAAGAAAATAATGCAAATGTCCTAAGTCTAACATTTCAAAATTTTGCTTAAGACTGGATTTCACATGGGTTATAAGCTTAGGGTCACTACCAGTAAGAATAAGGTCATCAACATATAGAACAAGTATGATGAGATGGTTTCCTACTTTCTTAGTATAGACATTGGGGTCAGAATGGCATCTAGAAAAACCAGTGTCAAAGAGAAAGCTATCCATTTTGGCATACCAAGCTCTAGGAGCTTGCTTAAGGCCATATAAGGATTTCTTAAGGCAACAGACAAGGCTAGAGTTATTCTGAACATATTCAGGAGGTTGTTCCATGTAAATTTCCTCCTGTAAATCACCATGTAAGAAGGCAGACTTGACATCCATTTGATGGACTTCCCAGTTATGTAAGGCTGCAAGGGAAAGAACAAGGCGGATGGAGTTCATTTTTGCGACATGAGCAAAGGCTTCATTGTAGTCAATCCCTTCAACTTGGGAAAAACCTTTGGCAACTAACCTTGCCTTAAGTCTTTCAACACTTCCATCTGATGCATACTTAGTTCTGTAGACCCATTTACATCTAACAATTTTTCTTCCTTTTGGAAGAGGTACAAGATCCCAAGTATCGTTCACCATTAAGGAAAGATATTCTTCATCCATAGTTGCATCCCAATCTGGATTTCCTGAAGCTTCTGCAAAAGTTTCTAGATCATGATTCTCGGAAACTTGAGCCAAAAGAGAAGAGGCTCGCTAGAATTGAAAACGTGTTCAACGTTGATCTCTAGGATCACCAGCTGCTTCACATGTTGAATGGACCCATCGAGGAAACACTTGTGCTGGTGCAACTGGAGGAACATGAGCAGGTGGAGGTGGATTTTCATCCTCACTATCATCAGCAGAAACTGGATTTGGAAACCTATCAAGGAAGTTGGAAGAAGAAGAAGGCACAATCACCGAATCAGGCTCGCAGGCCAAAGATGGCACAATCGTCGAGTTAGGCTTGCAGGCCAAGATATTTTCATCAAATTTAACATCTCTTATAATGATTACATCATGAGAATGTGGTTGAAGAAGTCTATAACCTTTTACATCTTTAGAATATCCAACAAATATGCACTTTTCACTTTTAGACTGCAATGATTTCCGTTTTTCATCTGGAATGTGATCCCATGCTTCACTACCAAACACACGGAAGTGACTTAAATCAGGTTTAGTTTTACTCCATGCTTCTTCCGGTGTGATACCCTGTAAAGCTTTAGTGGGGGTGCGATTAACTATGTAATTTGCACAATTAATGGCTTCAGCCCAAAATTGAAGACTTAGTCCCTTAGATTGGATCATACAATTAGCCATTTCTTTTAACGTGCGGTTCTTCCTTTCAGCTACACCATTTTGTTGTGGTGTATATGGAACAATGTGTTGTTTTTGGATTCCTTGTTCAGTGCAGAATGTAGTGAACTTTTTGTTAACATATTCTCCTCCGTTGCCAGATCTTAACTTAATGATTTGATGACCAGATTGTTTTTCAACAATGGCCTTGTAGGCCAAGAACATGTTAAATACTTCGCTCTTAAGTTTTAGGAAATAAACTCAAGAGGCATGTTTGTCAAAACTGTCCCTATGATGTTTTCTGAGTACACAACCGGAACAAACACCATCCCTACAAGATACCATTGGAAGACCTGTCACCATATTGTCTTTACATAGTTGTTGCAATGAGCGATAATTTAAGTGACTAAATCGCTCATGCCAAAGTTTGCTCAAGTTATCACTATGAGCAACAAAAATTGAAGGAAAAGGTGATGACCCAAAGTTGTTAAATTTGTACAACCTGGTAATATCATCAACAATTCCGGTAGCTAGGACTTGTTGAGGATCTTTAAAATCCTTGATTACAACTTGATGAGGTGTAAACGTCACAGTTTTACCTTCACTGGAATAAGTGATTTGATAGACTAATAACAAATTGCAAAAAATTCTTGGAACACATAGTACATCACTAAAATGACCATTATCTACTGGAATTGTTCCAACTCCTACAACACTTAGAGATCTATCATCACCAACAAATATTTGTTTGGTGTTACATTCATGCATAGTAGAAAAGATGGCTTGATCCTTAGCCATATGATAAGATGCTCCAGATTCAATGAACCATTCATTTGAAGTAGAAAAAGAAGATGCATTATAAGAATAACAAAAAACACAAAATGCATGTCCATGAGAGGTAGATTCTGAAGGCGAATCTAGGCTAATGTGGTGCTTCTTCATTGTTGCTTCCAAGGCTGCCATCTTCTTGAAACACTGAGATTCATCATGATTATCTTTCTTGCAGTAGTTGCAATGACGCTCAGTCTTCTTGCCTTTTGGCTTGGATCCTTTGTCATTTTTTAAAGAAGGAGCTGACTGAGAGGATTTGGGACCCTTGTTTGACTTATTATTGCGAAAAATTTGTTTCTTGGGAGGCTTGGACTTTTCTTTCTGTTGGGACAATAAGACTTTCCCAGATGTATCTGCATTGTTGATTATTCCAAGATGGATGAGTTTATCTTTCTCTCTAATCAAAGAATCACAAAAGGATTCAAGACTAGGCTCTTGATAGCTAGCTGCATTCAAGGATTCTTTCATGGAGTAAAATGTAGATACAAAAACAGAATATGCAGGTCCAAGTTTTGAAAGAATATGATAAATGCATTGTTTGTCTTCCCTCTTAATCTTACATTCTGCACATAAGAGTTTAAGAGTTTTGTACTTAGATAAATAATCTTGAATGCATGAAAAATCACTTGGATTTAAAGAAATCAACTCATTTTCGAGTTGGTAACTTCGAATTTCATTGTGTTTACCAAACACAGATTCCAACTTGTCCCATGCAGCATCAGGTTCATCAATTCCAGATGTGTGGAATCGCAAATCAGTAGAGATTGACATCCCAATCTATCCATGAGTTTCGTCACATCTATTTTCCCATTTTATTTTCTTATCATCATCAGTGGGTTCTGTTTCTTTCCCTGAGGTAATTCTGAAAAGTCCCCTACTTCGTAGAACATCCTCCATACGAGATTTCCATGAGAAATAGTTGGAACTGATAAGTAGAATATCACAAGGGGCGGCCATATTTGTAAATTAATGGATGTAAAAGCAGAAACCAATAGTCTGGATGCGAAGAGCTCGAAAAAATAGGCAGTTTCAAAAAAAATGGCACTGAAAAATGACTTTGGATGATGAAGTTATGCTTGAACAAAGAAACTGTTGAATATGTCCCAAATAGTGACGTGGCAGATAGAGAATGTCCAGTTAAAAAAAAGAACTCCCCCTTTTCCCAAGATGAACCTTTTGACAATCACTTTACAAGAAAGTTGCTTTAAGTGAATCGCTTTTGTAAAATAAGTGATTTCACTTTACAATGGTATTACTTTTAAATAGTGCAACAATAAAAAGGAACTTAAACGACTCACTTTTTATTTTTATTTTTTATTATTTAAGTGAGATGCACTTTTACAATAAAGTATCTTGAAAATCGAAATTGCATGCACTTTGTCTTTTAAAAGTAACTTCCTAAGACTTGAACTCAAGACCTATTATGGAATAAAGCAACTTTGAACCAAGTGAGCTAGATTAAAAGGTATGTAAAATATGGGAATGAGGAATGGGGCTTTTCTTTTTCTTTTTCCTTTTTTACTCTTCTTGCTCGGTTTCCATGCTTGCCTTTTTTTCCTACAAATCACACCACAAACTGGAAAAATAAAAATAAAAATAAAAATAAAAAAATAAAAAAAATAAATAAATAAATAATTCCACACTTGTGGAGTTAGATCGCATGAGCTTTCTAGGAAAGTCTACGTTTTCTCTCTGTTTTTTATTTGTCGAGATCGCACAAGGTGCACGGCAAAGAACATACGCAGCTAAGAAAAACCCTTTCCCTTTCTCTTTCTGATTTGCCGAGATCACGCAAGGTGCATGACAAAGAGTATATGCAGACACGGAAAGCAACAATTCGAAACTAAAAAAAAATATAACAGTAAAAACTAATAAAATATGAGATTTTTTTTTTCTTTTAAAACAGAAAATAAAATAAAAATGCGTCATTGTAACATTATACCTTCATATCTAATGAAATACGCGTTTATGAAGCAACCAAGAACCGTTTTCGATCAAACGAAAACTACTTCTCAATGGAAACGGTGCTCCGGACGTAATGGAACACCTCCCACGACCCAAAAATGCACAGAAATACTAGAACCAGAAACCCTTTCAAGTTTCGGCAACAACAGTTCAAGATCTAGATTATAACCGGAAGCAGCTCTTCACAAAAGATATGATACCATGTTCGGGTACATAAGGTACTCCCAAAAAACTGAACACCTAGAGAAACCACTTCACACAAATAGATCACAGATCGATACACCGATGTTTTGACGTGGTTTAAACCCTCGTGAGAGAAACACTTCAAGGCCTCGGCCAAATAGCTTCTACAGGACAATTTATTATGCAAAGAAAGAAAGTTATAAATAAAATTCTCATAATCGATCAACTTTCCAATGACCCTCCATGCTCTTTAAATAGATATCATGGACCAATCGAGTGTCAAGCCACGGATCAAGGGTAGGTATGATCTAAGAAAAGTTGAGCCATCGGATCACTCTATGTCGAGAACATATCATGACCGTCGGATTAAGTATTTACAAATGCATACTAATGCATACTAAAGAAACACACTTTTCCTAATAGATATATTACATAAGTTGATCTTAACTAACTCCTAAGTGTCTACATATCCTAACAAGGACAACACTTGTCTGAAAGGGAGGGGCATGTTAAGCCCTAAATATGGACACATTTCCCCCCTATATTTTGGTTCATTACATGAGTTTTGATGTTGGCTTTGGTCCTGTTATCACATATATAGTAGCCGGGCTACCATACATTATTTTTCTGATTCCAGTACACTATTCATCCAGTTCTCTTACATTTGAGATGCTAAGATGAGCATCTATATTGGATCACTATCAGATTTGGACAACAGTTGTATTCTCCATGCCATGACTGAGTCTCGGGACACTCAGAGAGATAACCGATATAACCATTATACCATTGGTACAAAGCAATCAGTAGTGCCCAGAGTTACAGCAGCAGTTTCAGAGGACAGATGATGGTTCAGATGATGAGCATTCAGGTATATGACTCAGCAAGTATATCATTGTGTTATGGTTATATTGCTTTTATACTTATTCTTATAGCATGTCTTAGCACTTAGTGTTATGATCTGGTGATCATATAGATATGTGGACCTGGTTGATCTTATTATATATATTATATTGTCCCTACTCAGACTTAGAAGTTCACTATTCATACTCATTGGTTTTACCCTCCTTAGGGAGAATAGAGGTGATCATTCCACCATCACTTGGCTTGCTAGTGTTGGCTCCATTATTCATTGTCTTCATCCATCCATTGCCTACCTTTTAGTTTATCACCTTGACTTGCTAATTGACTAGTGACATGGAGGATCTTTTCCCCACTGTAGCCTCTGTATTGGATGAGCTTCCTTGTTTATTGTGTCTCGGCTCTGAGTTGGTGACAAAACTTACCTATGGTGATTTGGAGTTCCTTGTGAATTCCCCCTAGTCACTAAAGTTGTGTTGTCTAAACCTGAAACTTTTAGAGCTGCCATGAATACAAAATCTGGAAAAAATGAATTGTTATATCTTGTATGAAAAGCCCGTTCATGCAATGTGTTTTTCAACACACATGAATGAAAGGCATGCCAAATGAAAATGGCCATGAAAATAAAATGTTATATCTTTTGGAAATGTAAATACCTAGGTAAACAAGCTGTCTGTGACACACCTAGAAGTGCTCAGGTAAACAAGTGCCTTAAAAACACACTTGCAGCAGAAAGCCTAAAATAAATGTAAATCTATGCAATGTGTTTATAAACACACATAGATCAAGGCTATGGAAACTTCAGGCCCAAAAAGCAATGGAACTTAAATGCTATATCTAAATTATTGCTAGCCTCATTTGTATTATGGATTGTGCGCATCTGTTAAAGGTGAATAAACCCTCTTTGAACAACTCATCCATTTGTGAGACACCGCCATTCCATGTATTGTTGCTCATTCAGTATATACTATGGTGTGTATTCCCTTTCCCTTTGCCAAAGTGTCACAAAGTTAAGTCAGTCAAGTCATCCCTTAGCCTAGCCAGTTATTTTAGCCTTCACCCTTCACTAGCAAATTGATCACAGCTATGAAGTGAGTATGATCTTGAAAATCTAGTCTGAGTAATAATAATAATTAATGACATTATATATTTGGATTTAGATCGCCAGTAATGATTAATTCATGTTATAATTTTTATTTGAATAATTTGTAGAGCATGCATTAACCTTTGACACTTTGCAGCAGCTTCTGATGATGGTCTGAGTTATATTTGGTCATGTTGACTTGGTCAAACCTAGTTTGACCAAGGTCAACCATAGGACATGAGATGGTTGGACCTTATGATGATATGGATAGATGATATATGGTCTATGTACACGTACATGATGATTCTATGCAGCAGCTACAGGGTTATGATGATGATTTATGGTTTACAGCATCATTTGATCATTTACAGATTATTATTATTTCACATGTTCCGGTATATTGGATATATTTTATGATCATGCAGAGACTCATATGGTGTATGAGTACACATATTGGATGGATTTGGACCTTCTGAGTCTAATGAGATAGTTTGTTTTCAATTTCGGGCACTTACAGTGATGATTGAGCCTCAGTAGGCTATCCCAGTGCAGTTTTGGTCTATCAGAGACACTGTCAGAGCAGATGTGATTTTTATCGGTTGACCTAGGGCGTTGTGCTTGGAGGGGGTGGTCCAACCACTTGTTTTCACCATATTACCCCCCTCCCGGACACACTGGTGCCCTCACCTTGACAGCGCAGGCACTCCAGGAGGCAGTTTGGGGCAGTTTCACGCTTCCCAAGGCATTTCAGGATTGGTAGAAATGGCTATTGAGGAATTCGATTTGGGCTACTGAGGCAATGTCTTGGCATGGGATGATCAGTGATGATGGATTGATGTCTTCCACACCTCCTCCAGCAGTTTCAGCTTCATCGGGACCCGCATCCATCACTTATGGCACGTTCTGATGATTTCTGAGGTCTTTTGAGGCCTATGATTTGTCCATAGAGGCACGATTTGGTATATTGATGACTATTTTATTATTATTGTGCTATGGGGATTGACCAAGGGTGGCTAAAATTACCCCTTGGACCCACCATAAGCTTCTTATTATATTTTGTCATCATTATTTGGTGGGATTCCCCTCTTCTAGGGCGATTTTGTCCACTTATGTTATATTCTATGAGTGATCCATGTATTTTATTGTTGAGCTCATCTCAACCATTGATTAGACATTTGTATCTTTTAATCTTAGCCACTCATTCAAAAAGTGGTTAGGATTTTGATGCCTCTCCTTCCTATTTAAAGGAGAGAGCTTCTCATTGTAAGGGGTCTTTGGCTCTTGGATTATTGGTATAGAAAAAATTTCTTGTGGAAATTCTTGTGGTCTCCTTTGCATCTGGTGTTCTTAGATGGTGATTGGAAAGTCTATTGCAACCTAGCATTTGGAATTTGTGGTAAGATCTATCTCTTTTGGAAATCATTGTCTTGTCTACAGGAGGGTGACTTCAACAAGGGCGATTTTGCAAGGCTTCTTCAAATCGACTTTCTTGGCATTTGCTTGTATCAAGGGCTTATCATTAGTATCATTGTGATCTATGTTATCTTTCTGTTACTTATCTTGTGGCATTAGTCTTATCTCTTGATTACATCAAATCTGATATTGTTGACGTTTGTTGTGCAGGAGAGAGGACGCATTGGCTTCTTGGGCTAAATCGATTTCATAGAAAACTACCTGAAAGCTTCTCAAATTGATCGGGTTTGCATAGATCATCATCATCAAGGCATCTACAAGGTTACCCAGGTAAGATCCACAGGTTTGTTTCTCTTATCTTGATCCAATCCATTGACATAACTCATAAATTGTTAAAACCCTTATTAATTCAAACCCTCATTGTTACATTTTCTTAGATCTACTGAGATCTAGTGGGTTGTTGTGTATAATATTGAAAACCCACCTCTATAGTATCCACAGCATCCCGGATCTATAGTTTGGTGAGGATTGGCTTTCGTTTGACCCCCTTCCCAAGCCAACTTGGCTTCCCCAAGTGAGGGCACACTTCTTGGAGAGGTGAGTTGACCTAGATCTAGTTGATGGGTAGTTGAGATCCCACTTGATTCATGATCTACACTTCCAATAACCTACCCCCAGATTGTCACTTTTGTGATTTCTACCTTGTGGGCCCTATTCCACATTTTAAGGGATTTAATCCCCATTTTGGACCACTTGGTATCTTGAAACTCAGATCTAGCCATCGGATTGCCTTGAAATTGTAGATCCATACTCTCACTTGCTTAAACTACTTGGATCTAAAGTTTGGATGCCATTGGACTTGTCTTGAGTCATTTATCCCACTTTCTAGCCTCCTTGGGGGAAGTTGCACCACCTTGGAGAAGTGAGTTGGCCCACTTCTAGGACATGGGTGTATGAGATTTTTATGGATTTGGAACGGGCATAATTCAAAACCTAGGTCTAGTGTGTCACTTTGTTAAATCTTGCCTTGGGGATAGCATTCCTTGTTTTAAGGGATTGTGGTCCACTTAGGTCAAACCTTGAATCCCTAGATCTAGACCTATTCATCCATCAAGACTTTAATTGCCCACTTGTCTCATGCAATAGGAGTCATCAACCCCAAGTTAACTTCACTTTGACTCCATTATCCCAATTCCCAAGGCACTGGTTTCTCTCCAAGTCAATTCGACTTTCCTAGATTGTTGGATTAACTTGTGGTTTGACTCTTGTGTGGTGGACTAAACCCTTTGATGTCATCATACTTCATGATCAAGCTTGTCACTTATACTAGTTAGCCCCAATTTAACCCCTAAACTACCCTGTATTGGACACGGTTCCCAAGGCAGTGGATTTTCTCACATTGAACTAGTACATCAATCCCGAATCTTATCTTTCAAATCATAAGTCACTCTCACATCAATAATGAACCAAAACTATACTCATTAAACCCCTCATTTGTCTTGTGACTTCATCCTAAGGTCTAGTATAAACCATACACCTTACTTCACTTAGAATTAACTTGATTTGGTGTCTTGGTTTTGATCTCTCCTATCGGGAGTAGATCGGGTCTCCCCCTTTGTTGTCTGGGCTAGATAACATAAAATGAAGGTTGCCTCGACTGGCGTGACAACCATCTATTGGAGGTCGAGGTGATCGTGGTTGCACCTTTTGATTTGCCCTTCCCTATTGCCATCCATGAGTGGATATATTCATAGGGGTAACTACAGTTTAGGTGATAATAGGTCCATTAGTGGCAATTGTCATTAGTATGGTTATATTAGTTATGTCGGCTTGGGTCAGTTAGTTGGGATTGTACCCCTTAGTCTCCTATTTATAGGAAGAATACTTTTCATTTGGAATATCTTGTCTTGTCTTGTCTTGTGTACTTAGTACATTGTATAAAGAGGTTTCCCCCTCGAAGAGACTTGTTATTCAGCTATTTGCTTCAATCAAGTCGTGGATTACTCTTTCTAATATATTTCTACTCTTTTCATACTCTTTTTGGAAATTTGTTGCATAACAAAGTTACCTCATAGGTAAAGATCAAGAGTTGTTATGGAAATCTACTATGAATATTTAATTAATATTATTATTTATAAATTAATAGATTATTAGGCTACTAAGTGAAAGGGTGTAACCCTTCATTATGCTTCCTCAAGCCCTATAAAAGGCGATCTTATTGTAATTTATTATTATCATCTAATATATTGTTCCTATTTATCATTCAATATGAGAGTCGGATTCGACTATTAACTCGCCAACCAGATATGGTTGCTGTATTGACATAAATGAAATAAAGAAAACTATGGACAAAACATTTAAAGTAAATGTAGATGGAGGTGAAAATCACGTAGAAGAAGCCACCCAAGTTGATGAAAGAAAGGAAGATAGAGTAGGCCAGTATGTCATCCCTGATGAGAGTAATGGCATCAATCAATATAACAGGCAATACAAAGATATAACATACCCTAGTAATAAGGGAATTGACAACAAAATAATTGACAAGGAGAAGGATGATCCTGACCAAGATTGTGATAAGAGACAAGCCGATGTTGCTAACAATAAAGATGATCAATGCTGCGACAAAAATGTCACAATCACAAACACACGAAGGACAGATATCATCACAAAGGTAGCTATAAAGGACATCAAGGGAAGCAACTATAGTATCTATTAGACACAAAATAAGACTGGTGTTCTTATGAGCATTATAAGCAGAAAGAGCCCGTTCAAGGAAACTGACACAAAATGTGTTGGGGATAACAACACGAAAATAATTAAGGTCGTAGTGTATGTTGAGCATGTTCAATTGATGACAAACATAGTTAAAAGAAGCAATCACACAAGTAGAAATAGCATAAACAAAACTTCACCAAGTTCGTACTTATTGCAAATACCAAGACATAATAATCAAAATGAGGCAATGGTCGTAATCAAAATCGCACTTCTCAAGTCATCAGTGCGACATAGAGCCAAAATAAAAGACGACATTAGGAAAATACTCAAGCTTTGAGGACAAAGCTTTCATAACGGGAAGGCAATGCTGTGAATATTTAATTAATATTATTATTTATAAATTAATATATTATTAGGTTACTAAGTGAAAGGGCGTAACCCTTCACTATGCTTCCTCAAGCCCTATAAAAGGCAATCTTATTGTAATTTATTATTATCATCTAATATATTATTCCTATTTGTCATTCAATATGAGAGTCGGATTCGACTATTAACTCGCCAACCGGATATGGTTGCTGCAAAATCCTCATAGTCAAGTTGCATAGTCCCATCAATATTAATAAAATGGGATTGCTCCCAACCTTTGATTGAGGTAAGTGTGGATCAACTCGATGAAGGTAAAGACACCTTATACCAACCCGTGCACATCTTAATAACTGTCACCAACTAACATCATAATATCAATAATCCATCCCAATGTATATTTAGATGAAACTCATAATTTCTTAGACCAACGATTTATAATGTCCATGTAATATCTAAACATTATATCACCTCGCATGTAATCACATAATACCATTAAAATCTATAATAAATCTCATGACAATCATAGTGTATCAAGGTCAATGAATAACATCAATACCATCGCATAACCAGGCTTAACCATAATATTTACCTAGACCATAAATAATTATTATGTCAATTAAATAAACCCACAAACATTTTGATGTTAGGCCAAGTAATCACAACAATGCCACATCAATGAATAAAAAATGCAACTATGTATGGTTGGTATATAACACACTGATCAAGTTATCTAGTCAACCAATGCTCAATAATCAAATGGAAAATGGTAGGAGAATATGGAATTTGCACCACATTAAGGATCTGGTGATCCACCCCCCCAACACTCCCTCTTGACCTTGGGGAAGTTTATTGATCATGCCAAATAAGTTCAACAACACTATACAAATAAATGGATGTAAACAATGCACTAATGAGTAATAACACGTAGTGAACGATGATATAATCCCCTCCCCCTAAACAAGCATCACCTTCAACACTAAAAGATTCCAAGGATCCAACCTTTAATAACATTGTTCATAAGGGCTAGTCCATTCGCAAATCAATAACACACCTGGATTACTACTCAATAGAACACATATCCACAAATTAATATTTCTATAGAGGACTTGGTTAGTTAGACCTCGACCAAGGCTCTTAGTAATAGAGTTGGTGAGATCAGTCATAGGGTCACTAAAATTGTGTCCCCCACTTGAACAATGATTTGTATAAGGTTTCCTTGCTTAGTGGAGTTAGTCTTTTATTTCCTTTGTTGTCAAATAAAACCTAATATTGAAATAGATAAGGACTGGACCAACCCTGGAACATAGACAACGTGTCTAACACATCCAATTCAGAGCAGAAGTGGTATTTCCAATGAGGATGGGTGAGTAACTCATACATAATAGTTGTAAATCTAAAAATGGTTATCTCCATTGAGGTTTTTGTTTGACGGACAATCCACTCGAGCGGACGTGAGTCGGATCTCCCTAGCTCAAAGTGAGTCTAGAACAAATAGTACAGACTACAAACTACTTTCCTAGATCTGATTAAGGATCAAGTGACTAGATGTCTTACCTTTGCTTCGTAATCCTTTCTCATGGATATTGCTCCACCCCTCACGGTCGTCATATCTCAACTGCAAGACCTGTCAAGACACATAGAACAACGCAAATGAGTAAAGAGCATCTATTACAATAATCGATCTAAGTAAACAGTTAAGCATGTAAACTACTCAATATCATCACACATAAACAATATTGGTGGAAAGTGTTTGTATTACTGTAAATAAGAGAAGTACATAGAATTGAATAGACTACAACCAAGGCTTAACATAGCAGCCCTTTTCCATCCAAGCCAATTTCCATATCCTCCCAAGGAAGTGTGAGTCTCTCAATGGATGAGTAGAGATATCTCAAGGATGATTTCACCGGCATGTAGACACTATAGACTTCCTCCCTTTGGAGAGGGGTAGAGATTCACTTATATAGGACTAAGTGGATAGGGTGTGGATAGGGTAGGTTGAGATATGGTAGGAGAGAGATAGGGGATCCTTCCAAGAGGTTAGGAACCGAGTTCCAACTCTCCCAAGAGGTCAAGGATAAGGATCCAAGTCAGCAGGCTTCGAGAATGGGCTCGAAGGACGTATTTTTATCTCTTAACTGACTTCCTCGCACTCTGCAGTGGAGCAAGGTGCGACGTTGCAGGTTGCATGAGTGTAGCCTGCGACAACCTCTCAAAACCTGGTATGAATGGGTCAGATCTCTTCCAAGTTAATCACTTAGCCAAGGTAACTTTAGGGGTGTATACAATGAATCTCATGGCGGTAGGATTTTAGGAGTAACAGAATGCCCCCCAAAGCATGAAGCTGTTGAAAAATTGGACAGGTGAAATGCTTTGACAAAAAGAATGGCAAATGGACTTGTCGGATGAAGGACGTTGCTGCAGTACAACTGACTCTGAGTACACTATCTCATATGACGTACAACATGACTACCGACCAATACATTGCAGATCCATGGTAGTAGTGATAGACTGAACACAATCATGGATACTAGACACAAGCATAGATCCATGATGAGATGATAACACAGCCACGACCAATACAAATGTGGATCCGTGTAATATGACTCAACACAAACTCCATCGCAACCTGGGTAAAACATGACTCCCCAGGGTCTTCAAGTTGAACCTGCAATGATATGAATCTATCCATGTGATTACAAATGTCTTGACGTTGAACATGGTAGAAACCACTTGATTACCGATCATTGATGTATACCGTTCACAGGTGCGAGGGAAATCACCATTGATTTCAATGATCCCCAAGGTATCACAGTACATATCACCAAGCGTGAATAAATGAGTTGAAGTCGAATGCAAGATGAAATCTTTCGATCAAGAGTCAATGATGTAAACTCATGTCGAAAGCGGGGTAACCTGCCATTGAGGCATGCAAGGCCAAGGTACTTGGCTAGTTTCTAGATTCAATCCTTGGAAGATGTGTTGAAGTCGACAAGGATGAATCTGTCAAAGGAGGGCCATGATGAATCCCCCATCATCAACACGAAACACGACAAAGGATGTGTAGAGTGGATCGGACGGTAAAGTAACATGCATGACTGACTCGAAGTAAGACCAACATGACATAAGGTGTACAGACTGCAGAAAAATGAATAGTGAGAGTATTCTTGAACATGGGCATGGCATGACTTGGCAATATTGAGATGACGAGTATGACACTAATTCCTAATGAAATTGATAATGGAAGCTTTCTTTGAATGACTCAAAGGAGTGATCAGACTCAAGAAATAAGTGAAAACTCGAGGACAAACGGATGATCCAAGTACTGTATGCAAATGCAGATGAGTGCCATGTTCAAGAATGACTAGGTACTGCCACTGATAAAGGTGTAATACAAAAGCTTTCCTTTTTCCCCATCATGAACGATGAGTGCCTCATGTGTTTTTTACGAGCTTGATGAGGGTAACCAGATGCTCGGTATAGCTCATCCCATAGATGAGTCCAATCCCAAATTTTTTTCGAACCTGGGATAGAAGGGGTTCGTCCCATGGCGGGTCCTTCAATGTGAAAGTTTAACGAGTCCATAGAAGGTAAACTCGGTCGTCATTTCATATTTAGAGAGTCTGAAAAGAACTAAAGAGGACTCCAACGGTCCTTTTTTCGTAAAGTTATCCTCATCGCCCAAAAAAGGGTAAAACAACGCGGGAGAGGACTCTTCCAGTCATGATTGGCTGGAATATACATTTTTCGTAAGTAGTGCCCCCTGGTCCGAAAATTGGGTAAACTATCACCAGGAAGACGACCATTCAAATACTTTAACAAGCATGAACACGACAAGTTCGCTTGGCAATCTTTTCGTATTTTGAGAGCCTAAAAAGAGCTTAAAGATAGACTCCGAGGGGCTTCCTTTTCCGTAAGAGTTTAACGAGCCCGGAAAAGTGATAAATCGTAACTCGGTGACGTATTCTCATAGTTTCAAGAGCACGAGAAAGAACAAAGAGTAACCTCATCATCATTAAATAATTACAATCTAATGAATGAAAAGATAACGACAAAATACACAAGGGGTGTTCATACCTGAGATGACCGTTCCAATGTGAAAACAGCGTGAAAAGACACTTAATAACTCCTGCACACTCGGAAACTAGGTCAAATAGTCAACCAAGTGTTCAAATATAATAAAAATCGATCCAAACTATAGCAAATGGCATAAAGGCATTAAATATTTGAAAAATGAATATTCCATTTGTTTATAAATAGAAATAAAAACCAAATATAGTCACCATTGTTTCATTTGCCAAATTTGGGAGGAGAAGTGCCATTTGGAGCCAAAACTTCACTTGTCGATTCTGGGAGCTACGAGTAGCCATTTCACCCACCGTCTGGAGCAGGTAACTCTAAACTTCAGCCAGCATAATTGTAGTGGTTTACATTTTTGAATTAGGTTCCTTTTTTAGGGTTTTATATTAGTTTGTGAAGGGTCGTTGCGTCCTTGGCTCGTCGCAATCTGCCCTTTCGGGAACTGCGACGAGACTGAGTCGTCGCAAGGTTTGCAAGGATGGACTGCGATGATGTCGCACTGTTTGCAAAAACGAGGTGCGACGACGGAAATGTCCATCCCCAAATGCAAACCATGCCCAAAAAAAGAACTTTTGGTGGTTGAAGCAAGTGTTAACAATGTTTATACTCTCCTTTTGGCAGGTTACAAGCAGCCAAAATGGTCTTAGAGTGGCGTGAACGGGAACATGAGATAGATGACATACAGGATGAAAGTGATCCACAATTTGTGGAAGCACTGAGGAACTATGGGATCCTCAAGTTCTTCCAGATCCAGGGCATGAGGGCCCAAATCCTATTACTAACACATATGCTCTGACGCTGGGATGCGACCCAGCAATATTTCGTGATCGGTGAGCACGTGCTTACCATAGATGTCGAGTACATCTACTTTCTGACTGGATTGTCCCAAAGAGGGGACAATGTCCTTCTTAGTGGATCACAGGGCAGTGATCAGACTGTGGATGCCATGATCTTACAGCACTCTACTCCCAACACGCGTGCTTCTAGTGGGAATATTCCCATTAAAGAAGTACGGGAACTTCCATTGTGCGCAATACTTTTTAATATTACGAGGATGGCAGGGAGCCAAGCTCCTCACTTAGCCACCAGGTCTCAGATGCTATACACGGAGAACTGCATGTCTCTAAGATATTCAACTGGTGCGAGGGACTCCTCGCAAACATGCGAGCTCAGCTGACCAAGTGTTGGCGAGGAGAGCTCAAACAGTTTGGTTATGGTTCGATAATGATCTCATTCCTATTGGAGCGGGTTCCCCTCTTGCGCCCACAGGTGCCACTGGATAACAGGGATCCTAAGGATCCTCACATGGTTAGGTGGACAGAGGTGATGGCCCGACATGGTGGGGGTCCCATCATCACACATGGTCCTGAGTTCTTCACCTGGCTTGAGGGCCAGTTACTGATGGTAGAGGACTTCCCGTACAGTGGTACGGACTTCAGAGATGACTCGGACTTACCGCTTCCTGAGGTAGCAACATGGGAAGACATAGGTAAGAACAAATAACCCTTGTACTTTTTAAGTTTTGTGCATTTATGATTTTTTTGTTATAGTGTTAACAACTTGTTTGTGCAAACGTGGGACCCGTACGACCAGCAGGAGTCTCTCTTCTTGCGAGGAGAGAGAGAGGAGAGGGAGCAGTCATGGGTCCAACTGTACATGCTACCATTGTAGAGATGGATGGAGTCTATGCCAACCTAAGCGGGTTGACGTTAGACGTTCTCGAGCCGACGGTAGATGAGGTGTTGCGGCCCATGCAAGTGTACATGGTTGGAGAGACTACGCACTTCAATGCGCTGCTTCGCAGGGTTACGAGAGTAGTTAACTGTTTCCACACTCAACAGGCTAGAGCTGCTAGACCACCTAGGGTTGTACAGTCCAGGCGCTAGGCCTGATATTGTTACTATGTATGTACTGAGAGCTTAGAGGCCTCATATTTTTGTACTTACTCAAAGCTACGAGGCTTCAGATTTTGTAGAGACTCACTAAAAGCCGTCGTGCTTCAAACTTTTGTACCAGCACTACTTTTTGAGATTATATATATATATACAGACATTTCAGCGATTTATATATTATGTGTTTCAAATGGATAAATGATGTGGTCTTGTTTATATGTTCGCTTATAAAATGAATTATTTACATGTTATGTCTACTTTTAACAGTTCATGAATATGTTTATGTGTGTGCAATGTACCAATCTAAGATGAAGTTGGCCATGGAGTCAGCAACTGTATTAACATCTCATGGAATGTGCAGGTACTGAATGGAATCAAAGGACCTTTCCAGAAGACGGACTCGTCGATAGAGACGGAGTAAGGTGGGATCGCGGATGGTGTAGAATCGGTTAAGATGAGAAACCACTAGTTGAGAATCCAGGTGGACAACAATGTGGTCCATACCCAAAGAAATAGCGTCAGTTAGGGTTCCAATGACTGCTTGATATTCTGCAGCATTGTTGGTCGCAAAACCTAGACACATTCCCCCTGAGCTAATAAGCTCGCTAGTAGGTGAATAGAGAACCCAGGATGCCGAAGCAAGGTTGCGGGTATGCCGACTGGCGCTGTCTGCGAATCCGAAACAAGTTGCCATCTACACATGCAAACAGAACATGGTATAAGAAACGAAACAAGACCTAAACATGCAAGAAATCAAAGCGTCACACCACACAGAAAACACACATGCACGCCAGGTACAGTATATACAAAAGTACTCATGCATGAAAGACTCAGGCATAGTACCTCTTCAGGTAAAGCCCAATGCGGGGCTCACCCAAAGATATCTCATCGTAGTCTTCAAGATCATAAGCTCCCTTCTCTAAGACATGTTTCACTATGTAAGGTCCATGCCACATGGACTCAAACTTTCCTTCCCCCAGCTTATCATGTTTTTGGTCGTATGTGAGGACCAAATATCCTTCGTTATAAGCGTGAGGTTCTATTGACTTGTCGTACTGTGCTTTGATGCGTTTCTTATGAGCCTCGTTGGCAAGAGCGGCATTTTAGCGAGTCTCATCGAGCTTACCTAGGTAGAGGAAACGTTCTTCCTCGGCATTAGTGTTGCGGAGAAGTTCGATGACGAGCTTGAGAGACGGAATCTCGCACCCAATTGGAAGGACTGCCTCCAATCCATACACTAGTTGCAAAGGAGTGAATCTAGTAGCCGCTTTAACGAAAGTTCTATAATCCCAAAGTACGGAGAAGAGCATATTATGCCAATTAGCCTTGTGCATACCTACCATTTGTTGGACCATAGTTTTCAAGACCTTGTTAATGGCCTTGACTTGTCTGTTTGACTATGGGTAGTATGGTGTTGAGTTTTCATGGCAAAAACTCAATCTATCACTCAAATCGTCAACCATGTGGTTCATAAAGTGAGAACCATGGTCGGTAACTATCGCTTGAGGAACTCCAAACCGCGCTATAACATGATTGAAGATGAAGAGTGCGGCGGTCTTACCGTCGTTCGTGTATGTAGGCATTGCCTTGGCCCACTTTGTAAAGTACTCCACAACTACAATGACGTAACTATGCCCCCCGGTCGAGGTAGGCTTACAATGAATGAATTTAATGCCCCATTTAGCGGAGGGGCCAACGGCGATAATCGGGTGTAACGGGCCGGGATGGGTGCGCTTTTTCATATGAAAATGTTGACATGGAGGACATTTTTTTACGGCCTCTATACAATCTTTAAAGATAGTCGGCCAAAAATATCCGGCGTGCAGAATCTTCTAGGTTGTAGCCATCCCAGAGAGATGACCGCCACAAGCCCCAACGTGACAGTCATTTAACACGTGTTCAGCCTCATCATGATTTAGACAGTGTCGAAGAATAGAATCGACACCACGGTGGTACAAGGTATCACTGATGATGAGGTAATACTTTGCATGGTGGCGTATGCCACAATGGTTGTCACAAGACAACTAAGGGCTGAAACGTTGGGTTTGAAGATACAATGTGATATCTCCATACCATGGATCAAACGTACTGATAAAAAACAATGACTCATCCAGAAAGGAGTCATTGGGCTCAGACTCTGTATCAGTATGGTGGAGGTCGTAGATAAGCTCAGCAAACACCAAAGACTTTTTAGACTTGGCCTTTTCGAAAAGAAGACCAAATTCTTGCAGTATCACGATCCAACGTGAATACTTTCCCCCAAGCACCTGACGTGTCAGAGCATGGTACATGGGGTTCGAATCAGCAATGATGGTGGTGGTGTAGAGCAAAATGTAATGTCAGAACTTCTGCACGGCTATGACAGCCGCAAGTGCGATCTTCTCAACATGAGAATATCGGGTTTCAGTGTTAATGAGACATTTACTTGCATAATATATCACATGTTCCTGGGTGTTCTGATATTCCTGCACCAAAACCATGGCAATAGTGGTGTCGGAAGCAGCGAGATATAGAATGTAATATCGGTAGTAATTCGGTGGTTGGAGCACGGGGGCATGTGTGATGGCATGCTTCAAACTATCCAAAGATTGTTGAGCTTAGTCATCCCAAATGAACAGGACGTTTTTCTTCATCAATCTCATGTAACCCTGCGTCTTTTGCGTGAAATTACAAACGAAGCATCATAAATAAGTCGCTCGTCCTTGCAGATTCTGAAGTTCCATAATATCAGTTGGAGGTGGAAGGGCGACAATGGCTTCCACCTTCAAGGGATCAATGCAGATTCCATCTTTCGAGACGATAAACCCTAGGAGGCGTCCTGACTCGACACATAAAATACACTTATGAGGATTCAAATGGATATTGTACCACCTACATCTGAGAAAAACGGTCGTCAGATGATCTAAGTGGAACTCGCGCTGCTTTGAATGGGCAAGGAGATCATCCAAGTAAGGTTCCACAAAGTCCTTCACATCATGGAAGGCGCACGACATGGCCCGCTGGAATGTGGCACCGGCATTTTTAATACCAAATGGAATTTTACGATATGCAAACGTTCCCCAAGGTCAGATGAGAGCAGTCTTGTGTTGGTCGGTGGGGTGGATCTCAATCCGGTTGTATCCGGAAAAGCCATCCATAAATGAAAAGATGATGCTTCTGGCACAATTGTCGATAATCTGGTCGATGAAGGGAGTCGGGTAGTTGTCCTTTGGACAAGCTTTGTTGAGATCCAGATAATCGACACAGACGCGAATGGTACCCTATTTTTTAGTAACAGGAACGACGTTTGAGACCCACTCTGTCAATGGGACAGGGTAAATAAAGCCTGCCTTCAAGAGTTTCTCAATCTATGCCTTGATTGCCGCAGTCTTCTGGGGGTGTATCGGTCGCAACTTTTGGCGGACAGGTTTGATGTTGAGATAGGTTTTGATTTCATGCAAAACAATGGAGGGATCTATCCCCGACATCTCCTCGTAGGTCCAAGCGAACACGTCTCGGAATCACTTGAATAAGGTCGTGGCAACAATGACTTCTTCAGGGGAACACTTCTGGCCTAACTGGATGTGTTCCACTAACTAGGTGTAACCGAAATGTCAATCAAAGTGGTTGGCTCAATGTTGGCTAGGTTGCCTTCAGAGTCCATTTGACATGCAAATATTAAGGACCAAGAGCCAGAGTAGACATCCGGTGTGAAGATGGTGCTAATGCTGTTCTCCACAGTGTTCACAAAGGGAAGGAAAGACGATCGATGATGAAGGTCTTCCCACGGAGGATCATCCACGCTCATGATTTCCATAATGGACTCGTCAGAATGAAAAGTCCGGAGCAGGGGGTCGAATGATGTCCATGTAGAGAAAAGGAGGTGGAGGCCACAGCTAAGTGGTCATCCAGTGCTGACTGGATAGCCTCGTACGTGATTTCAGCGGGCGATAGAGGAATAATATCTCCAATCAGGTGTGAGGTGGCTTCATCAGGTACAAGCCATGAATCAGTGGATTTGGGAATAGATGAGATCTGCGAGGAGATCATGTTCACTGTGGCAACATGATTTGGGGGATCCAAAGTAGGAAAAACGCCCATAAGGGATGAGTCCTTAAGGAGGCCAACCCCCACGCTCTCATACTTTTGCAAAGATTGTCCAATTGATGGAATGTTATCGCCTGGGTGAGTAGCGGTGTCCGATGTGTAGAAATCCAATTGGTCGACTGTGACAATTTGGCCTTGATGGGGGAATTGCATTATGCGAAAGACTGATGATGCGACTGTAGTCATGGCGTAAAACCAATTACAACCAAGCATAATGTTATAATCTAACGGGGTAGCAACCACTTCCATGTTAATGGTTGCATTCTTGCCCCCTAGCTCGACTGGTAAAGCTTGTAACAGCCCGTGAGGTTGAAATCCACGTCCGTCAAAGGCTCTCAAAGTGGTAGGCAAACGATTCAACTCAGGAGAGCCAATGGCTCTCCAACATACGATCGACATGATTGACATAGAGGCTCCTTCGTCTAAAACAATACGATGGATTATCTTCCCAACAATGTTTGTGGCAACTTGAAATCCCAGTTGATGGCAGAGCCTCAGTTTGAAGTATTCCAACCGGAACATAATGGTATTCGATGAATCTGGGTCACCTGTACCGATGGCAGCAAGGAGAGTCTTGCGCTGATTGGGACAATTTTGCAAAACTTCCAGCGTCGACATAGCACAAGGAGCTTGTGTTAGGTCCTCTACAATGTTGTAGTTTTGAGTAGCCTGAGCATTAGGATTGAAAATTGAATTTCTAATCGTACTCTTGGGTGGACGCAATACTAACTCGAGAGAGAGACTCTCAATGGTGAGAGAAGCAGCTGGTATGGTGACTTCGGGCATCAAAGTGGAAGCTTTTTCAATATTACTTCCAACAGGTTCCTTAGCTAGAACAGATTCATACGAATGAGAACAGGTGTTCAAGTTGATGGTCTCGTTGTGCACCATGAGAACATGTATGATGGTGGATGCTTCTCCTTGGGAAGAAGAAGTGTAAGCGATCGACTGCTGATTTTGGGCAAGGAAGGGATCGTTGAGAACTACAGGTGGGGATTTTCCCTTAAGAAACTTTTGAACTTTGTCTCTATGGGGGCACTCCTTAGAAAAGTGATCATCACCACACAGTAGACAAGGATACTTTAACTTCCTTTTCTGTTTGGTGTCATCAGGGGTGCTCTTTTGTTCCTACTGGGTGGAATATTTCTTGGGTTTCCCTTTGTTTTTCTTCTTACCACCAGAATTTTGAGGTGAAACTGATGAAACAAAACTCACTTCTTCAGTGACAGCAGGAGTGGATGATTTGGTGGTGTCGTGACCAGCCTGAGTTGATGATGGGGATTAACCCTGGGGGTTCGACGAACCAACAGTTTGAGAAGGAGGCTAGGTGCTAAGGGATCCAATGATGCCATCGGCTTGGGGTCCCTTTGGTGGTTTTGTGGGGTTGTAAGTGTTGCGGGGTGCGTCAGGAAGAATATCAAACAATGTGTTGTACTGAGCATAGACTAAGTCTAGCAAGTGGGCACGAGCGATGGCCTATTCTTCAGTGACAGCGCCTCCCATGGAAACATCTCATGCTATGGTTGGGATGTGGGACTTCTTAAACCAGTATGCTAGGAGTTGATCTGGAATGAGATCTTTAATGAGACGACATCTCATTCGCCATTCATGTATATGATCGGAAATATGAGTGGCGGTATTCTGACAGAGCGAGGTTAAAAGCTCTATACCAATTTCGTATCGTATAGGCAGTTGGAAATGAGTCAAAAAGTTCATAGAAAGAGAACCAAAATCGGAAAAAGAATGGGGTGGTAGTTCGATATACAACTTGGCAGCCGAACCAGTGAGAGTCCTTTGAAATAATCGAAGACGGATCGAGTCGTCCATCAGGGAGTTGGATGAACACCATAAGTGGTATGTCATCACGTGATTTTTAGGATCCTCACCCGGCTTGCCATCAAATTTCAGGATATCTAAGGGAATTTTCACCAGAATCGATGGCCAATTAGTTCTGTGGTAGATGGGGTCATTGGTTAAACGAGACATGTCGGGTAGGTCCAAAGTAGCCAAAAAGGGCAACTGCGGATTAGGCTGTGAGTGCTGGTAGTACGGATAAGGCGTGTAAGGACAATGGGACCTTGTGTCGACTAACCATAGGGTGTTCCAAGAGGAAACTGACCATAGGGGTACGGGCCGCCCGGACCAAATGTAGGTCGGCCACCATAGTAAGGTGTTCCATTACCATAATAAGGTGGCCCATTACCATAAGGTGGTGGCCCGCCTCCGCCGCCAGGAGGGGGTGGGCCGCTTCCGAATGGTGGGGGTCCGCCACCACTGCCAAGGTAGGATGGACCGCCTCCACCTCCGTCGGGAGGAGGTGGGGGTCCGCCACCACTTCCAGAATAGGATGGGCCTCCACCACCTCCACCAGGAGGGGGGTGGGCCACCGCCTCCGCCAGAAGGGTAAGAGCCTCCTCCACCACCTCCACCATATTAGGGTGGTGGTCCACCACCACCGCCACCAGGATGAGAAGGTCCTCCACCACCACCACCAGGATGGGATGGCCCTCCACCACCACCGCCAGGGTAGGATGGTCCTCCACCACCACCAATAGGGGGTGGTGGGCCATGATGACCGGAATGGGGTGGTCCTCCGCCAAAAGGTAGAGGTCCGCCTCCTCCAGAATTATGTGGGTGCCTACTGCCTCCAATGGAAGGTGGGGGTGGACCAAACGGGGGTGGAGGGACTTGAGGGACTGTAAGTGGGGGTCCATGTTGTAAAACATTTTGCTGTCCCCAAAGAGTGTAAGGATTATTTGGGTAGGGTACCCTGTAGAGTGCGTTTCCAGGAGTAAGTTGACTCGACGCAGGGTTAAAATGACCTGGATACGCTTGACTCAATGGTGGTTGAATTACGTTGGACGGTCCCACAACATGGGATAGTCCCGAAGTGGAAGGTCCAGGAGGTAGGGAATTTCCAACGGAAGGACCGATGGGAATTCCTGTTGCGGTATTATGGTTAAGAGATGGGGGTTTCCCCCCAACAACAACTTGATGACCACTAGGTAAAGGTTGAGCCAACACTGGTTGTTGATTATTCACCATAGGATTAACGTTCTATGTAAAAAGAGTAGGGGTAAAGAGTATCCTCCCCTCGAAGTTTGGGGTGGGGGAGGAACATGTAACGTAACTGTGGTGGTCACAGGTGTGTTGGACTATTTCTGTTCAATAGGTTGGGAAGTAGGAAGTACTGAACTGGTCACCTTTCCAGGAGATGTATGTGCAAGAATGGATGGTTGACCAGTTTCAGTAGTGGTCATGTGTTGCGTGGATGATTCTGGTGACTCGAAAGACAAAGAGCGACCTGGGATTGGTCAGTAAGGAGGTAACATCGGGTCATCAACCCTTCGTTGGAGACTTGATCTCTGACACTTCTCAGCCATAGAACAGAAGTGAGCCAATTGCTCATGGTAAGGTGTTAAGCAATCGTCGGGGCTAGCCCAACTGGCTGGGGGTGCAATGGCAAAATGGGCCACTCGGTGACCGATAGAAGATGTCCAATAAGATGTTGAAGGACCAACAACTGTTGTGGGGTCATCCTGGGGTTGATTTATCCATTCCAACGATCCAGGCTCTCCCAGCGAGACGGGAGGTAAGTCTTGTGAAGTGGGAATTTGTGCTTCTTCACCCTGCGGGGGATGAGAGGCAAGTGAATCTGGGGGAGTATGTGGAAACAAATGTTCTCCAATATTCAAAGTGGGGTTTTCCACTTCATGTGACCCGACCCTGGCTTGAGGATCCATCCTTACCCTCGAAATTACCTCCTGGTTAAGGGGATATTCGGGTGGCAAGTTCTGAATTCTACGGGACCTTCTCCAAGGAAAGTCAACCAGAGTGACTGAAACAAAAGTTTCTCCTAAGGAAATCTAAAAGAAAAGCAGATCAGAAAAAATGATACGCAAACTAAGGCCACAAGCAAACTTATGTGATAAGAGTGGATTCAAAGTCTGGATCCTCACAGGATTGTCAAGGCTTCACAACTCGCAATATACTGCAGGGTCCAATAGTAAAATGCGACAAGGAGGATTGGGACCGTACCCTTGCCTAAATACCTGATTACCTGGACGGTACATGCGTAGTAGCTCCTCGAGTGTTGTTCTCAGTGTATTGCTCCGCCAAGACAGAAAAAAGGTTAACTCATTTGGTCTCAGGAATCCTGGTGGTGTCTCCCGATATACGCAAGGTACGTGGGAGCTCAAATCCGTAGTGGTGTTGTCTAATGCACAACCGTTCGGCAAGAGACCTTCTGATATACTACCGAGTACGTGAAACACCTTTCGATATATGCCAAGTACTCAAGGTGACTTGGTAGGTACGTGAAAGAGCTCGATATAACAATAAGTACGTGGAAGACTACAATACCCCCAGGATATAGTGCTGGCAAATAATGACAGCTACCACGCTTAACGACACCGGAACACGTCACTAACTTACACACAAGTTACTAAAAAAATTACCCTAGTTCTACCATTAATTTTATCTGGACGGTTAGGTGAATGCATGAGGTGAGTACATAATCGGAAATATAATGTAGGCGCTAACTACATGAAAAAAGTATGCTTTTCTTTCGATGAATGCTACGTATGGGAAAGAGAAATTTTATTTTTCTTTCCAACAATTTTACCAAAACAATGCAATGCAACACAATCCCAAATCTACGAAAAGTGATAATGAAGTATTATTTTCCTTTTCAGTGAAACATAAAAATTAACACAACACTACTAAGCCAAATCAAAGCATGTTTTTTCTTTTTCTTTTATCTTTTCAAAACAAAAATGACGCTAAGTAATGAAAAGAGAGAATTTCTAAGTAGAGTATGCAAGCTTTTCACTTTCACTATGATGGCCTAAAAGCATAAAAAATCAAAAAACACAATGCAACTTTCCAAGCATGGAACTACTTTTGCAAAACTTGATATCTATTCGAATTTTTCAAGAAAATGAGCAACTCATAATTCATGAAAAACACAAATAATGCAATTTTCTTTCAACTTTTCCAAAAGGTTTATAAACGAGACATTCCAATGCATATATAATTCTTCAAATGATCTTGAAAAAATGATGGAAATGAAGTATTTTTTATCTTTCAATGGATGCACCAAAGTAACAATTTGATAACAACTATGCTTTTAAACACAAATAATTGAACTGAAAAGATTACTCGTAGCACTCCAATAACTCAGAAAATCTCAAGAGAAAGCAAGCACTCAATGAACTGAAAGTACACATAAACACTCAAACTCAAACAGTAACAAGCAGCACTAAAGCAACCAAAGCTCACAAAGTATGCAAATGAGGTTTGGGAAACCGATCTAATACACTTGACCAGATATGGCAAGGAGAGGAGGGAATGCAAGGGTGAGTGGATGCAGGTGGGAGAGACCAAAGTGTCCACCACTACCAAATCTCAGACTTATCCAAGATGGAACCCAAATCAACTCCAAGTAAAACCAAACAACTCAATCAGACAAAGCAAAATGGGATCTCTAACTGGATCTTACAGTACAGAGGGGGTCTGCACACAAAACCAAAGCTCAAAAGCAGAAAGGAGAAAGGATGCATGTATGGAAAAAAATGGTAGATCGGCGCACTCTGTGCTTGTACACAGTGTGACGTCGCAGTTCACCAATGCGGGGAGTGCGACGGTGTCGTAAAAGACCAATGACAGGGTTGCGACGACAAGCTTACATGCAAAGAACAAAAATAAAAAAATGACACAGTGTCGCTCTGGGTACACTAACCAGATGCGACAGGCGAGATCTGAGTTCAAAAATGAACTAATTCACCAAACAATGAGCAATGAAAAGGTTTGAAAATGAGAATGCAGACTCAAACGAAGGTAATCAGACTCTTCAAAGTGAAGATCTGATGGTGAAACCAAATCAAGAGAGAAATGACAAATAGACTGGCTTGGCACAAGAAATCACCTGAAAAAATGACATTCAAATTGACAACTACAAAGCAATGTTCTTCCCCAGTATGGTCGCCAAATTTGTTTGACAGACAATCCACTCCAGCGGACGCGAGCCGGATCTCCCTAGCTCAAAGTGAATCTAGAACAAATAGTACAAACTACAAACTACTTTCCTAGATCTGATTAAGGATCAAGTGACTAGATGTCTTACCTTTGCTTCGTAATCCTTTCTCATGGATATTGCTCCACGCCTCACGGTCGTCAAATATCAGCTACAAGACCTATCAAGACACATAGAACAACGCAAACGAGTAAAGAGCATCTATTACAATAATCGATCTAAGTAAACAGTTAAGCAGGTAAACTACTCAATATCATCACACATAAACAATATTGGTAGAAAGAGTTTGTATTACAGTAAATAAGAGAAGTACATAGAAGAGAACAGACTACAACCAAGGCTTAACGTAACAGCACTTCTCCATCCAAACCAATTGCCATATCCTCCCAAGGAAGTGTAATTCTCTCAATGGATGAGTAGAGATATCTCAAGGATGATTTCACCAGCATGTAGACACTATAGACTTCCTCCCATTGGATAGGGGTAGAGCTTCACTTATATAGAACTAAGTGGATAGGGTATGGATAGGGTAGGTTGAGATATAGTCGGAGAGCGATAGGGGATCCTTCCAAGAGGTTAGGAACTGAGTGCCAGCTCTCCTAAGAGGCTAGGGATAAGGATCCAAGTCATCAGGCTTCGAGAATGGGCTCGAATGACCTATTTTTATCTCTTAACTGACTTTGTTGCACTCTGTAGTGGAGCAAGGTGCGACATCGCAGGTTGCATGAGTGCAGCCTGCGATGACCTCTCAAAACCTGGTATGAATGGGTCAGATCTCTTCCAAGTTAATCACTTAGCCAAGGTAACTTTAGGGGTGTATACACTGAATCTCATGGTGGTAGGATTTTAGGTGTAACAGTTTTGGTACTATCAATTAGTAAGTAATGACAAAAAATAGTAATCATATCAATTGATCAGTGTATAATATATTTTCACCTCCACATAGGTCTAGTTGTTTCCCACCTTTTCATTTTATTTTCTATACTCAGAGATTAGTATTTCCAAAACAATTTTTGTTGCATAAGATTCAATTAATGCAATAGATGAATACATTTACCGAGGATCTATTTAACTAGACCCCAATGAGAATATATTACTCAATAGTGTCATATCTCAAAATTAGTACTTCCACTATGGATCCAATTGACTAAACCTCCATTAGGGATCTACTACTACAAGCAAAATGAGAATTCTTTCCTTCCTAGGTATCATTGATTTGTGCCTTCACCTTCCATTCTCCTCTATGCACAATTTAATTAATTTGAGGGATCGATACCTGTTGGCCCTCCAACAACTTCCCCTTGATTTTGCAAAAATTAAAGGTCCCCCATGTAAATTTATATATACTTAGTCTTTAAATTGTTTTTGGTTTTTCCTTGCTTGATTTAGTCGATGATTGAATAGCTTTATTCCTTAGGTGTTTGCCTCTCTACATCTTTGGGCTTATTTTTCACGAAATTGAGATTTGATGATTTGTTTTGTCCTTACCACATTGGTCTTCTGGCTTCTTGGTGACTTAATGATGCTTGCATGATCTCTAATGGCCTTATCCGAACTAGTTCCATATCCTATTTTGTGAAAATTGGATGAAATTCATTTTTTGACAACTTTGTCAAAATTTGGTTTTTCACTTCATTAATGAATTAAATGTGCGACTTGGCGGATCTAAATATTTTCACTGAACACTCGGTTTTAAGATTTTCTTTCACATCTTTAAAAAGTATCTATTGAAGAATGGAATCATGCTTGTAGCTCAGATTTGAGTAATCCAATAAATTTTACAAGCCTTTACTTTCAATAAGAAATTTTCCTTTTTTATATGTTTTATAAAATTTTGGGCAATTTAATAATTGAGGTTTGTTCATCAAACTTAATCTGTCTTCAAAACACATGGTTTAAAAATCAGTCTTCAAAACACATAGTTTAAAAAATAAGGAAAGTTGATTGCATCAATTGAATCTAGGCATTTGTTTATTTCATTTAAGAAAGTCAAATCTTTATATAATTATCAAAAATCCAAAAATCCATTACTAGCCTATGATTAAGGTATCAAATAACGAATGATAAAAAATATCTCTTTTCATTTGATATTTGAAGAGTTTTATTTCTTCTATATTTATATAAAATAATTAATAAATATAATATTTTAATTATAATTTTCATTTTACAATGCATAATTTATTAATTAAACTCTTTGATATTTTTTATGTAACTTAAATTATTTAAATTTCACATAATTAACACTATTTTAAAACCATTAACATGATATAGTTGAAACTTTATTAAGTTGTCTTCATTTCCATAATCACATATATTTTGGTATTATGAAGTCATATTATCTGTAAATCACGTTAATTTGTCAAAAGCCTGAGGAAGTCTTATAACTATATTGTATTAAAGGTTTTTAATAAAATAGTGTGACCTTAATCTCTACGATTTTAAATTATAATCAAAGGATCTTTTATCTATTATGGATTTCTTTAGAGTTAAATCATGACATTATTTTGGAGATAACTTTTGTTTTACATGGATTTTAAATTAGATGGTCAAAGCATGCCATCAACTAGTTATTATTATCTACGTAAAGACTCATTAAGTCACCAACTCATGGAAGCATGGAATCATTGGGAAAATAAAGAATTATAAATATCATCCGATTGCCACATCGTCATGACTCTTTTGTGCTAATTACAGTTTCTCGAGTAATACAAGTATATTCGTATTTAATTTGTAAACCTTTCTCTGCCTGTTAAATGTTTATTATCATTGTATTTACAATCTTTTTAGATTGATATTACATACATTCATTCATCTATTGATCCTTAGTTTTTATAAATTTGAAGTAAATAATTTGATATTGAAATATGACCATAATTGTTTTGTTATTTTTATTATATCTGGTTGGATATTATGATGTGTTTTAATTATGGTTTAATTTTTATTATTAAATTTGATTGGTATATAATAATATCTATTTAATTGTTTAGTAATTCAAATTTTGCTCTTGGGCAAGATAGAAATTAGATAAGATAAAATTTAGTTTTAAAATATTTAGTAGATTTTTCAGTAGCTAAAGCTATAGGTTTTAGTAGCTATTAAAGTTGTTTTTAATGTTTTTCGTAGTTACTAAATTGTCGCTTGCAACGACAAAAAATGTCATTTAGCTTAGATTGTATCATAGATTGGGTTGCTTTTCTTTTAACTTGGATTGCATTTTTAGGATTTTTAATTGCATTTAGGAACTTAGATAAATCTTATTGCAAGCCTCCTTTTGAGGAGCAAACTTCCATTAGGGCCCTTGCTCCTGTAAGAAGTGGCTATCCCAAACGGATTGGGAACTTCCTTAAAGACCCTTTTTAGGTTGCTTCTCCTTTGTTGGCGAGCATGCCATATCTGTCCGCCAACAATACCTCCATTCTGTAATCCTTCTTTGATCCATCCTCTTTTAACAAACTCCCCCCTTACAACCTACCTCTATGGGGGATTAGGCATTTCCATTCACGTGTTCAAGTTCATTTTAATAGTGACCAATTGTTGAACTTACTCAAGACTCTAACCTAACATTTAATCTCAAACTTATACCTAGCTTTTCATCCAATGAATTATGCGTTATCTTATTTTAGTTATCATATCATTCAATACTAGGATCATGTCACATAATTTCAAGTACCATTCCAATAAGTACACATTATACCATCAAATTTGATACCTTGGGTATCCAAATTTCATCAAACCAAGCATATCATTAACTTTGATTGATTTGGAGAACATGTGTAGGATTTTATATTTTCTCAAAATTTCAGGCTTGATAGCTCATCCCATCATCACGAGAGAAGTCTCATGGAGGGAAAGAGGCAACAATGTTATTTTAAATAGAGGAATCAACGTATAATATTCATAAGTTAGTTGGACCCTGCTCATTATTGCTATTTTTATTTATATTATTGTTGCAATTTTTTTATATTGTTTATGATGGGTCACCAAGTTCTACTCAATATCCATCCATCATCCTTGTTTGCATTAAATTCCCAAAAGGGTATAAAATCAGAAAGAGAGAGTAATTCAACATCTTATGAATGAAGTAAAAAGATGAATAAGAAACCTCTTCGAGGGTGAAACCTCCTTTAACAATGTATCATATAACAAGATGAGATGAGATGATTATAAAAATGAATCTCCTTTATTATAAATAGGAGATGAAATGATCATTAAGTAACCTAATACCAAGTTGACCTAACCATAACTAATATGCTAATAATGAATGATTGTTAGGGCCTTAACAATCCTTATTCAAGTTAGTAGGGCGGTTCTTAATCTCTACTACTTCCCTAGCCTTTCTTTTAGCATAATGATCTATTTTTGCAATGATACAAAACTCTTCACCAGTTCACTAACTTTCCTCTTGGTTCTAGTGGCCAGTTGAGCCAACCATGATATACCATGCTTTGTTTTATTAAAAGCACAAATCTCAACCATTATAGGAGTGATATAACTGTGAGTAGATCTAGGTTCAATCAAAATAGAGATGGATTGCTCGACAATCTTACCTTCAACTTAAACCATAGTTGACTGATGGTTTGCTTGGTGGTCCTCTAGTGTTGCGTAAATTATGGGAACAATATTTGCTATATGGATCACGATTTCAACATCTTGGACGTAGTAAACCTGCTTCACACTCCCATTCCGATGTGGGCAGTCTCTAAGCCTATGTTATTCTCCACATCCCCGACATTTAAGTGGTTCTCTCTACTCTCTCGACTTGTCTCCCAGCATCCTAATTGGTTTAGTCATACCCTGTAGTTGTTGTATTTGTTGATTTATGAAATGGGGAGGCTTGAACCCCCTTTTCCTTTGGTCAAATCTCTCCTTATTGTCCTTCCATGCGTTCTAAAATTTTGGCATGCTTTTATTTTGCTCATAATAGTATTTGGCCTTTCTTATGGCTTCATCTAGAGTTTGAGGTCCATCAATATCTATCTTGTTTTTGTAGGACCAAGGTAACTCACTAAGAAAGCACTGAATCTTAACTTTCTCATGTTTGATATACTTGACATACCTCAGTAGCTCGAATAAATTATTGGTATATTCTTCCATGGTCAACTGCCCCAACTTCAACTCATGAAATTCCTTGACTTTTCCATTACAGTACCTATTAAAGAGGTACGTTTTCTTGAAGTATTTATTGAATTGCTTATGCACAATCTTCCTTTCACTAAAATTCTTCACTTTCTGAAGGTGATCCCAACATTTGTAAACTTTTCCATTCAAACTGAATATGGCCACCCTTGCCTTCATGTTTCCTGAGTAACCTTCGATCTGAAAATACTTCCTCGCCGCAAGAAGCCAAGCCTCAGCTTCTTGACTAGAATTTGATTCACCATCAAATGTAGGAGGTTTTTCCTTCCTAAACTCTCTATGAGAGTTGTTCTTGAATGACCTCTTCCTCTTTTTCCTATGAGAAGGGGATCCTGAACCTTTAGTGGAGTCTTTGGTATCATAGGACTCACTAGAAGATATGTCTAGAGTACATAACCTTCCTTTAAATGCCCTTCTTGAACTATGGGACTTCTTGCTCTTTGACTAATTTCTTGACTGTTGTTGTCCCGAGTGAAACTTTGGAGCATAGTCACATTCAACTGATTTTGCTCTTCCTGGGCTCTAATAAGCTTCTCATTATTTGTTATGCAACTTTGCAACTCCACTATTAGGCTCCTCATGGTTTATGTAATATTTGAGGGAGTTTGTTTACTTCTCCTACCATTGGACTTTGTCTTTGCATTCTCAACTTGAAAATACCCCCCACAACATATGTTTCGGCTGCCTAGGGATCTTGTGCATCTTGCATTATAACGAGCTTATAAGATTAACAGGATGAAGAATCCCAATCTGCACAATACCGAATGTTGTCCCTGATGTGATATTGAATCTGCAAAAAGTGTCCATGTAAACAAGTCTGTTAGATTCATTACATTCTAATCAAATAATAAAAATATATTTTAGGGATTTATCCATATTAACGATTTATGGTACATTTATAGCTGCAGGCAGTGTCTAATCAAATTTTTGAAACATCAAAACCACCCACTCAAAATCTAATTGTGCATAGTTGTTCTCTCTTGGATAAGATTCCTATCGATTGTAAGCATGTATGATTCTGACTGCGGAGTAAAAAGTTATGGCCCTTCAAAAATCGTTGAATCTGCCCATATTCTGCACTATTCCAACACCTTGCGTTGACAGTTCATATCAACCCGCCAAACGTGCGTGATTCAATTTGGGCCATTGATGGCAGGGGTACTTTCATTTTCTCTCGCATACCTTCACTTGCATAGATGTCCATACTCTGCTCTTAGAACTTGCGCGATCTAATTTGAGTTGTTTGCGACCATACCCTTGTACTATGGCACGAACAACTTATCCATGCGCGAATGATCCACATCGTGCCCACGTGGTTGGTCCACATCATGCTCACGTGGCTAGGCAATTCTGCCAAACATCTTTCCTTCCCGCCATTATCCCACACGCATGTAGTAGATGTGTCATGGACTACAACCATTGATCTTGATGCATCTGACTGGTCACAATCCAAAACTGAGTTCAATTATGATTAGCTATTGGACCTCATTCATCGACCCTTCTTCCCATGCCACCCTAAAGCAACTCCAATGCAAAACTCTCATGTGTTGATGGGTGTCCTCCATCAGGGTTTCCTGTCAGACTTTTACTCCATGGCATCTTAGGACAACCCTGACCAGGAACTTTGATCTCCTGACATGTGTCCCATTTGGATTCACCATCGGACTTTCCCATCGAACCTTCCATTTGTGATACTGTAAAATAAATCCAACGTAAATATCTGATGTGTCGCCATGTGTCCTCAATCAGGGTTTCCTGTTAGACATTCCCTTCGTGACACCTTAAAACAATTTCAACGCAAAAAATCCAGCGAGTTGATACATGTCCTAATCGAGGTTTCAAGTCGGACTTTCCTTTTGTGTTATCTTAAAATAACTCTAATACAAAACTCTGAAACAACATGTGTCCTCTTTCGTACTTTTCCATTAGACCTTCCATCCATGACACCATAAAATAATTTCGATGTAAAGCTTCAAAACGTCGACACGTGTCCTATTGGGACTTCACCATCGAGCCTTCTTTTCTCAACACATTCTAGTAACTCCTCCATGCGGATCCTGATCCACGGTCATACCAAAACTCTCACGGTTCCTCTTGAGTGCCACTAATCTCAACTCTGATATCAAACTTTGAAAATCACTGGGCTTTTGCCATTTGTCACCATATCTGGGTTTCTCTCGAGTATCACTAATCTCACCCCCCGATATAAAACTCCAACAACCACTGGCTTCCACCATGTGTCACCACGATGGGGTTTGACTATGTGGGTTTTCTCAATAGTATCACTAATCTCACCCTCGATACACTACAATGACACCCTCTTACATGTTGCCACATGTCATCCTCCAATTTGCTATCAAGATTTCTCCATAAAGATTCATGAGCTTCATGACACTTAGGCAAATTTTTCTTCATTCTTGCTCAATGCTTCTTTGGTTTTTGCGTATGAATGTGGGTTTTCGGCCCATACAACTCTAGTGTTGCAACCCAGAGCTTTGATAGCACTTTGTAACATCCCCGTCCATCAGCCGAATGACATAGAGGGGGATAGAAACTGATACAGCCCATAATAGGAAATAAATACATGTGTAGATGCATAACATAAACACAATGGAATTATACTTAATCCACACCCATAAAACATGCAATTACCAGCATAAATCATCATAGGCATAATCATAACAACATTGCAGGTTCAAATAATAGTAAATAACAAATTAAGCACATATTAGATACAAGAGAGTACGTATATGGAATTAAGATCTAAACAATTGACTATGTAAGTGCAATTTTCCACCCAATTGTAGGTACTTTGTCCAACATATACCATTTATGTTGAGAGTCCACCATGTCAAAGGAACACCTACAGGTTTCTATATTTCAGCCCACAACCCATTCTGCTCTCCATGCTTAGACAAACACTCATACAGAGCTCTATAGTAGTCTCACTCAACCTACATACCCTTGGCTCCACAATACCTACCCACTCAACACCTTCTAGACTTAGGCTTCCCTTTCACCAATTTGGGTCCCTCGGGCGATCCATCTTGCTAAGTGCTTTCAATGTGTGCATAGAAAGAGTCCAACTAGGTTCCTACTGCTGGAGATCTACATGTAGCTTTCACTCATGGATTCTTGAGTCGGTACGAGTAGCAGAGCTCAAGGGTTGGTCTCAGGCCTCATGTATCACTTACAACCAACTCTCTCTCTCTCTCTCTAGTCTGTAGATTGGGATTTCAAGGTAGCGAATAATTTGGCGTTGGGAAAAATTTGTGACAACGCAGAAGGGTAGGAGTGTCCAATGCACGAGGGTAAGTCGATGAGTGTCTATGCAGTGTAATGACCGTGGTGTGAGGGTGAACCAGGAAAAGGTCTCCATGTAAACAAATCAGGTGAGTTTGCACATGAACAAGTTTCGGGGAGCGTAAGTCCGCATTAGGGGTTTGGGTGTAATGAGGGTGAGTTTGTGTTTGCGAGGGAGGATGTCTGTGTTTGTGAGGGAGCATAAGTCACCGGAGAGTCTAGGTGAGAGCAAAAGTATGAGAGTTTGAACGTGAATGTAAGTTTGAGGGGAGCACACTTATGGGTGAACATATGCATGAGTCCCTTGGGTTCGCAAGCATGTAGGTGTGAAGGTAAGCTCGACAGCTCTGACTCCAGGGTAGGATGGAGGGGAAAGCAACAATCTCCCCTAACATAACTTCTGATCATGGGGAAAAGAACTTCTACAACTATCCCTAAAGCACCTCTATCCCCATGCTTCCTTAACTATATGAAGGGATTTGTCTCACCAACCTCGCACATAAATTAATTGATTGGGTGAAAGCAGTAAAAGGAAGTAATTGACTCATTTAAGGCTCATGGCGGCAATAAGGTTGAATCTATGGATAACACTTGGCAATTAAGGATTCAATCCCCCATAGGCCTTCTTCCCTCTTCCATTCTAGTGGAATCATAGCCCCTTTGGTGCACCTTACACAACCATCTTGGACCATTCATATTATTACTCAACATAATATTTACATAGCATTATGATTTGCTTGATAAACCAATTGCACAATCCAAATAAGAGAACATTATATAATGGATTAAATATATATACCAACAGCCAAATTGGGAAATATTACAAACATTAAGGTTTTTATACATTGTCAATTATAGAATTCTAAACATTAATATCATTAATGTCGGGTCCTTTAAATTTAAAACTCAAAACATTGAACATTAAGTTATGTTACGCATAGAAGAATGTTGGGATCCGAGTACAGTTACCACACGGGAATACGATAAAAGGAGAAAACATGCAAATTTAATGAAAAGGATTATGAAATGTATTACACATTTGTATCTCCAACAAAGAACCTAAGTTATAAAATTATAATAATAACAATGTTCACAAGATCCTTTGGAATCTATAGGTTTCGTTTTGTAAAAGGGTCTCACCATTTTTGAAACATTTGCTTACAATCTTTGAAAGCCTCATCATATATATAATTGTTTTTCAAATTGGAAATCTTTGTCAAAGCAAGGGTGACAAGAAAAACCTACCCTACTCCCCCATATAGAGAAGCAACAACTTATTGTTATTGTATGGTTGTTAAGCATTGGGTGGAAAATCCCCTATCATGTCATGACATAGATAAGGAAATGCACCATATACGAGATAAATGTAAGCTCTTTCCATACTCATTTGTAAAATTTTGTTAAAAAAAACTACTTTATCAAATCTTTAAGTATACATCAAAATAAAATCAACATAGTTCCATCTTAACTCCACATATATTAAAATAAGAATGATAAAAAAAATCTTCCCCCATCTTATATGATGATGATGATGATGATTAACGTCCACTGAGACCAACTTTGGTGTATCGGTCTGTAAGAAGGTTATTACTTGGTTTGCTTTAAACTTGTGTTCCTATGCTCAAAAAGCTTAGAAAGAAGCTTTCCAAGATCACTATAGTTTTGGCAAGTCAGGAGGTTATAAATGTTTGTATTGTAGCAAATACTATGAAACTCATATCTAATGTGGGTGTAAGCAAGACACTTTAAGAGAAAGTGATTTTGATCATCAACGCTCATAGACTCAGAAAGATGACAAACCCTTTCCTCCCACGAAGTTTTGGGGATAGACCAACACTCTGTTTCGCTATGAAGCTCATGAGAATTCGTTCTAATCTTGGCTATGTTCATTTTCTTCTTTGAACTAGTTACTATCGATAGATAATTCTGATCTTCCAAATTAGGGTTAACGACCTCCTTATAGTATCTTAGTTTTCTCTTAATCGCTAAATTTTCCTCGCACCACAATTTCTCCTTAAACTTAGAAGAAATAATATTTTTGACATTATCGATATTTTGCAAAGTTTCATTTTCATCAATGCCCCAATGGTCTAACCAAGCCATCGTATCTTTACACCAACTCCGCTTGAGGCGTAATTGGTTTTGACTTGAATTTAAAGCAATTTTAGGAAGTCTCTCGTTTTCCATGTTATTTATCTTGTGCTTGTACATCAGGTACCTAGTCATAGCCATGCTCTCGATGGGGGAAAGACCCACTTCCAAGAGGAGAATATGAAAGGTGTGTTGCTTTTAAATTTGAGGTTATAAGTTATAAATTGCTTCTGGATTTGCTCAATCTTTCTCCAAGATTCTCTAGAAATTATGCACCCCCATACTTCACAACCGTATAAGATAACGAGGACGACAAGAGTTTCAAAGAGGAACTTCTTTTTATCCCACATGACCAAGTTGGCTTATTTACAATTATTTTCAAGACCAAAATAAACTTTCCATCCTCCATTAATCATTTTCTCAATGACGTGGTTCCAATTGAGCTTGTGATGAATATCAATTCCAAGATACTTGTAAAAAGTCACTTCCTCCAATTTATTGTTATCATAAATAAAATTTGCATAGGTGCTTTTCTTAGATTTTATAATCATAACTGTTGTCTTGTCAGTGTTAACAGTCATACCTGTGTTAGAGAAGAAATCTTTGAGAATTATTAATTGTTTATTGAGATCAAAGGGGCACCTTGCCATAAGAATAATATCATCAGCAAAAAGCAGGAGGATGATAACTATCCCAACTAAGATCGTGCCGACACAACCTGCTTCTTCTAAACACCTTTCTAGTTTATCTATGTAAATGCCAAAAAGGGTAGGGGAGAGGGGCAACCTTGCTTAACTCCAATATTACAGTTTATATCTGCTGACCAGCCCTCGTTATTCTTAAACTTGGCAATGACCTTTTCGTATAACCTTATCATGACAACTCTCAATTCAAAAGGAACATTAAGCTCCTCTAGCCTATTCCACAGGTTATTTCTAGGCAATGTATCAAAAGCTTTCCTTGAGTCCACAAAGCAACAAAAAAGCTCTGAATTATTATTACGACAATCCTCTGCAATGATACTAAGCGTAACGAGGTGGTCTGTGGTTGAATGATTCCTTCTAAAACCTGCTTGGCCTTTAGCCCTCTTACCTTCCATCTCTAGCCTTTGATTGATCTTCTTTTCTAAGATAATACCATATAACTTGGCTATGAGAGGGCTAATCATACCAGTCCGATAATTATAGGGCTTATTTTTATCGCCACTTTTGAAAATAGGAATAATGAGGCTCTGAGTCCGAGGTGTAGGTAACCCTTGGTTGACTGCTAAATTAAAGAGTTAGTGGATGTGCGGGATGAGGACAGACCCCCCAATTTTTAAGATTTTTGCTTGGTAGCCTTCAATGTCTATGGATTTTCTATTTGCTAAGCGCTTAACCCCTAAATCTATGTCTTCTAATGAGAAAAATTTTGTCGTTGTAAGGAGGGTTTGAATGTTATCTCTAATATCCGAGGATTCGTAAAGCTTTTTAAGATATGAATTCCAATCTTTTAAAGCAATCTTATTATCTTCTTTGTTTTGCGAGTTAGAATTTTCCTCCAGAATTTCTTACGAGCCAACTTGGCGAGGTGTAAGAGATTTTCTTGTCGTTTACTAAGATAGTGACTTTTTTTTTCTTTTAATTAGGGTTTTGTAGTGATTTATCTTGTCCATTTTTATCGATTCTGTAATAGCTCTCTTAATTTCTTTTCTCGCATTTTCACACTCTTGATCATACCAAGGGGTTGGTTATACTCCATATACCAAGAGTTGGTTATACTATACAAATATCATAATATATATATATATATATTAACCACAAATCTCATATATATATATATAAACCACAACTCTTATATATTTATACATATAAATCACTGGAGAAACGGTAGTGTTGCATCAAGGAAACTACGGTCACTGAAATATCCGAGGGCATTAGTTGCAAGTTGCAGAGAAGAGAAGATGGTGTATGCTCGTCCTCCCGCCGCACCCACAAGAATCATAAAAAATTTGAAGTCATACGTGTTGAAGGTCCATTTCTCCAACAAGTACATCACAGCCCAAGTATTTCACACTCCTGCCACCATGGTCGTATCAGATGTCTGCTCGCAGGAGAAGGTCCTCCGCACATCAATGGAGTCCACTCGGGATATATCCGTTGCCGGCAAGATCCGAAAGATATTGGATCAGCACCTTCTCTTCAAGTACATCCCCATAGTCTTAGTATTAATGAAGAGAGAACATAAATGCCACGACAAGCTTAAGGCCGTCATTGATGGCTTGAGAGACTCTGGTATTAAACTCATCTGAATACGAATGAATGGAATCTCAAATCCATATGTTTCTCATTCGCGATTTTTATATATTTTTGAATGGAAAAAAACCATGCCCCATATCGCGTAATTTTGATCTTACTATTACTCCATGTTTATAACATTAGATGCCAAAAGCAATCCTGTTGTACAGTGGCCAGTGGGGTTCTGTTGGTGATATGTTGTTTGGTATTCGAGCATTATGATTCATGCTTTTGTGTACTTATTGGTGTTCTACTGTTATTGTTATATATATATATATATATATATATATATATATATATTATTTTTACTTTTAAATATGTTTGAATGGAAAAAAACATGTCCCACATCACCTAATTTTGATCTTAAGCTTACTCCATGTTTATAACATTAGATGCCAAAACAAATACTGTTCTACAGGCCCAGTGGGGTTCTGTTGGTGATATGTTGTTTGGTATTTGACCATTGTGATTGATGCTTTTGTGTTCTATTGTTGTGTGTGTGTGTGTGTGTGTGTGTGTGTGTGTGTGTAGATATAATTTTTCCAGGTAACCCTTGGCACACTTCTCATTTTGAGGATGGTACCCAGGGTAAACCCTAGATTCTTAAGGGCACAAGGCCAAGTCAACATGTCATTTACAGGAATAAAACCTGGATGGGGATGATAACACTCCATCCATCATTAAAGTAAGTTTATTAAAAAAAGTCCCCAGAGTCATCATTCACATCACTTATACACTAATATTTTTCAAGAGTCCTAGCCAACCTGTAGCAATGCTTCTCAATATTGACAATAAAGGAAAATAGTTTCAAGTGATGTCACTTCTCCCCCAAACTTGAATGACCAGAGTACCTTCGTCCAAGGAAAGAGCATCCTTTGAGAGTGAATCTGCTTTTGTGTTAAAATCTCTATAGATCTGTGAGAAAGATATAAAATCAAATTGGACTTTACCTTCATTACTTTGCGCACAATAGGACCTAAAGCCAAATTTGTAATATGGCATTTTTCATTACATTGGTCCATCAACAACTTAGAATCCCCCAGCACCTCCAAGTACCTTATACATTGATCTTCAACATATTCCAACAATATCCAAAGTGTGAAGAGTTCAGCATTGTTATTAGTGCTTTGCCCTGCACCATATGTTACACCAAAATGTCATCACCCTTGTGCAAGTGTCGCAAGTGTCGCAAGTGTCGTTATCATGACCAAGTGTCGTCACCATGACCATTGTGCAAATGTCATCATCGAGACCTAGTGTCGTCATCATGACCATTGTGTAAACTCTTTGCTCTGACCCCTAATCTCATATTGGGCTAAAACACATTCAACTAAAGGTTATCCCTGCCCGGTTGACCCTCTCTGAGTAGGCTGGCACACTTCTCCTTCAACTAGAGTGCACCTACGCAATTCCTAGTTAGCTAAGGTGAGCCACTAGCACACTTTTTCCTCCTACAGGGTGCGCCTGACCCTCTCTGACGCTCTGTCTCCTCTACCAGGGTGCGCCAGGGTTAGTTAAAGGCTATTTTGGGAGTCTCGAGGTCTTTCTAAATGTTTGTTGAGGTGAAGACCTATCCCTAGACTCTTGGTGAGGTGGCATTTCGGTTCCTAACTTAATGGGATGATCCCTTAACCATCTCCCCCTAATCCTCAACCTACCCTATCTCTTTAGCCCTATATAAACACCCCCTCTCTCCATGGGAGGAGGAGGAAGGTCTATGGTATCTTTATGTTGGTAGAATCCATATTGGTGATCCCTAATCATCTTGGAGCTTTGGCTTGACATGTTGAATGGAGGATGCGACGTTAAGGCTTTGGTTGTATCTTTCTCCTTTCTATGTAACTCCTTTTATACAATTAATATAATCTCTTTCCATAAATTTTGTCTCGTTGATAATGTTAGCTTAGATCAATCATATGAAATGTATGCTTTTACTGTTTGTTAGTTTCTGTGTGTCCAACAGGGTCTTGCAGCTTGAGATCTGACGACGCTGGTACATTGGATTAACAAAGAGAAAAGGGATCTGCAAATCTGAGGTAAGTGATCTATCTATCTGTTTGCACTTCTATTTGATCTAGGAAAGTAGGTTATGTTCTGTTTGATTTGTTCTAGATTCACTTTGAACTAGGGAGATCACGCCTTAAGTCCACTTTCGGTAGATTTTCCGGTAACAAATTTAGCGACCATACTGGGGACTTGCAGTAGAATTGATTTCATTTATGCTTGATTTCATCTCTTTTGTCTGAGCCATTTCTATTCGTTTGAGCCTTCCTACCATCAGATCTCTTTCATTAAAGAGTTTTTTATGTGTCCTTGATTCTCTTTGGGATCATCATCAAGCCTCCTACCCTTCTACCTTCGGAGATCTCACACTTTTACTACTCGAATTTTGACTGGAGCAACTAGGCAGTGCTTCCCCTGCGCTCCTGTGTGGCTGGCTCACTTTGCCTGAAGACAAACTATGCCGGTGGCGCACCTTGCCTGTGTACAACCTGCGTCGGACCCTACCTGGTGCACCTTGCCTGTGTACAAGCTGCGCCGGCCCCCTCAAGCCTAGTTTTTAGTTGGGATTTCTTGATTTTTGGGATTTTGGTATGATTGATTGTGGTTTGTAGGCTGTGTATTATAGACACACATCCCCTAGGTCCAGCATTGCTTGTGTTTGGAAGTGTTTTTGTTGATTTTGGATGTTTCATCAGTCAAGTAAGTGACTCGGTTGTCGAGGGCAATTTAAATCCCCCACCGTTTGGTTCGATCTTGCCATCCTTGATCACCTTACCTGATCTTTTTAGATCTATTCGGATCATTAGATCTTATATCCAAACCCTTCCTCCACTCAATCGATGAGTTTTCATTACATTTGGTAGATTTTGAACCTTTCTTGAGTGCTTTTAAGTTTGTGGGTGCTCTCATTTTTTCTTTGGGAATTTCTGGGTGATTAGAGTGTTATTAGACGTTCTCTCATTTTTTGCTTGTTGATCTGAAAAGTACTTAGTTATCAAATTTCATCTTGATACACGCATATGAAAATCAAAGTGCTTCATTAGTTTGTTTTCAAGGACAATATTTTGTTACGTATAAATGTTTTGTCGCATCTTTGATTTCCTTGCCTTTTTAGCCCATTATAGCGGAAAGCTAGAGTGTATGCATTCTAGATAGGAATTCTTAATTTCATTATTGCTTAAGATCATTTTGATTATAAAAGAAAAAAGAATATCTCCTTACCTTAAGTAGGTTTCATCGAAAGACAGTAAAATGTGCATCGCCATGTAGTTAGGATTTGCATTATTTTTAGATTTCCTGTCTACACCTCATGCATCCACCTAACCACACAAGATAAAATTAACGCTAGCTTAGGTTAAAATCATTTAGTAACTGTGTATAAGTTAGTGACGTGTTCCGGTGTCGTAAAACGTAACAGCTGGCGTTACTTGCCTGCACTACATTTCGGGGGTATTGTAGTCTTCCACATACCAACCGGTATATCGAAGCTCTTTCACGTACCAACCTATATATCGAAGGCTCTTTCACATACCTTAGGGTATGTATATCAAAAGGTGTTTCACGTAATCGGTAGTGTTAAGATTAATATGCTAAGACAGAAAATAGCAGCATTACATTCCATTTCACAATAATAGCATATACAGGATCACTGAAGAAACAACAAGCACAGCATAAACACAAGAGACAGAGATTTATCCTGGGAAACCCTCATGGGGTAGAAAACCCAGCAAAGCTTCCTCAATATAGATGACCAGCAATATACAAAGATGAAACCCTGAGACATGATCTCCTCCTCCACAATAGCAGACCTCTCCTCCACAAGTGCGCTATCCTCAAGTGAGTGAATGTATCAAATGAGGAACACACCTCCTCTATTTATACACTACTCTGATATGTGTTTTACACAAGTACATGTAGGCTCGTATTTAACCATTAGGTTAAATACCCCATTATAACTGACTAGGCCGACCCCCACATGGTGGGTCTAATAACCCTAGTTACCACAACCAACTCGGAGGAATAAACATCTCCGGATTTATAGTATAATCACATCGGAGGTATGGAACATCTCCGGAATAAATAATATACAAATATAATATTCTTTGAAGTTACAATATTTCAACACTCCCCCTTAACGAGAAGGATATTATAACAGTATCTGCACGAGCAAGGAGTCATCAACATCATACATGATACATCTATAAATCATTGGAAGCTTTCTCAACATCATCAGCAACTTAAGCAGTTACTGGAACATCTTCAATACTGGAACATCAACATCTTCAGTACTGAGTCTTTATCTTCTGTAGCGCTCAAACAGCTACAGCAACATCAATATCTGAATTCTCATGATCGTCAGCATCATCATCACACGATCATCAGCATCGTCATCACACGATCATCAGCATCGTCACACACGATCATTAGCATCGTCATCACACGATCATCAACATCGTCATCACACGATCGTCATCATCTTCACATACGATCATCAGCATCGTCATCACACGATCATCAACATCGTCATCACACGATCATCAGCATCGTCACACACGATCATCAGCATCGTCATCACACGATCATCAACATCGTCATCACACGATCATCAGCATCGTCACACACGATCATCAGCATCGTCATCACACGATCATCAACATCGTCATCACACGATCAGCAGCATCGTCATCACATGATCAGCAGCAGTACAAGTATTCATGCCAATACAAGTGACCATATCAACAATAAGAGTATCCTACCGACTCAAGTAGCCACATCATCAATACAAGTATCCTACCGATACAAGTAACCACATCATCAATACAAGTATCCTACCGATACAAGTAACCACATCATCAATACAAGTATCCTACCAATACAAGTAACCACATCATCAATACAAGTATCCTACCGATACAAGTAACCACATCAAAAATCACTTTCTCGGAGACCATACGTCTACGGATCAATTCAGGGACCGCAGTCCGAGGATGATACAATCCCCACTTCTCAGAGACCACACGTCTACGGATCAATTCAGGGACCAAAGTCCGGGGATGATACAATCCCCATCACGTACATTTTGAACCAAGGTCCAGGGACGATGCAGTCCTATCTTCAATTCTCGGAGACATCAGTCTACGGATCAATTCTGGGACCTCAGTCCGAGGACGATGCAATCCCCTGCCTGTTTATTCAGGACTTCATTATTGGAGACCCAGTCTACGGCTCTATTCTGGGACCTCAGTCCGGGGACGATGCAATCCCCTGCCTGTTCATTCAGGACTTCATTATCGGAGACCCAGTCTACGGCTCTATTCTGGGACCTCAGTCTGGGGATGATGCAATCCCCTTCCTGTTCATTCAGGACTTCATTATCGGAGACCCAGTCTACGGCTCTATTCTGGGACCTCAGTCTGGGGACGATGCAATCCCCTGCCTGTTCATTCAGGACTTCATTATCGGAGACCCAGTCTACGGCTCTATTCTGGGACCTCAGTCCGGGGATGATGCAATCCCCTGCCTGTTCATTCAGGACTTCATTATCGAAGACCCAGTCTACTGCTCTATTCTGGGACCTCAGTCCGGGGACGATGCAATCCCCTGCCTGTTCATTCAGGACTTCATTATCGGAGACCCAGTCTACGGCTCTATTCTGGGACCTCAGTCCGGGGACGATGCAATCCCCTGCCTGTTCATTCAGGACTTCATTATCGGAGACCTCACGTCTACGGCTCTCTTTAGGACTGAAAGTCCAGGGATGATCCAATCCCCTCAACTGTCCACTAAGGACTTCATTCTCGGAGACCTCACGTCTACGGCTCTCTTTAGGACTGAAAGTCCAGGGATGATCCAATCCCCTCAACTGTCCACTAAGGACTTCATTCTCGGAGACCTCACGTCTACGGCTCACTTTAGAACAAGTGTTCAAGGATGATACAATCCCCACATGTATTCTCATCAATACAAGTACAAGTATCCTCAACCATATGAGTACATTAATCAATACATGTGTCATCAAAAGTATGTATTCTTACCAATACATCTTATCATCAAAAGCATGTATTCTCACCAATACATCTATCATCAAAAGCATGTAAAACAAAGTATTCTAAGCATAAGAGTCCTAAATCTAAATATTTCTAAGTATCTAGGTGTAGAGAACAGGTTACCTCATCATCGACCTTGTTGTTCGATGAGACAATCTCATCATCAGTGACTATACTACTCCCCCTTTCGAGGAGGGTCCTTTTGAGCTATACCAAGCTTGTCTCGGAAGTATTCAAATTTCACTCGAGACAGAGGTTTGGTTAGTATGTTGGTAACTTCTTCACTTGAGGTAGAGATTTGGTTAGTACATCGGTAACCTGTTACAAATTCAAACTTTAGTTCCTTCTGCATCATATCTTATTAGTTCCCTATGTTCTTTGACTTATCACGGAACACTAGATTCTTTGGTATCTTCATACAACTCTATTTGTCACATAGGATCACAGTTGGTTCTATCTCTAAATCAAACCAATCCTGAAGCCAAGCTTCTTCACAACTAGCAGAGCAAGCAGCCATATATTCTGCTTGTGCTGAGAGCCACACTAGAATGCTTCCAGCTAAACCACGAGATCATGGCTAATCCCAGACAATAACATCCTCTCGATGTGTTCTTCCTGTCTGATACACTTCCTGCCCAATCAGAATCTGAATAACCATCTGAAGTCATGATCTTCAAGATAGCATTCTATTGTGTCCTTTATGTGCCTCATCACATGCTTTGCAACTATCAGGTGAATACATCTAGTTTCCACTAGATACTGACTCAAGGTGTTCACAACAAAGCATATATCTAATCTAGTATATGTTAGATACATCAATGACCCAATAATTTGACTGTACAGAGTTATATCCACTAACTCTGATGAGTCATCTCCTAACAGCTTCAAGTTGGAATCCATAAGAGTGGTCATTCCAACATATCAAGTCTTCTCAAGATTTCTTAGCATACTTTCTCTGGTTGAGAGAGATTCCTTCTGAGACTTTCCATACTTTTAGACCTAGAAAGTAATGCATCAATCTGAGATCTTTCAATTTCATTTCTACAGTCATCTATCTGTGCCATCTCTCATCAGATGGGTCTATTGATATGAGCCTCAACATCATTCGAACTCTGTGGTGAGTTCTTTCTTGCATCCATGTCATATGTGTATAGAAGCCATATTCAACCTTGTAGCAAAGGTTGAGATCCATATCACCCATGGTGATCATTAAGCTCATCAATTGATTATCGATCCTGGGAACCATATAGAACCTGATTCACACTTCTTCTTTAATTACACCATTAAGAGAATGGTCTTATTTTAGCCACTTGGAGCAAACATCTCATCATGATTCTCTTCCTCTTTCTAAGAGAATCTTCTAGCCATGAGCCTTCTATATTTTGTTTAATTTGTAAATCTTCTTGTTGAACATCCATTGCTTGTTCAGTGTTCATCATTAATCATGATCTTTCCTACAAATCAAAATTAAGTATATGATTAGTAATACTTCATAATCATCAAATCATATTGTCATGATAACCTATTATGCATACGAATATCATTTATATAGTTATGCAACTAATTTGACCAATACTTTGGCACAACACTTTCCCATATCCTGTATGCATATAGTGGCTATCTAGATGCCTTCCATCTCTACCAGAACATTCTATCGAGAGTGTGCACAGCTCTCGGCATGTCAGCAAAGAGGTTTCATTCTAGACAAGCAACAATGGAATGTTTGTCCAACTTACCAAACATATGCACATTAGTTGTATATTGTTCAATGCTCTATGAATGTTTACACTCAGCATTATATATTCTAGGAATACAAATATGCATACAAACAATATCATTTACTATTTCAAATAACAACTCAAATACTTGTCTTTTATGTTTGTGTGGTTGCTTCCCGCTTGATCTTCTATATGTCTTTTGAGCTTCTATTCATTCTATACCACTGTGCATGCTCAAATGTGCACTAGTGTCATCATCATGATCTCATACACAAACATACATTCAATGTTATCAAAACATTATAGTTCTAAATAATCTTGAAAATGTATAATCATGATTATAGATAATAAACATTAGTATTCAAGATTTCAGGGAAGTCTTCTTTTACTCATGCATATCATCAATCAAGATAAAAGACATAATATGCATAATCCCTTGATTACTAACTTTATGAATAAGCATAACCAATCATACCAAGTATACTTATATGAGGGATCCTAACACAAGGTAAGATTCATGGGAAACATACCTGGATTAGTATACCTACTTAGTTATGTACAACATACCTAAACAATCTCTTCAATGATTTAGAGATCCTGAGGTAGAACCTGCATGTCTCATAGGTTAAGCATAATATAACAAAGTCATACATACCTCATAAGTAGAACAAAGATTATGGATGAGTCTTTGTCTTCATGTTTTCATGGTCATGGAACCTGATTTGTCTTTTGTGATGTACCTGTATCTTGTTAGCAGACAACATCAACCTCACACAACATCATAATGCATTAGTGCAATCATAAGTGTCAACACCCTAACCAATGAATATCTTCTATCATGCATTCATAATTTTGTTAAGGTGATACAACAAATCTAAAATCAAGATTGTACTAACCGTAATAACATGAAGACAAACATACCATAAACTTAATCATGAACAAATCTCAAAACATACCTCGATGAGTCATACCTGTCGAGATCGCTTGTAATCTCCTTATGTAAAGCCTTAGCCTCATCTCCCTCTGAAACAGGAACTCCTTCACTTATGCAGGTGACCAATCCATCTTCTTCTAGGATTAACCCTATCCACTTGATTTGCAAGAACTGGACCTGGAGCTGGATATCGGTTTGTCAGAGAAACCCCAAAAATTCAAACTTTGAATTTCAAACTTTCGAAAGGATAGAAATATGCGCCTTGATGAGCTGATCAAACTGATATATTCAGAATTTGAAAACTGCAAAGTTTCACTCCTCAATTTTGCCTTTGAAACTTCTGGATTCATTGGACGTGACCCTGAACTGGGGTTTGATGAATCCCACTCTTCTGCCCAATCAAAATGTTTGATCCAAAGTTCTAAGCTTCTATTTTTCTGAGGAGCTTCCAGCCATGGTCACAGATTTCAAAAATTCCCATTTTTACAGAAGCCCTAATTTTCCACTTTTCTGATCAAAGTCCCGAACTAGGGTTTGATCAAGCCCGGCCTTCTGCCCAACCAAAAAGTCTGATCTTGGTCTCTAAATTTCTATTTTGATGAGTAGCATTCAGCCGTGGTCTCCGTTTACAAAAATTCCAACTTTCTTCAAAGCCCTAAATTCCGGAAGCCATGAATGAAGGTACTCAAAAATAATTCTATTTTGACAGAAATATGTACCTGATTGTTTCTGGTGTAACTCCAAAATTTTCAATCCACAGGGTCTGAAAAAGTTTTCTGAGATAGCCTGACCTGTTATCTTTCCATCCTGACAGGTCTGACCTCAATTGGATTCTCTGAGAGAGAGTTATGTCAAATGTCGCAACGTGACCTGTTTTGGGATAAAACAGAAGAGCGAACTTGTACGGCGTGCCACGTGTCACTGTTTGAACTTCGGCCTCTGGAAAACTTTCCTGAGGTAGCTCAGCCTGTTATCTTTCCATCCTGACAGGTCTGACCTCAATTGGACTCTCTGAGAGAGAGTTATGCCAAGTGTCGCAACATGACCTGTTTATGGGATAATACAGGAGGGCGAACTTGTACGGAGTGACACGTGTCACTGGTTCAACTTCGGCCTCTGAAAAAGTTTTCTGAGATAGTACAGACTGTGTACTACCTGTCACTTTTTACGAAATTGCATTTGGAGCTTCCTAGCCCAAGATATGACCTTTTTCCCAAGGTCACCTGATTTTGACTCAGATCTGGAAGAGGAAGAAACCCTATATTGTACAGATCATAAATCACAAAGTACAACGAATTAGAGATTTTCCTTTGGACACAAGGTACCTGGAGATTTAATCTTCGTCCTGTAACAATTTCAGATCCGAAAACTTCGCCAAAACGGATTTATAGCGAAAGTGCTACGATGACTGGTTTTTGCTATGTAAAACCCTAACCTTCAAATTGTCGTAAGTAAAGCAAGTGTCGTTAGTGCCATACCTTGTCTTCCTTCAGGTTAGCTCTGATACCATGTTAAGATTAATATGCTAAGACAAAAAATAGCAGCATTACATTCCATTTCACAATAATAGCATATACAGGATCACTGAAGAAACAACAAGCACAGCATAAACACAAGAGACAGAGATTTATCCTGGGAAACCCTCATGGGGTAGAAAACCCAGCAAAGCTTCCTCAATATAGATGACCAACAATATACAAAGATGAAACCCTGAGACATGATCTCCTCCTCCACAATAGCAGACCTCTCCTCCACAAGTGCGCTACCCTCAAGTGAGTGAATGTATCAAATGAGGAACACACCTCCTCTATTTATACACTACTCTGATATGTGTTTTACACAAGTACATGTAGGCTCGTATTTAACCATTAGGTTAAATACCCCATTATAACTGACTGGGCCGACCCCCACATGGTGGGTCTAATAACCCTAGTTACCACAACCAACTCGGAGGAATAAACATCTCCGGATTTATAGTATAATCACATCGGAGGTATGGAACATCTCCGGAATAAATAATATACAAATATAATATTCTTTGAAGTTACAATATTTCAACAGGTAGTATATCGGAAGGTCTCATGCTGTACGGTTTTGCATTAGACAGCACCACTACGAATTTGAACTCCCACGTACCTTGAGTATATCAGGAGACACTCCTAGGATTCCTGAGACCAACTGAGTTAACCATTTGGTCGTCTTGGCATCGCAATAGACCGAGAACAACACTCGAGGAGATTACTACGCATGTGTCGTCCAGGTAGTCGGGTATTCAGGAAAGGGTACGGTCCCAATCCTCCTTGTCACGTTTTACTATTGGAGCCTGCGGTATATAGCGAGTTGTGGCGCCTTGACAATCATGTGAGGATCTTGACTGCTTATCCACTCATATTCACACAGTTTGCTTGTTGCTTTTAGACTTGAGTAGTGTTTGATTTGTGTGGTACTTTTGAGACTTCTAGGATTCTTTTAGATATGGAAGATTCTCCTAGGACTACAAACCAAGAGACCCCTTTCCAGGGTATGCCATTTGTTATTCCCCCTTGTGGAATTGTTGGTCCTCCCTTTATGGCTACATTGAGTCTTCCTAGATTGATGATAGGATTACCAGTATGGTTATTCTCCAATCCAGTTATACCAAGTGCACAAATTGTGTCGAACCTAGGTCATTCATCACATGAGCATCAATCTCATGGTTACCCTTCTTCTTCTTCGTCGAATGTTGAATCGGCTTCCGTCTCTTCCTCTTCTCCTACTGAAAACTCTGATGTTAGTAAGAAGGTGGGTGAGAAGAAGAAGAAAGGGAAGAAGAAGAAGAAGAATATTAAGCATAAGGTCAAAACCCCAGCCACTGATCATCAAGTTAGTGACTCACCAACCACTGATCATCATGCTGGGGGCACCGATACATCTGTTTCGAATTCGTGTAAACCGAAATTCCTTTGCAAACTTTGTAAAGGGTCCCGTTTTCTTAAGAGTTGCCCTGGTATCTCCAAGGTCTTAGAAATATGGTCGCGTTCTAAACAGCCCATGTCATCAGTCTCTGGGCATCATACTGATGATACCCCGTCAACTAGTGACATTGTAATTAATGGTTGGAAGGGTATAGCAGCAGACCCTTGTTGGTTATGCAAAGGCATGCACCGTACTTACCTTTGTCCTCGTATGGATGAAGCTTCACAATTGTCGGAAGACACAGACGTATCCCATAAACACATTCCAACTAAATATTGTAGGTGGTCCCTTGATCCTACATTAGTTGATAGGAAGGTCAATCCAACCCCACCCTTGGTTGACCCCACTCTTTCATTGAAGAGTGAAAACGAAGCGGTCAATTCAACAACATCCTTGATCGACAAGTCTATTGAAGCAGCAAAAGATCTACACTCAAGAAGTATGGTGTTCTGAATTCAGAAGTGTATTAGCTACACGTAAACTTGGGAAGCCACAGTAAAAGATGATTTGATCAGCCGAAAGCATCCAAACAGTAGCAAGATCACAATAGAAGATATTTTGGGTTACTAAAAAGAAGATCTCAGTTATGTCAAAGAGATGGAGCTGCAGCAGTGTACAAGAGGAACAAGCCTTAAAGGTTGTCTCCGAATGAAGCCATGGCATGGATAACCTTTCAAAAGAGTGATTTTTTGACAACCTTTGATATTAACAAGTTGCAGCAACCAACTAAATAAAAAGTTGTGGTGGATACAATTCCATGTGATATGAAGATCCTGACTAGACTTACATTGAGTTGAAGAAAATGATGACTGGGATGCATACATAAACATCAATTCAGGTATGAAGAAGAAGTGTTGAAGCAGCCTCGAGCCCTAGTTCAAGTTTGTAAAAATACACAATCAGAACAGTACAAAGTCTTGATGATGGTGCATGAAGTTTGAAGATTTGAGGTATAGTGATGAAGCCTTGATTAAGGACATAATTCTTTGCAACACAATAAAGAGGCAGCTACAAAAATAAAGAAGTCTTAAAAATCTAAGTGTGATAATAAGGACATGGTTGATAGGGGGAGCTATTAGATCAATAAGAAGTTAATGGTTCGATTAGTCTTATGTATATGCTTTGCATGGCAACATTTTGGAAAGAATTTATGAAACATAAATCTTAGCATGATTGGGGAAGCAAACGAAGTACACACATGAAAAGAAGCTTAACTAAGGAGTTTGATGAGCCACAGTACCTAATTTTGATCACTGTCAAATAAGCCAAAGTTACTTAAGTCTGTTTGGGAGGTTGATGAAGACGAAAATTTTAAGATCAGAAAAATCTTTTGCACGCACATATTTCTTTCTAAATTTCGAACACCTACAGCATTAGTATGAATTGACTTTTATGTGCAATAAAATAAAAATATTGAATAGGGGGGGGGCAAGAGTAATGTGCAATAATCTCATAAACTCTCTAACAGCACCTAAATGTTAAGAGAAGGATGGTGAAGAAATTCAACTAAGTTCTGATTTTGATCAAGGATGATGGAAGCACACAAAAAAAAACGTTGTTATGATGCTCTGAGTTCGTGTATCAAGGGCAGCTACAGGAAAAAGGAATAGAGCAGATTTGGAGAGCCTACTTGATGACAATTTGGATAATATGAAAATCAATTTCAGGTACAAAGATCAAAGCTCAGACACATAAGACAACTTTGATACAGATCTGAACACAGTACAATCATGCACCTTGATTGTGCATACATTGAAGTCATCCTGAAGGCATCTGAAGGTGCAAGACATAGGCTTTCAAACAACAACATAAAACAATGATTGAAGAACCAGCAGAGATTACCTATTGTGGTCAAATCAGCGAGAAAGATTATCAATAGAAAAAAGAAGGAAGAAAGGTGTTTGCAAGACCCAGCTTACTCAAGAAAATGAAACCTACAGTTGTTTGATATAGAAGCAGATCTATAGAAGAATAGAAGAATGTTGACAACATCAAGCAAAGACATCAAGATAAGTCATTGAAGAGAGTAATGAAACTTTTTTTGGGGGCATTGTGAAGTCTTTACTGGCGAATCAACCCTTTGTCATTAATGTCAAAGGGGGAGAAGAAGAAGTTGGGTGGTTTCCATCAATGACAAAGGGGGAGATTGATGAATATGGTTGTCTATGGTTGTCATTGATGACAACATTAATGACAATGACTTGAAGAATGGCAAAGAAGATGATGATGTGGATGGCTTGAAGAACACACATAGCATGAAGGTGATGGGCTTTGGCACACCTAATGAGCCAAATGACCCATACTATGGCCATTTGGAATTGGGCCTAATACCCTAGACAAGGATGATGTAAACAATGCACATGGCAAGCAACCATTGGATGGCATAGAAGGACTTGGACATACCAAGTGACATGGACAAAGAAGATGGAGAACACATGGCAAGCAAGACAAAGGAAGATAATGACTTGGACAAGACAAGGCAATGCCAAGTAAGCGTAAGCTTGCGGGCATGATGAAATGATGGACAAGGACAAGAATTGTTGAAAAATGAAAACAAAAAAACTCAGAATCTGCCCACTTAACAGCCAACTGTAATCTGATGTCAAACACTTTACAAACCACTGATATTGACCTCAACAGTAAACACAAATCATGCACATTTATCAAACATTAAATTAACTTGACTGTAGGCTAATATACTGTCTGTAAAGTACATTTAGCAGCGGAAAAACTTAATAACCAGCAGACTATCATAAAAGTTCATGCACATAAATTAAATATCAGATCACTGTAACTACTCATGAACACAGTATTTTTGGTCAAATGTTGACCCTGGAAAAACCCCCCAACCCTTGGGGAAAACCAGCATGCAAGAGAATTTATATTATGCTGAGAAATCAATGATACAATCACAGGAGAAACTTCAGTATACAGAACTGTACCAGCACTTGAAAAACGTGCCAAACCCACACTCTGCTAACAGCACGTACACTGTACAGTCAGTAGTACGGCCTCCCTACCCTGATTGCTTCCTTGAAATCTGTGTACAAGTTCAACCATAAAATCTGTGCACATTAATACTAAACCAACAGCATTAAAGGTACCTTGATTTGTGTGCCAACTCACAGTTGTACAACCCCTAGATTTCTGTGTAAACTCAGCAGTACGGCCCCCTGGGAATGAAGTACAGACAGCATTAAATGTTGTGTCACAATCTGGGAAAGCGTGCTCACTTTCTTCTCCTGGGAACTGTGCCTCTCCTCTTCTGCTCTGTCTTCATCAACAACAGCAATCACTTCAGGAAATGCGTGCACCACTCAGCAGCTCTCACCTGGAAGTGCGTGCCCTTCTTCTCCTCAGCTGAACTCTCTCTCTCTTGCATGGAAAATCATGCCTCTTCTCCTCCTTTTCTCTTGGAGTGCGCCCTCACCAAAAAATCTCTCTTGGATGTGTCAAAAATGAAGTCTCGTACACTTTTTATTTACCCTATTAGGGTTACTCTCATGACTCTTCAACTTCAATGGACGAGATTAGATCTTGGCCAAGAGATCTATGGCTAGGATCTAATCTCTCACTCACTTAAACCTCCTAAGTGAACTTTACAACAAATTTTTCTTTTGAAAAGTCATATTACCCTAAATATTCAAAAAGTACACTTTATGACTTAAAGTCACTTTAGAAACATAATAAAGTGCGACTCACTTTTAAATCATAAAGTCACATCAAAAAGGTACTTTAATAAAAACACATTAATAAAGTCACTTTAAGAATATAAATGAGACTCCAAGTTATTGACCCATGCACCTAGGCACTTGATGCAGAAGTGCCACTGAGCTATCAAATGCTAACACTCCCTCTTATCGAGGGAGGTACTACTGTCATCAGCTCCACCTGGATCTCTCCCTCCAATAACTGAAGCTCCCTCTGAATCTGAATGCCTCTCAGATACCTGCACTGGATCAACTATTGAAGGTCTCCGTCTAACAACTCTGAACTGAGAGCCCTCCTCACTCTCCTGCTCATCCTGAAGAACCATATCATACCAACTCTGTTTCCTCACAGAGTTGGATGAATCGTCCACACTAATAGCCACTGCTGCTGCCACTGAGTCTTATCTCTCACCAGGCTCACCATCCACCGGATGCCCCAAAACTCGGTATATCCGGCCATCACGGATGCCAAGCAGACTCGCTGCACCCAAGCCCCCACTCACCGGATATATATAAACACGCCCACTCACATGAAGAACCGCATATCCGTCATCCTCCAAAGCTGAAACTGAGACCAAGTTCCTCTTCAGCTCTGGAACAAACAACACATCGCCAACCTCCAAATAACCACCAGACTCGAGTTGGAATAGGACTTTTCCAACTCCTTCTACTGCATGGGTGCCGGCATACCCATCCTCAATCAGTATAACTCTGTCCATATCTATCAACTCTCGGAACACTGCTCGTATCCCCGTCATATGGCGTGCTGCTCCACTATCTATGTACCATGCTCCAGTATCCAAACTCTCTGCTACACTACTATTTGAAAGAATTGAGACGAGTGACAATTCCCTCTCGAATTCCGTCGCAAAATCTCCCACTTCAACTAGAGAGGCCTCCTCGGGCTCTTGTTTCTTCTTGTTCTTCTTCTTGTTGGGACACTGCCCAGCATAGTGACCATAAATCTGGAAAGAAAAGCATTTTACTTTGCTCAAGTCTTTGGCTCCACTGCTCGAGCCACCCTTTTTCTTTCTACCCTTAGCTGAAAGGGCCGCATTCTCTTCATCAGCAACCTACTCAGTCTTCCCTTCTCGGATCTCCTCCTGAGTAAAATTATCCCATAGTCTTTCCCAAGAGGGAAAGTTCTCTCTGCCAACTACACACTTCACGAACGCATCCCACTCCTTAGTGAAGCCCTTCAGGGCTATCCACACTAGCTCGGGATCAGGAATCATCTCACCAACTGCACTCAACTCATCTTTTATCTGTCTGAGTCTAGTGAGGTAAGAGGCTACATTCTCACCTCTCTCCATCTTAGTGCCATGAAGCTTATCTTTTAGGGCCATTTTACGATTTTCATTCTTGTTCTCATACAAACTTTTTAAAGTATCCCACATCCCCTTAGCAGTTAGTTTCTCTGCCAAATGTGGGATGAGGTGATCTCGAACACCATCCAGATGCAGTCTCTACGTTCTGGCCTCCTTCACCTCATGTATGTCAAGGGCTATAGGATCAGCTGCGGGAGGAACCACTGTGGTACTGACAAAGGCCCATAACTTGTTTTCCTTGAGAACAGCTGTCATCCGGGATTTCCACTGTAGGTAGTTGGAAATCCCTTCCAACCTATCTTCATACCGGATGCAAGCCATCATTTTCTTCTACTCTTTTTCAACAAAGCACACTCTGCCTTCTTTGACCAAAAATATAAACTGTACTGAACCAACACTTCTCTGATCACTGCAAAAACAAATATCAGCACTTCTCTGCTGCCCAACAGTCCACTGAAATCTCAGAGCCCCAACTCTGATACCATGTTGAAAAATGACAACAAAAAAACTCAGAATCTGCCCACTTAAAAGCCAGCTGTAATCTGATGTCAAGCACTTTACAAACCACTGATATTGACCTCAACAGTAAACACAAGTCATGCACATTTATCAAACATTAAATTAACTTGACTGTAGGCTAATATACTGTCTGTAAAGTACATTTAGCAGCGGAAAAACTTAATAACCAGCAAACTGTCATAAAAGTTCATGCACAGAAATTAAATATCAGATCACTGTAACTACTCATGAACACAGTATTTTTGGTCAAATGTTGACCCTGGAAAAAACCCCCAACCCTTGGGGAAAACCAGCATGCAAGAGAGTTTATATTATGCTGAGAAATCAATGATACAATCACAGGAAAAACTTCAGTATACAGAACTGTACCAGCACTTGAAAAACGTGCCAAACCCACACTCTGCTAACAGCACGTACACTGTACAGTCAGCAATACGGCCTCCCTACCCTGATTGCTTCCTTGAAATCTTTGTACAAGTTCAGCCATAAAATCTGTGCACATTAATACTAAACCAACAGCATTAAAGGTACCTTGATTTGTGTGCCAACTCACAGTTGTACAACCCCTTGATTTCTATGTAAACTCAGCAGTACGGCCCCCTGGGAATGAAGTACATACAGCATTAAATGTTGTGTCACAGTCTGGGAAAGCGTGCTCACTTTCTTCTCCTGGGAACTGCACCTCTCCTCTTCTACTCTGTCTTCATCAACAATAGCAATCACTTCAGGAAATGCGTGCACCACTCAGCACCTCTCACCTGGAAGTGCGTGCCCTTCTTCTCCTCCACTGAACTCTCTCTCTTGCATGGAAAATCGTGCCTCTTCTCCTTTTCTCTTGGAGTGCGCCCTCACCAAAAAATCTCTCTTGGATGTGTCAAAAATGAAGTCGCATACACTTTTTAGTTACCCTATTAGGGTTACTCTCATGACTCTTCAACTTCAATGGACGAGATTAAATCTTGGCCAAGAGATCTATGGCTAGGATCTAATCTCTCACTCACTTAAACCTCCTAAGTGAACTTTACAACAAATTTTTCTTTTGAAAAGTCATATTACCCTAAATATTTAAAAAGTACACTTTATGACTTAAAGTCACTTTAGAAACATAATAAAGTGCGACTCACTTTTAAATCATAAAGTCACATCAAAAAGGTACTTTAATAAAACCACATTAATAAAGTCACTTTAAGAATATAAATGAGACTCCAAGTTATTGACCCCTGCACCTAGGCACCTGATGCAGGAGTGCCACCGAGCTATCAAATGCTAACAAGAATGACATAATGGCAAGCATAGTATGAGCAAATGACAAGCATGATGCATTTGAAGGCATAAGGAAAAGGCATTGGATGACATGGCGAGATGACAAGACTGGAAGTCATTTTAAGAAGGCATGTGGGCATCCTATAAGCCATTAGAGAGCCTTCCTGCAGGGACCTTATTGAAGTATCTTGCGGGAATCGGGGTTGGATCCCTTGCGGGCATCACAAATGAATAGACTGTGGGAATAAATGAAGGAGATGTGTGGGCATGGTGAATGGAACGTTCCAGGCAAAAGAAAAGACCACCTGCGGGCATGTTTGATATGACCCTAGTGCGGACATGTTTAACCAAGCCTATGGGCTCATCTCTTGAAGAGTTAAACCCCCTTGCGGGCATCTGATGATCTAATGCGGGCATAATACATAGCACGAGATGGGTGTGAAGACCATGTTGATGTGCGAGTAAGATCCAAGATATATTCATATATTTTGATGAGGAAATGTGGAATAAAAATATACATATGTTTGACAAGTCGGCCATCCTAACAATAAATTGATTTGATAAAAGAATTAATGTCATGTTGGCCTCATAATTATTTAAAAATGACAAGTATAAATAAAAGAGAAATTTTTATTTTGTCAAGTTTGAATTCGGTGAAGAAGGGCAAAGGAAATTTAGAGGTCAGAGGAGGACAGTTTGGTCGTTGTTGTAAAGCAGTAGGAGCAGCATAATGATCTATCTTTATCTTTATCTTTATCTTTAATTTGAGGTAGCAGCAATATGGACAAAATTGAAATGAAGACATGATGTTGGGCAGTCGGATATGTATGGAAAGAATGAAGTTATACTAGGTAGTTGTGTTGAACATGAAGACGGAATTATGATGATCTAAATGTTACTAGACAGTTTGTTAATAATGGTGAATGTGCTGCTGATGTTGATGAGATGTATGGACAGAATCAAATATGTTTGATGCAAGGACAATCAGAAATGCAAAGTTAATTATTGTGATAGGCTAATGATGTTGTAGATCTGACAATAAGTACATGGCAAACTTCAGAAGAGTTTGATGTATCAATCTTGTAATTGGTAATTTGAAATTTGTATAGGGAGGTAGGGTGGAGCTGGGGAAATACTGATTAGTCTTTTGGCAAGTTGAAGTTTTCCTGGTCAGTAGTAGCTGATTGAACCATTCTGGTGGGTGGTGCCACCTTATGGGTTGTATCCCATATTGGAGATTGTAGTCTCCATTTATACAAAACTTACAAAGCTTATATCTTGTCCCTTGTGCAATATGTTGAGGTGTTCATGTTAATAGTATATTGATAAATAAAATATAGAATTGAATGTATAAATGATGATATGAAATTTGTTTAAAGTTGAAATTGGATAAAGTGTATGCTCACTGATTCACCCCCCCCCTCTCGGTGAGTCGTTGTGTCTAACAATTGGTATCAGAGCAAGGCTTCTACATAAGCCTAACAAGCTTGAAGGAAATCAGTAGACACAAGTGAAGGAAAGCCATGGAGGAAATTCTTCCATTATTCAATGAATCAAGTTATGAATTATGGAGCTTCAAAATGAAGTATTACTTACAGGGACAAGAAGTTGACATCTGGAAATCAGTTGAAGGAGCAACAACTAAGAACCCACAAGAAAGTAATGAAAAGGCACTAAGGTTGATCATGAGGAGCTTGCCTCAATCAGAGAAGGAGAGGTTGAATCTTGGAAGGTAAACTTCAACCAAAGATCTTTGGAGCACTCTTGAAGGTGAGAACAAAAGGAAGGCTCAAAATATTGACAAAGGAAAGGGAGTCAAGATATCTGAAGATGAAAATCATGAAGAGAAGAAAGCTCAAGCATCAAGCAGTAGTGAAGGTAAGAACTCTTCTATTTGCAATAACTCTGAAATTAATGAAGTTGCTCTAGTTAAGGTTGAAGAAGATGCACAACTCAAAGAAGCATTTGCAAAAACTCTATTGGACAAGGACATCAAATCCAATATAAGGCTTAAGAAGAAGATTATGGGAGCATTTGAAAAATACCAAGAAAAGACAAAAGCTCTATTCATGAGCTTGAGGGTCAAGAACAAAGACTTGCAAAGTGAGTTAGAAGATAAAAAACTTGAGGTCAAAAGGTTGAATGATGAACTAGCAAATGAACAAGAAAAGACTGATGTGGATCCTAGAGAACTTGAAGAGACAAGATGGGTTAATCTTGACTTGAAGGTTCAGTTGGATGGGTACAAGAGAATTGAAGAAGTCTTGAAAAATCAGTTAGAAGAAAAGGAGAAGAAAAAAAAAGATCTTGAGATGGAAGTTGTTGGACTCAAGAAGAAAATTGAAAAATCAAACTATCATGAGAAGTTCAACAGCAGCGTCATCATGTTGGATAAATTATTGGATCGCCAAAGGTCTCCCCATGAAAAAAATGGCCTTGGGTATGAAAAGGTAGAAGACAATCTAGAAAAAGATAAGTGGTCTCCAAAGACTCCAAAAGCTGGTCCAACAAAGAAGTTGGAAGATCACAAATGACTCATGAAGCTGCTCTCACTCATCAAAGCAATTCATTTGGAAGAAGAAAGACAACTCCAAGCCAAACATCAAGGTATGAAAATAGTTTTGATGGATATTGCTTTTCTTGCTTTAATTATGGTCATAAGGCTTTGAATTGTAGATCCCATGAAAGAAGAAGGGTTGGAAGCCCTAATGATAAAGTGAGATGTTGGACATGCAATCATATTGGACACGTGGCTGCAAATTGTCACACATTAATATGCTTCAATTGTGATGGTGTTGGTCATAAATCCAAGGAGTGTGCAAGTCCAAGAAGACCATTCATGAGGAGATTAACATACAACTCACCAAGCAAAGCAAATGAAGAAGATGGAACAAGTTATGAAGAGACTGAGATTAAGAAGAAAGTATGGGTGAAGAAAAATGAAGTTGATGAAAGTGGTTGCCATATGGCAAGCCATACTTGAAGTCTTCTAACGAATTTGAGTATGCCATGAGTTCATCATTGGAGAATGAACTCAAATAGCTAATAAAGACTCTCCAAGATACAATCAGGTCCAAGGATTGTATAAATCAAGATATGCATGGTGATAGGGGGAGAAAAAATTATCTCATGTGATATGATGATGGATGAAGGGAGTTGGTTATTGAGATTTTTATCATTGTATGAAGACAACTCCTAGAAATCATATGAAAACTTGGGAGCATGTCTGGATGAATATATGGAGCAGGTTGAGGACTGGTTGAAACAGACCTTACTCACTTACAACAAGGCAGCTTCTTATATTCAAGAGCATTGTGATATATTCCAAACAAGAGAAATGTGAAGTACAAGAGAACAAAGCAAATGATGCACAAGATTTTCCAATCCTATGGGGAAGGATTTGCCAATTCTTATAGCAAGGATTGAATTTCAAATGAACCTTAACTCGAGCAGAAATACGTTCTGCAAACATGATGACTAGATAAGTATTGTCTAGTCGTGTTCAGATCTGATTGAGTCATTAGAAGGGAACTTGAAGGACTGTTTAAAGAGACAGAGGATAAAAAGAAGTGTCTTGTCTCAATTGAAAATTTAGGGCTGATATATGATTATAAAATTGGGTGTGTGAGGGTTGTGAATTCAGCATATTGGGTCCCAAAAAATGTTGTACAACAAGAAGCATGCACCTTGAAAATCTATTGAAGCAGCAAAAGATCTACACTCAAGAAGTATGGTCTTCTAAATTCAGAAGTGTATCAGCTACATGTAAACTTGGGAAGCCACAGTAAAAGATGATTTGATCAGCCAAAAGCATCCAAATAGTAGCAAGATCACAATAGAAGACATTTTGGGTTACTAAAAAGAAGATCTCGATTATGTCAAGGAGATGGAGCTGCGGTAGTGTACAAGAGGAACAAGTCTTAAAGGTTGTCTCAAAATGAAGCCATGGCATGGATAACCTTTCTGAAGAGTGATTTTTTGACAGCCTTTGATATTAACAAGTTGCAGCAGCCAACTAAATAAAAAGCTGTGGTGGATACAATTCCATGTGATATGAAGATCCTGACTAGACTTACACTGAGTTGAATAAAATGATGACTGGGATGCATACATAAACATCAATTCGGGTATGAAGAAGAAGTGTTGAAGCAACCCCAAGCCCTAGTTCAAGTTTGTAAAAATACCCAATCAGAACAGTCCAAAGTCTTGATGATGGTGCATGAAGTTTGAAGATTTGAAGTATGGTGATGAAGCCTTGATTAAGGACATAATTCTTTGCAACACAATAAAGAGGCAGCTGCAAAAATAAAGAAATCTTAAAAATCTGAGTGTGATAATAAGGACATGGTTAATAGGGGGAGCTACTAGATCAATGAGAAGTTAATGGTTCGGTTACTCTTATGTATATGCTTTGCATGGCAACATTTTGGAAAGAATTTCTGAAACATAAATCTCAGCATGATTGGGGAAGCAAATGAAGTACACACATGAAAAGAAGCTTAACTAAGGATTTTGATGAGCCACAGTACCTAAGTCTGATCACTGTCAAATAAGCCAAAGTTACTTAAGTCTGTTTGGGAGGTTGATAAAGACGAAAATTTGAAGATCAAAAAAATATTTTGCATGCACATATTTCTTTCTAAATTTCGGACACCTACAGCAGTAGTATGACTTGACTTTTCTGTGCAATAAAATAAAAATCTTGAATAGGGGGAGCAAGAGTAATGTGCAATAATATCATAAACTCTCTAGCAGCACCTAAATGTTAAAAGAAGGATGGTGAAGAAATTCAACTAAGTTCTGATTTTGATCAAGGATGATGGAAGTACACAAAAAAAAAACATTGTTATCATGCTCTGAGTTCGTGTATCAAGGGAAGCTACAGGAAAAAGGAATGGAGAAGATTTGGAGAGCCTACTTGATGACAATTTGGATAATATGAAAATCAATTTCAGGTACAAAGATCAAAGCTCAGACACATAAGACAACTCTGATACAGATCTGAACACAATACAATCATGCACCTTGATTGTGCATACATTGAAGTCATCCAGAAGGCACCTGAAGGTGCAAGACATAGGCTTTCAAACGGCAGCATAAAACAATGACTGAAGAACCAGAAGACATTACCTCTTGTGTTCAAATCAGCAAGAAATATTATCAATAGAAAGAAGAAGGAAGAAAGGTGTTTGCAAGACCCAGCTTACTCAAGAAAATGAAACCTACAGTTGTTTGATATAGAAGCAGATCTATAGAATAATAGAAGAATGTTGACAACATGATATGACAACATCAAGATAAGTCATTGAAGAGAGTAATGAAACATTTTTTTTTTGGTATTGTGAAGCCTTTACTGGCTAATCAACCCTTTGTCATTAATGTCAAAGGCGGAGAAGAAGAAGTTGGGTGGTTGCCATCAATGACAAAGGGTGAGATTGATGAATATGGTTGTCTATGGTTGTCATTGATGACAACATTAATGACAAATACTTAAAGAATGGCAAAGAAGATAATGATGTGGATGGCTTGAAGAACACACATAGCATGAAGGTGATGGGCTTTGGCACACCTAATGAGCCAAATGACCCATACTGTGGTCATTTGGAATTGGGCCTAATACCCTAGACAAGGATGATGTAAACAATGCACATGGAAAGCAAGCATTGGATGGCATAGAAGGACTTGGACATACCAAGTGACATGGAAAAAGAAGATGGAGAACACATGGCAAGCAAGACAAAGGAAGATGATGAATTGGACAAGACAAGGCAATGCCAAGCAAGCGTAAGCTTGCGGGCATGCTTCATGGGGCATGATGAAATGATGGACAAGGACAAGAATGACATAATGGCAAGTAGAAAGCTTGGAGACATAAAGAACACAAGCAATGGACAATGACAAAGCATGGAAGGTGACATGAATCACATGGAAAGCATGTCAAATAGATGATATGGATGGCTTGAAAGATAAGACATGACAAGGGAATGACATAAAGAAGATATGACATGGCAAGCATAGTATGAGCAAATGACAAGCATGATGCATTTGAATGCATAGGGCAAAGGCATTGGATGACATGGCGAGATGACAAGACTTTAAGGCATTTTAAGAAGGCGTGCGGGCATCCTATAATCCATTGGAGAGGCTTCCTGCGGGCACCTTATTGAAGTATCTTGCGGGCATAGGGTTGGAGCCCTTGCAGGCATCACAAATGGATAGACTGCGAGAATAACTGAAGGAGATGTGCGGGCATGGTGAATGGAACGTTCCAGGCACAAGAAAAGACCACATGCGGGCATGTTTGATATGACCCTAGTGCGGACATGTTTAACCAAGGCTACAGGCTCATCTCTTGAAGAGTTAAACCCCCTTGCGGGCATCTGATGATCTAATGCGGGCATAATACATACCACGAGATGGGTGTGAAGACCATGTTGATGTGGGAGAAAGATCCAAGATATATTCATATATTTTGATGAGAAAATGTGGAATAAAAATATACATATCTTTGACAAGTCAGCCATCCTAACAATAAATTGATTTGATAAAAGAATTAATGTCATGTCGACCTCATAATTATTTAAAAATGACAAGCATAAATAAAAGAGAAATTTTTATTTTGTCGAGTGTGAATTCGGTGAAGAAGGTCAGAGGAGGACAATTTGGTGGTTGTTGTAAAGCATCAAGAGCAGCATGATGATCTATCTTTATCTTTGAACTTTTCTGGGTTAAATTTGAGGTAGCAGCAATATGTACAGAATTGAAATGAGGACATGATGTTGGGAAGTCAGATATGTATGGAAAGAATGAAGTTATATTGGACAGCTGTGTTGAACATGAGGACAGAATTATGATGATCTAAATGTTACTAGACAGTTTGTTAATGATGGTGAATGTGTTGTTGATGTTGATGAGATGTATGGACAGAATCAAATATGTTTGATGCAAGGACAGTCAAAATGCAAGGTTAATTATTGTGATAGGCTAATGATGTTGTAGATGTGACAATAAGTACATGGAATACTTCAAAAGAGTCTGATGTATCAATCTTGTAATTGGTAGTCTGAAATTTGTATAGGGAGGTAGGGTGGAGCTGGGGAAAGACTGATTAGTCTTTTGGCAAGTTGAAGTTTGCCTGGTCAGTAGTTGTTTACTAAACCATTCTGGTGGGTGGTGCCACCTTATGGGTTGTAGCCCATATTGGAGATTGTAGTCTCCATTTATACAAAACTTACAAAGCTTATATCTTGTCCCTTGTACAATATGTTGATAGTGTATTGATGAATAAAATATAGAAGTGAATGTATAACTGATGATATGAAATTTTGTTTAAAGTTGAAATTGGATAAAGTGTAGGTTCACTGATTCACCCCTCGCTCTCAGTGAGTCGTTGTGTCTAGCACACACTACTAACCTCTGGAAACCATGTTGGATAAGTTCCTTTAATCTTGAGCCCAGTTCCTTTCTGTTTTAAGCTCGTTAAAAAATGAATCAGTACCCCGCAAGCATGGTTCTATTCCTGTGTCAAGCTCCTTACAAAATGAAACAGTATCCTGTGAGCATAGTTTTATTCCCTTTCGAACTCATTAAAAAATGAAATAGCCATTTTTGAAGCATAGTTTACCTTTGGTTTCAAGCTTGTGGAAAAATGAAACCATCTTCCTATGAGCATAGTTCCCTTTCTATGTCAAGCTCGTTAAAAAATGAAATAGGTTCCCACGAGCACGTTTCTTTTCCTATGTCAAGCTCGTTAAAAAATGAAACAGGTCATTTCCCTTTGAGTCAAGTCTTCTCGTAGGCTTAGTACCTAAACCTTCTTTTCATCCGCCTATGCCTTAGGCGAATGAAATGAAGCTTGGGTGCATGTCTTCAACCTCTGGACGTTATGTTGAAGTCAACTCAATCGCCTCTCCACACCATGTTGGAGCTAAGTCACTTACTTCTAGCAATCATGCTGGGGAAATGTACCAACCTATGGATATCATGTTGAGGAATAGTCCACCAATGGGAATATTTTCGAGCATACTTTCTCTTAGATTTCGAGCTCGCTAAACCATGAAAATAACCTCAAGCATAGTTCGTTTTCTGTTACAAGCTCGTTAAAAAATGAAGCAGACATCATGAGCATTCTTTTTACCTGTCTCCGAGCTCGTTAAAAACAGTAAGATGGTGTTGAGCATTATTTTCACCTATATTTGAGCTCGTTAAAAACAGTAAGATAGTATTGAGCTTACTTTTCACTTTTTTCGTGCTCTGGTTAAAACATGAAAAGTGGTTTGAGCTTAGTTTTTACTTTTTCGTGCTCCGGTTCAAATATGAAAAAGATTCTAAGTGATTTTGATACCATTATCGTGCTCGTTAAAAATTTGAGTAAAAAGGTGTGTCTAACGAGTATAGGTTTATCACTTTATCCATCCTTGCTAGACTATTTACGGAAAAGGAATTGTGCCGAGTTTACTTTTTCCTTTATCGTACTCGATTATCAACCATGACAAAGTTGTTCATGGAGTCCTCTTTAAGCTCTTTTCAGACTCCTAAAATAAGAAAAGATGGCCAAGCGAAATTGATTCATTCACGCTTGTAAAAGGATTTGAATGATCATCTCCCTGGTGATAGTTTACCCATTTTTCGGACCAGGGGGCACTATTTACGAAAAATGAATACTCCAACCAATCATGACTGGAAGAGTCCCCTCTCGCATTGTTTTACCATTTTCCAGGTGAAGAAGCTAACTTTATGAAAAAGGACCTTTGGAGTCTTCTTTAGTTCTTTTCAGACTCTCTAAACATGAAATTGTTAAAATAATGTAACTGCGGAAGATATTCTATTTATATTATTGTATTCCTCCTACGGGAGTTGATGGTCATGTGATTAATAATGTAAAGGTCATTGAAAGAATCAATGTAAACACTAGTTCATGTGTCGGCTCAAAAAAGCCCCGAAAAGATTATTATATTATGTAATTGACCATTCAGTTAAACAAGTCGACCCCATTGGGGAATTAGTCATCTCAACGGAAGAATATAAATAGGCGTGCTCTCTCTCATTTGTACCACCTCATTCACTCAAGCAAGCTCGCATTAGTGGAGAAGAGAGTGGCGCACAAGCAAGGGAGTAGTTGTTTTGTCTTGGGGTTATCTTGTACTTTGTGATTTCTATATTGAGGAAGGCTTTGCTGGGTTTTCTACCCCAAGAGAGTTTCCCAGGATAAATTGTGTCTCTTGTCTTTTATGTTGTGCTTGTTTATCTTTCAGTGATTGTTTATATGCTATATGCTGCTCAAATGATAAGTAAAAACTAACATGGTATCAAAGCCATCCTGAAAGATTACATTGTGCAGCCCCTGTAACTGCAGAAACTAGGGTTTCTTATTCTAGGAGCCACCTCCACACTTTTGTCGAAAAAGAGAGTGAATCCACCTCACCTCCCTAAGGCGCATTTTTCTGTCAAAGCATAATTTCATTCTGAGCATTTTCATTTTTGGGTCCACCACTACAGCCCGGGAGAATTAGGGCATCAAGCTTTTGGATCATCTGCTCACTGTTTTTGGAAAAGGAGTACATTTCTCAACTCCTCTCGAGAAGGCGAATTTACTCATCTACTTAGTTTTTCAAAATCCCAAAGTCAAAAAATTAGGGTTTCTCTGACAAACCCTAGGTCAAGGAGGAGCAGATCTCAGAAGGGCAAATTTTCTGGTAAGTCTCAAATCTATTTCTATTTCCATTTGAGGTTCTCATTATAGCAAGATGACAAGCAATACCAAGCTTGATGAGAAGCTTGAAGGAGCTGAGAAATTCAGATCCTAGAAGTAAAGAGTCATGTTCATCCTTGAGGAGCATGAGCTAGAAAGTTATGTGAAGGAAGGACTTACAGAACCAGAGGGAGATGAAGAGAAGGCAAGGCATAAGAAGAATCTTATCAAAGCAAAGAGGATCATTGTGGATTCCATCAAGGATCACTTGATTCCCCATGTGTCCTCCAAGAAGACACCAAAAGATATGTTTGATGCCTTGACCAGTCTATTTGAAGGAAACAACATCAACAAAAAGATGACCTTGAGAAACCAACTTAAGGGTGTGAAGTGCATTAAGTCTGAAACCATGCACTCATATTTCTCTAGGGTATCCCAGATCAAAGAACAACTAGAAGCCATTGGGGATATGATAGAGGATGCAGAAGTTGTGATGACTACTCTAAATGGTCTCCCCCGAGATTGGGAACCATTTGTTCGTGGCATTTGTGCCAGAAAAAAGCTAATCAAGTTTAGACACCTATGGGAAGAATGTGTCCAAGAAGAAGAAAGAATAGTCGTAAGAGAAGAGAAGTTAAATAACGATGAAGACCAAGCTTTAGCTACTCATGCTAAAGGTGGAAAGAAAAGGAAGGACAACCCTCATCCTCAAGAGGACTCTCCAAGGAGACCCCAGAAGAAGAGAAGGACCAGAAAATATTTCTCTTCAATTGAGTGTTACTCATGCCACAAGACTGGACACATTGCAAGGAATTGTCCAAACAAACATGGACATCACAAGAAGCAGAAGAAGAGGTTTCATGCTCATGCAGCGGAAGTCAGTGACGATGATGACAAGACCAGAAATAATGAAGACTCCAGTGAAGAATATGTTCTTATCTCAACACTCACTGGTTCAGTATCTCATGGAAGTGATACTTGGCTAGTGGACAGTGGAGCTTCAAAGCACATGACAGGATACAAAGAATCCTTTTCTCATCTCATCCAGAAGGAATCTCCACATAAAGTAAAACTCGGAGATGACTACCAATATCCCATCAAAGGTATGGGAGAAGCCTCTTACAAGTTGGACTCTGGGAAGTCCATGAACATGAAGGATGTACCTTATGTACCTGGGTTGAAGAAGAACCTTATATCTATTTCAGCATTAGATAAGAAAGGTCTTCGAGTTGCATTTGTAGATGGTGAAGTTCTCATGTGGCCTAAAGGGAAGACTATTGATGATGCATTAGTCATTGGAGTAGAAGAAGGAGGACTTTACAAGCTAAAGGGTCATGCAGATGCAGCAATGATGGCTAGTACCATGAACCCCTGTGAGCTATGGCATAGGAGACTAGCTCATGTACACTACAAGGCCTTACCTATTGTGAGTACGGTATTAACTGGATTACCAGAGATCCAGGTGGATCATGAAGGAGTATGGAAGGGGTGTGCTCAAGGGAAGAGCACTAAGAACCCATTTCCAAGTAGTGACAGCAAGGCGAAAGGTATTCTGGATATTATTCATTCAGACATTTGTGGACCAATGTCCACCACCTCTCTCAGCGGGTATGAATATTATGCATCTTTTAATGATGATTATTCTCGCAAAACTTGGATTTACTTTCTAAAGAACAAGAATGAAGTCTTTGAAAAGTTCAAGGAGTTCAAGGCTCTCGTAGAGAATCTCTCTGAAAAGAAGATTAAGATCTTGAGGTCAGATAATGGAGGAGAATATACCTCAGGGGATTTCAAATATTTCTGTAAGCAAGCAGGGATTAAGAGGGAGCTCACTGTTCCTTATAATCCACAACAGAATGGTGTAGCCGAAAGAAAGAATAGAACAATCATAGAAACAGTAAAATCTATGATCTACGATCAAGACTTACCCATGCATCTATGGGCAGAAGCTGCCAGAACCGCAGCGTATGTACAGAATAGGATCTCTCATAGTGCTCTTGGCAACAAGACCCCTGAAGAGATGTTCACCGGGAAGAACCCTGAAGTCAGTCATCTGAAGATATTTGGATGTCTGGTGTTCATCCACATTCCAAAAAATAAGAGATCGAAACTAGACCCTTCAGGGAAGAAGGGAATATTTGTGGGTTATAGTGAGCAATCTAAAGCTTACCGCATATACATCCCAGGATTCCGTCAGATCGAGATTAGTCGGGATGTCACGTTTGATGAAGATTCAGCTTTCAACAAGTCTAAGAAGACTCATGAGGATAGAGAGGAGCAAGAGGCTCCCGGAATTGCAGAATCAACCAAAGAACCAATTTCAAATGTTGAAGGTGATCCTACCTCAGAGGATCATGACATGGCAGAACCTCAGAGACCTGAGGAGACATCTCATGTGGAGATCTCTCGAAAGAGAAGACCATCCTGGGCACGTGAATTGATCCAAGATGCAAGAAAGTATGGTGCTCCAGAAGGCTCCAGTAGAGAGATCAAGAGACCAAGGCCATACTCCAACTATGTAGCCTTGATGTGTAATCTTGTTGAAGAAGAACCAACCTGTTTTGAAGAAGCAGAAAAGAAGAAGAAATGGTTGGATGCCATGAATGAAGAGTATCAGTCCATCATCAAGAATGATGTTTGGGATGTGGTACCAAGACCGAAGGACAAATCGGTTGTTTCATCAAAATGGATCTTCAAAACAAAACATTCAGCAAACGGAAGCATTGAAAAGTACAAGGCAAGATTTGTAGCCCGAGGATTCTCGCAAAAGGAAGGAATTGACTATGAGGAGACTTTTTCCCCGGTAGCCAGATATACTTCGATTAGAACCATTCTTGCCTTGGTAGCCAAGATGAAATGGAAGCTACACTAGATGGATGTGAAAACTGCTTTCTTGAATGGAAACATAGAAGAGGAAGTATATATCGAACAACCAAAAGGATTTGAAGTAGAAGACAATAAGTCACATGTATGCAAGTTGAATAAAGCGTTGTATGGGTTGAAGCAAGCTCCCAGAGCATGGTATGGAAGAATTGACAGCTTCCTGGTGAGCTTGGCATTTACCAAAAGTAAAGCGAACTCTAATCTTTACTACAATATTATGAATTATGAATCCATGATACTATTACTGTATGTGGATGACTTATTTCTGACTCGAGAAGACAATCCTATTATTGAATGTAAAAAGAGGCTTGCAGCAAAATTTGAGATGAAAGACCTTGGCAAGATGCACTACTTTCTAGGTCTTGAGGTATGGCAGTTTCCAGACGATATTTTCCTGAGTCAAGGAAAATACACAGTTGAGATCCTAAAGAGGTTTGGGATGCTGGAATGCAAGGCCATGACCACTCCGATGGTGACAAATTTGAAGCTTATGAGTGATGCTTCTTCAGAGAAAGTGGATGTCACCATGTATAGACAGATTATTGGGTCATTGATGTATTTGACCAATACTCGTCCAGATATATGTTTTGCGGTAAACACATTGAGTCAATATATGGTAGAACCTAGGAATGTTCACCTGATTGCAGCAAAACATGTGATGAGATATCTGAAGGGTACATTGGATTATGGACCCAGATATGCCTCAGATAGTGAGTTCAGACTGTATGGGTACACAGACTCAGATTGGGATGGAAGTGCTGAAGAAAGAAAGAGCACTTTAGGATGTTGCTTTAGTTTGGGATCAGGTGTGATCTCATGGCTCAGTAGAAAGCAACCCTGTGTTGCACTCAGTACAGCGGAAGCTGAATATGTTGCAGCTTGTTCAGCTTGTGGTGAAGCAGTGTGGCTTAGCAAGATGTTGACAGGATTGTTCGATGCAAAGATTGATACTACGGAGATACTCTGTGACAACCAAAGTTGCATCAAGTTGACTGAAAATCCTGTGTTTCATGATAGATCAAACCACATCGAGATTAAGTTCCACTATATCCGGGATGTGTTGCAGAGGGGAGCTGTGAAGCTCGAGTATGTTCCTACAGAGGAACAAGTTGCTGATGCGCTGACTAAGCCTCTAGCTCGTGTGAAGTTTGAGTACTTTCGAGACGAGCTTGGTGTGGTCCAGAGGGACCTCTCTAAAAAGAGAGATTGATGATGCCTATCCGAAAGAATAGATGCCTGTCCAAGAGGGACGGAAGATCAGTACTGGCTGACTAATGGTTCCAGCTCCTGACTGATGGTTCCAGCTCTCATGAGCTGATTCCTGTCCGTAGGGATGGATGCCTCTCCAAGGGTGAGGGAAGATCAATATTGGCTGACTGATGGTTCCATCTCTCACGAGCTGATGCCTTTCCGGAGGGATGGATGCCTCTCCAAGGGTGAGGGAAGATCAGTACTGGCTGACTAATAGTTCCAGCTCTCACGAGCTGATGCCTCTCCAGGGGTGAGGGAATATCAGTACTGACTGACTGATAGTTCCAGCTCTCACGAGCTGATGCCTCTCCAGGGGTGAGGGAAGATCAGTACTGGCTGACTGATAGTTCCATCTCTCACGAGCTTATGCCTCTCCAAGGATGAGGGAATATCAGTACTGGCTGACTGATAGTATCAGTACTTAGTTACTGATTGTTACTGCAGGTGTTCCAGCTGATGGTGCTGCTAATGAGGTTGTTCTAGCAGATGGTGTTCCAGTTGACGATGATGTTGTTCCAGCTAATGGTGTTGCTTACGAGGTTGTTGCAGCAGATGGTGTTCCAGCTGACGATCATGTTGTTCCAACTGATGGTGTTGCTGATGAGGATGTTCCAGTAGATGATGTTCCAGCATGAGGATGATTGTTGATGATACCACTGATGATGATCATACTTCAGCAGATGATGATGTTGCTACTCCACAAATGATGCCCCAAGACAGATGATGATCCAAAGCCTTCCTACGACATATAGAAGTTCACAAGTCAGTTGTGCAGATGTTGTTACCCGCAGAATACCTTCCTAGTTAAGATGGAGTGTTAAAATAATGTAACTGCGGAAGATATTCTATTTATATTATTGTATTCCTCCTACGGGAGTTGATGGTCATGTAATTAATAATGTAAAGGTCATTGAAAGAATCAATGTAAACCCTAGTTCATGTGTCGGCTCAGAAAAGCCCCAAAAAGATTATTATATTATGTAATTGACCATTCAGTTAGACAAGTCGGCCCCATTGGGGAATTAGTCATCTCAACGAAAGAATATAAATAGGCGTGCTCTCTCTCATTTGTAACACCTCATTCACTCAAGCAAGCTCGCATTAGTGGAGAAGAGAGTGGCGCACAAGCAAGGGAGCAGTTGTTTTGTCTTGGGGTTATCTTGTACTTTGTGATTTCTATATTGAGGAAGGCTTTGCAGGGTTTTCTACCCCAAGAGGGTTTCCTAGGATAAATTGTGTCTCGTCTTTTATGTTGTGCTTGTTTATCTTTCAGTAATTGTTTATATGTTATATGCTGCTCAAAAGATAAGTAAAAACTAACAGAAATGACGTCGAGTTTACCTTCTATGGACTCATTAAAACTCAACATCAAAGGGCCCGCCATGGGATGAACCCTCTTTTCCCAGATTCAAAAAATGTTTGGGATTGGACTCATCCAAGGGATGAGCTTTACCGAGCATCTGTTTACCCTCTTCAAGCTCGTTAAAAAACAAGTGAGGCACTCATCAGTCATGATGGGGAAAAAAGGAATATTTTGTATTACACTTTATTCATGGAAGTACATAGTCGCTCTTGAACATGGCACTCATTTTGCATTTGCATTCAGTACTTGGGTAATCTGTTTGTCTTCGAGTTCTGCTGATTTCATGAGTTGTGTCACTCCTTTGGGTCATCCAAAGAATGCTTCTACTATCAGTCGCGTTGGGGGTTAGTGTCGTTCTCGGCATGTCTATACTGCCAAGTCATGCCATGCCCATGTTGAAGAGATGTTGATTGCTCATCATCTACAGTTAGTACACCTTCTATCATGTCGGTCTACCTTGAGTTAGTCTTGCACATTTGTCTACTGTATGATTCACTCCAAACATCTTTCATCAATTTTCGTGTCGATGATGGGGGATTCATCATGGCCCTCCTTCGACAGATTCATCTTTGTCAACCTCAACACATCATCCGAGGACTGAATCTAGAAACCAATCGAGTACCTTGGGCCTGCATGCCTCAATGGCAGTTCACCTCACTTTCAACATGAATTTACATCATTGACTCTTTGATTGAAAGATTTCATCAAGCGTTTGACTTCAACTCATTTATTCACGCTTGGTGATATGTACTATGATACCTTGGGGATCATTTACATTAATGGTGATTTCCCTCGCGCTTTTTAACGGTATACATCAATGACCGGTAATCAAGTGGTTTCTACCATGTTCGACGTCAAGACATTTGTAATCACATGGATAGGTTCGTATCATTGCGACTTCGACTTGAAGACCCTGGGGAGTCATGCTTTACCCAGGTTGCGATGGAGATTGTTTTGAGTCATATTACACGGATCCACTTTGTACTGGTCGTGGTTGTGTTATCATCTCATCATGGATCTACGCTTGTGTCTAGTAGCCATGATTGTGTTCAATCGGTCTTTACTACCATGGATCTGCAGTGTATTGGATGGCAGCCATTTTTTGTGTCGTATGAGACTTGTAGATCTTAGGGTCATTTCTACAGCAGCTCCTTCCAACCAGCAAGTCCTTGCCATTATTCTTTTCTTACTACAAAGCATTTCACATGTCTTATTTCCATCAGCTTCATGCTTTGGGAGGCATTTTGTTACATCAAAATGTCGTCACCCTTGGGCAAGTGTCGCAAGTGTTGCAAGTTCATTATCATGACCTAGTGTCGTCACCATGACCATGGTGCAAATGTCGACATCAGGACCTAGTGTCGTCATCATGACCATTGTGTAAACTCTTTGCTCTGACCCCTAAACTCATATTGGGTTAAAACACATTCAACTGAAGGTTATCCCTGCCTGGTTGACCCTCTCTGAGTTGGCTAGCACACTTCTCCTTCATCTAGGGTGTGTCGACGCAATTCCTAGTCAGCTAAGGTGAGCCACTGGCGCACTTTGTCCTCCTACAAGGTGCGCCTGACCCTCTCTGGTGCTCTGTCTCCTCTACCAGGGTGCGCCAGGGTTAGTTAAAGGTTATTTTTGGGGAGTCTCGAGGTCTTTCTAGATGTTTGTTAAGGTGGAGACTTATCCCTAGACTCTATGTGAGGTGGCATTTCGGTTCCTAACCTAATGGGAGGATCCCTTAACCATCTCCCCCTAATCCTCAACCTACCCTATCTCTTTAGCCCTATATAAACACCCCCTCTCTCCATGGGAGGCGGAGGAAGGTCTATGGTATCCTTATGCTGGTAGAATCCATATTGGTGATCCCTAATCATCTTGGGAAGCTTGTACCATCTTGGAGGTTTGGCTTGGACATGTTGGATGGAGGATGCGACGTTAAGGCTTTGGTTGTATCTTTCTCCTTTCTATGTAACTCCTTTTATACAGTTAATATAATCTCTTTCCATAAATGTTGTCTCATTGATAATGTTTAGAGTTTTCTTCCTTAACTGTTAGCTTAGATCAATCATATGAAATGTATGCTTTTACTGTTTGTTAGTTTCTCTGTGTCCAACGAGGTCTTGCAGCTTGAGATCTAACGACGCTGGAACATTGGATCAACAAAGAGCAAAGGGATCTGCAAATCTATGGTAAGTGATCTATCTATCTGTTTGCACTTCTATTTGATCTAGGAAAGTAGGTTATGTTCTATTTGATTTGTTCTAGATTCACTTTGAACTAGGGAGATCATGCCTTAAGTCCGCTTTCGGTAGATTGTCCGGCAACACCTTATTTGAGGGAAAAGTAATGAAGATGGTCAAGAAAAAGTGGTGCCCCAGCTCTACACAAACCTGGTGTTCCTTAGCAGGCCCTATCAAAGAATCCCATACTTTTGTGTAGTCTATGATTGGTTCTTTGAGTATCCTAGCCGCCTTTAGTTTTGGGGCCTTCCACCTTTCTCCAAAGGAAATATTGATATTATGAGACACTATACTAGGTGCCAAATTTCTTCATTGAAATTACATGTTTCTTGAAAGCGACAAGCCCCATAAAACATAACAAGGTAAATCTCTATGAGCCTTAATAGCAGGATCCATCATCCATGATTCAAAACATTCCAAAATATATACCCTATTCCACTGAAAAGACCCAATAACCATCTGAAGGACTTCATTCTAGATTGATTTGGAAAAGTGGCAAAAGATAAAAAGATAATCAACAGATTTTCCCTCTAATTTGCAAAGAATACATACGTTTGGTCCATGCTAGTTTCTTTTCTATCCATTATCTCAAGTAAGTGTTGAAATTTGTACCAAGGAAGTGTTCCTCTAGTCAATTTTGCCTAAGTCACTAAAAAGGGGACAAGGTACATAACCCTTGGATTAATTGCTTGAGAAAAGTAATTAATGTCACTTTAGAGTTATAAATTGACTTTTCAATTTATTTAAGTTGTGGTTGAGAGAGAAAACATTTAATGGAGAGAAAAGTGACTTTTCAATTTATTTAAGTTGTGGTTGAGAGAGAAAACATTTAATGGAGAGAAAAGTGACTTTTCAATTTATTTAAGTTGTGGTTGAGAGAGAAAACATTTAATGGAGAGAAAAGTGACTTTTCTCATCCATTGATAAGAAAACACTAGATTAAATGTGGGCCCTTGATCTAGTGTCCTTTCAAATACCCCAGGAAGGTGAAATGAAAAGACAAGGGAAAAACAATAAATAAGGCACCCCATTCCTCATTTACTCACTCAACCAAGAGAATTGGAGAGGAGGTCAAATTCATTAGAGGTGAAGTCGAGTTTGAGAGAGGGAGATAGCACGAATTCCAAGAGCTGAGATGGCTGGCACAATTCCCAAAACAATTCTGTACAACAGTTATTGGTGGCACAATTTTCTAGAAAGATTCTGGAACTGAATTCGAGGCAAATGTAGCAGCACTAAAATCGTGGAGTTGCACAGAGTTTGAGGACAAAAGCTGGCACAAATTTTGAGGAGGTTGATTGCACTTTAATTACAATCCGTACATCATTAATTTAGCAGGACGTACAATGTTTTTTGTGGCTGAGATAGCACAAAAATCGAGGCAAATTTTATTGTTGGCTCATTGGGCACAATAACCAAGGTAACCAAACCATACATGGAGCACATTTTTCAAAGTGAATTATGTACTGTACTGGCAGTTCTGTATTGTACAATTCAGCACAGAAATCGAGACAGTTTATGCACAGAAATCAAGTCTGTTCTGGCATTGTTTCGAGGCTAGAAATTTGTCATCTGGTTGAGATAAGTTTGGCTTACTGAGTTTATGATTTGTTGTACTTCTTTACTATTGTACTATTTCGAGAAGAAATAATAAAGAACATCTCTCTCATAGGTTTTCCAAGGTTGGGGTTTTTCCCTGGGCCATTTTGGCTAAAATATCCGAGTTTGAAATTTTCCTGTGCATGGCTATTATGTTAATTTTGTTCACAATATTTTGGTAGAACTTCTCTTGTGCTTCCAGTTCAGATGTGTTTATGAGTGAAATTTCATTTCAACTTTCTATGGTTGGATGAGATGAGTTATTAAACATTGTTAATCTGATTTTAACTTGAAAGTCTGTTAGAGAAGTGATTTTTCTATATGGTATCAGAGCCCTGTTAAGGGCAGATTGATTGACAACGATTTTCAGACATCGGGGCAGAGTGTGCATTGTTGGAAAAAAGCAGAAGCGAATGATGGCTTGCATCCGGTATGAAGATCGATTGGAAGGGATTTCCAACTACTTGCAGTGGAAAGCCCGACTGATAGATGTTCTCAAGGAGAACAAGTTATGGACCTTCGTCAGTACCACAATGGTTCCTCCCACAGCTGATCCTATAGCCCTTGACATACATGAGGTGAAGGAGGCCAGAACATAGAGACTGCGTCTGGATGGTGTTCGAGATCAACTCATCCCACATTTGGCAGAGAAACATACTGTTAAGGAGATGTGGGATACTTTGAAAGGTTTGTATGAGAATAAGAATGAAAATCGTAAAATGGCTTTAAAGGATAAGATTCATGGCACAAATATGGCGAGAGGTGAGAATGTAGCCTCTTACCTCACTATAATCAGACAAGTAAAAGATGAACTGAGTGCAGTTGGTGAGGTGATTCCCGATCCCGAGCTAGTGCATATAGCCCTGAAAGGCTTCACTAAGGAGTGGGATGTGTTCGTGAAGTGTGTAGTTGGCAAAGAGAACTTTCCCTCTTGGGAAAGACTGTGGGATGATTTTACTCAAGAGGAGATTGAGCAAGATAATGATGATCAAACGTTGCTTTATCAGCTAAAGGCAAGAATTCCAAGAAGGGCTCGGGAGGAGCTAAGCAGAAGAGGGACCTAAGCAGATTTAGGTGCTATGCATGCAATGATTTTGGCCATTATGCAAGCCAATGTCCTAAGAAGAAGAAGGGCAAGCAGGAGAAAGAGGAGCAAGTTGCAGCGACAGCAGAGATTGAGTGGTATGCTACACAATTCGAGAAAGAGTTCTCTCTTGCCACTGTTGTTTCGAGTTGCGGCAGTAGCGGACCAGTTGATACTGGGAAGTGGATTGTGGATAGTTCCTATTGCAGTCACATGACTAGGAGGCGAGATGCCTTCCTCACTTTTGAGACTATTCCAGAGTAGCTTGTACAAGATAGAGATGGGACAGTGCATGTAGTCAGAGGTTTGGGTCGAGTATGGTTCCAGCTTCAGTTTGGAGAGATTCTAGAGATTACAGGAGTACGCTATATCCCAGGGCTGCAGGACAACAAACTTTCAATTCCAGCCTTGGAGGGAGCAGGATATGCAGGTTTGTTCAAGAGTGAACACATCTTCATTTATGTATTGGGAGTGAATTCGATTGACCCTGTGCGTGGTTAGCCTACAGCAAGAGGATCTGGGTGGATATCAGATCCTGAGTCTCAGACAGACAGTGAGCGAGATGCTTCGAGGATTGATGTGGCGCTGAGTAGTCAGTCTGCGGTTTAGAGGAGAGAGCGAGACGCTCCAGAGATTATTGTGGTACCTAGTAGTTCATCTTCTATTCAGAGGATTCAGCAAGAGGCTACTTCCTCTAGTGCTGGAAAGAGGGTCAGCTGGTATGACTTGTCACTGATGGATGAGCGAGATGAGATGTCTCGACATGAGGCATCAATGTAGGATGCAGGACAGATTCCAGAGACAGGGGGAGCTTCTACTGCTGACAGTGTGAGACTGGAGAGAAGTTGATGCAGGAGCATCGACCCCCTCCAAATCAGAATGCGTTTCCAGCAGAAGAGAACGTGGCAAAGAGATCAGAATGCATTATTGAAGATGAAGAGCCTGGCGAAGAGGTAGATATCAAGAAGATTTCATACGGTAGAGTTGAGGTTGCTATTATTAGCAATCTGTTGCGTGATTTCAGGAAGTTGATGATGCGTTGGAGGTTCATCTTCCGCTATAAATTGTAGCCTAGGGGCATTTCAAAGGAGGCCATTAAAGAGAATGTGATTCAGGCCCGTAGGGATGCCAAGGCATCCATAATATATAATAAGAATTGTGAATTATTTTGTATCTTTGGAATTTTGTCTTATTTATGTGTTTGTATATAAACCTACATGTGAGATTGATGAACGAGCGTGTTAATCCTGGGTTTTGGGGAGGCACAAGGGTAGGTCGAACACAGGTTCTTCACCATCGATCACAGAATGGATCGATAGTGATCCATTGATGGAGCTGCCAAACCGTTTTTTGTTCAAAACGCCACCACAGCTGTAAAAGTCCAGAGTTTGAATGTCTGGCATATGGATTATGTGTTCTTGCATTCCTACAAGCAACTGGAGTCTATGAAGTCTGATAGTATACAACCATTCCTCCATAGAAGAGATAAGGTTTCGTTGTTGTCATGGACGCAATAAGTCCATATTGTGGGCTCATAACCCACAGGCCCATGAATTTAACGGACAGCCTGGATCTGTCCCCATCAAGTGGTATCAGAGCCCAGTGAAAGGTTCTGAGCGGAGGGTACTGTGATTATTAGATCAAAGAGGATCTTCTTTATGTCAAAGAGAAAGCTCTATGACACCACCAATGTACAATGGATGGCTTTGTTTCGGTGAGAAATGCAAAATGATGGTAGTACCTGTTGTCACAGGGATCTACGTTGTCATGGATATTATATTTAGAAGTCACAACGTAAAGGAAGAATTCATATGGTGATGCATGTTGTTTTGGTCACTGCACAAGGTGTTAAGATCTATATTGTCGAGCTTCGCAAATATATCAAGGAGATTGCCATCTATGTGAAATGGCATTGCTTCGTTTTGGAGGAAAATATATCCAGTGCAACGCTCAAGCTCAGACATTTACTCTTGGGAAACATGCTGCCCTTGATATCTATTACGGAGGAAGCTGTTGTCTGCAATGTGGAAAAAAAAAATTATTATCTTACGGATTTGCAAGTTTCCAAAGCAGAGATTGATAAGATCTTGCGACTAAGGAGAGGGAATTATCAAAGCGCACATAAATTTATTTGGAGGTACAATCTGTTGAGATTTGGTAAGTAAAAATGGTCATTATATTTTGCAGTGGATGATTTTGCAGGTAGCAGCAAGTGGAAGGTGAGAAGATTGCAGTGGCCTAGAGCAAGGAGTGCTCATACGGTTCCAGAAGAAAGAACCGAGAAGATGCCAAAAGACTAAGCCAAAGGAGAGACGCTTAGTGAGGTATCGTGTAACAAGTGGGAGAGATTTGTTACTGCAGAGGTTTCATTGCATCTCACAAATTAAGCTATTACAAGAAAGCATATGACCAGGAGGTCATAAATTTTGTACCTCGGGAGTCTGATGCAGGAGCATCGACCCCCTCCAAATCAGAATGTGTTTCCAGCAAAAGAGAACATGGCAAAGAGATCAGAATGCGTTATTGAAGATGAAGAGCCTGGCGAAGAGGTAGATATCAAGAAGATTTCATATGGTAGAGTTGAGGTTGCTATTATTAGCAATCTGTTGCGTGATTTCAGGAAGTTGATGATGCGCTGGAGGTTCATCTTCCGTTATAAATTGTAGCCTACAAGCATTTGAGAGGAGGCCATTAAAGAGAATGTGATTCAGGCATGTAGGGATGCCAAGGCATCCATAATATATAATAAGAATTGTGAATTATTTTGTATCTTTGGAATTCTGTCTGATTTATGTGTTTGTATATAAACCTACGTGTGAGATTAATGAATGACCGTGTTAATCCAAGGTTTTGGGGAGGCACAAGGAGAGATCGAACACAGGTTCTTCACCATCGATCACAGAATGGTTCGATAGTGATCCATTGATGGAGCTGCCAAACCGTTTTTTGTTCAAAACGCCACCACAGCTGTGAATGTCTGGCATATGGATTCTGTGTTCTTGCATTCCTACAAGCAACTGGAGTCTATGAATTCTGATAGTATATAACCATTCCTCCATAGAAGAGACAAGGTTTCATTATTGTCATGGACGCAATAAGTCCATATTGTGGGCTCATAACCCACAGGCCCATGAATTTAACGGACAGCCTGCATCTGTCCCCATCAGAAGTTCTAGCAGAGGATATGCCAGAAGGTCTTCCCGCGTGAAGCGAAAGCACTGAGCTTTGTAGCTCAGAATGATGTCCTTCATGTGATGATGTCTAACATGAAGAGACACTTGATTTGACCTTTCTAGAGCAGAGTTTAGAAAGGGTGGGCATCTCTGATATTGTGCGAGAAGCACATGAACCGACTTTGATATTGTGCGAGAAGCACATGAGCAATTTACCAGCTTTGGTGGGGGAGCAGTTTATCTTCTTCAGGGATAAGTTGGGAGAGAGGGAGAAAACCTTCCTTGGTAAGAGGGAGTGTTGAAATGTGTACCAAGGAAGTGTTCCCCTAATGACTTTTGCCTAAGTCACTAAAAAGGGGACAAGGTACATAACCCTTGCATTAATTGCTTGAGAAAAGTAATTAATGTCACTTTAGAGTTATAAAGTGACTTTTCAATTTATTTAAGATGTGGTTGAGAGAGAAAATATTTAATGGAGAGAAAAGTGACTTTTCTCATCCATTAATGAGAAAACACTAGATTAGATGTGGGCCCTTGATCTAGTGTCCTTTCAGCTACCCCAGGAAGGTGAAATGAAAAGACAAGGGAAAAACAATAAATAAGGCACCCCATTCCTCATTAATCACTCAACCAAGAGAATTGGAGAGGAGGTCGAATTCATGAGAGGTGAAGTCGAGTTTGAGAGAGGGAAATAGCACGAATTCCAAGAGTTGAGATAGCTGGCACAATTCACAAGACAGTTCTATACAACAGTTAATGGTGGCACGATTTTCTAGAAATATTTTGGAACTGAAATCGAGGCAAATGCAGCAACACTTAAATAGTGGAGTTTCACAAAGTTTGAGGAGAAAAGCTGGCACAAATTTTGAGGAGGCTGAATGCACTTTAATTACAGTCCATACATCAATAATTTAGCAGGTTGTACAATGTTTTCTATGGCTGAGATAGCACATAAATTGAGGCATATTTTTTTGTTAGTTTAGTGGGCACAATAACCGAGCTAACCAGACTGTACAGACAACACATTTTTCAAGGTGAATTTTGTACTCTACTGGCAGTTCTGTACTGTACTGTTTAGCACAAAAATCGAGACAATTTATGTAAATATTTGATCCAGCGATCACTACTCCCTCTGAATCAGTTTGAGATCTCAAGTGGTAAGAGTCTCTAAATCAATATATGTTCATAATGAAATAAAATCAAACAACTAGATCTGCATCTACCAACAACATATAAATGCAATCAACCACAATAGACAACAGATGTACCCTGGCACCCTTGCAGGAAAAACCAGCTAACTAGGGGGCTATCTTCTCTCTTGAGCCCAGAGCATATAGAAGTATAAAAAAAAGACAGTACAATACAGAATTACCTCAGCCGGTAACTCAATCCCTCTCTGAACAGGACAACCTCTAACTTGCATGCATCCAGCCGATGCATGCACTAACGAAGTATGCCATCACTGTCAAATTGGATCTGAGTGCTCTGACGGTGCCTCTCATAGATCTGCCCTCTCTAGATATCTCTGCTCTGATCTACTCGCTCTAAAGACTTCCCACTGATGAAATCGGCCCTCTCTGCATGCACAAGTGCGCCCTCCCCTCTGGATGTCAAATGCTCGTACTTCTCTGGATCTCAACAGATCTGAGCTCTGATCATCCCTAACCTTCCTCAAATCTCGAGGCAAGGCTATCCTGGAAGTCTCGGACTCCTAATCGGTCAATCCAGCTCACAATGAGCTTCTCCTCCTCAGAAAAAATGTCCTCCTCCAAGAGAACTCAGCCTCCTCCAATCTCCACAGTAAACTCACTGATGAGCTCTCTCAGCTCACAGATCTGGGTATCTAGTCTCTCTGGAACTGAAGGTCACTGATCTAGCTCAGATCTGACCTTCCTAGCTCCTGCAACAACTCCTCCCTATCTCAAAAAGTCGTCCCACATGGACACAGATTCGTCCTCCTCACTTTGGCAGTATCTCTCTCTAATGATACAACTGAGTAACCCCATCTGGGGACCCCTGCCTCTATAAATAATCTCACTGAAGAATTAGATTTGCCAAAACCCTAATTCTCGGTGCATGCAAAAGGTCACTTTTCATGCATGCATGCAAAAGGTCACTTTTGCATGCAGTCACTGAATGTTGGCAGGTCATGCACATCGCATGCATGCATGGGTCAGTCTCCCCTGAAGCTCTGCATGCAGCCCCCACTGGGCTCATGCCACTGAGTAGAGTGCATCTCACTCTCTACTCCACCATGATGCCTATGCAGCTAATGTACCTCCATGTAAGGCATCTGAACCATGGAGGACATCCCGAAGTTAACATAATCTAACACTCCCTCTTAATGAGGGAAGCCCTGACATTGATGCCTGGATCCAACAAGTCAACCACTGCTGCTGACACTGATGTACCTGATTTGCATGTCACTGCTCTCTGACCTGAAGATCTCTGATCAGTCTCCATATGTGTGGCTTCAAAAGAATCCCTATTGTTGACTCTGCCATTGCACTCTGACTCAGACTCCCTCTGAGTCTCTGCTACTGTAACCAACTCTAAAGACCTCTGTCAAGTGTATTTACTGCTCTGTAGATCATCTGCCTATGAACCTGAGTTGACTCAACTCTATAAGTCAACTCCCTCTGTCTCTGCACTAACTGAACTGACTGAGCTCTCTCCTGAGCCAAGTCCATCTCAACCATGTCATACCAGCTCACTCTCTGACTGGTGCCTGCATGAGCAACATGCTCATCCCTCTGATATGAGCCCAAGGGCTCAATCTCCATATCTCCATCACTGTTAAGAGCATCTCGCTCATCCAACTGAACTCCAAAATCACTGCCTTGGTCCTCATCATGATGATCATCTCGTCCACCCATCAGCTGAATAGGCTCACTCCTCCTGGCCTCATCTCTGTTGTGAGCATCTCACCCACCCATCTGCTGAACAAGCTCACTCCTCCTAGCCTCATCTCTGCTGTGAGCATCTCGCCCATCATCCCCCTCTGCATTTGAAGAGGATGCACTCAGCCATCCTGATGTGCCTGAGGTAGGTTGTCCATGGACCAAGTAATCACCATCGATCCTGTGATCAAGTAAGACTGGGTCTACTCCTCTAGGGTAGGTGAAGAACTGATCCCTGTGAAACACTACAGGGTATCCTGCAGCTGCCAATGATGTCACTGAGAGAACACTCCCTCTTAGTCCTGGAACAAAGAACACTCCTGAAATCTCCAAAAGCTCCCCACGGTCAAGCAGAAATCTCACTCTGCCCACACCAATAACTAAATGGTCAACCCCCTAACCAGCCTGAGTCAACTGTACTGCTGTATGCTCTAGGATCAGGAATGCATCTCGCACTCCTGTCATATGACTGGTGAGAGTACTATCCACTCTCCATCTCTGATCAACCTGAACCTCTGGTGGGCTACTGTCATGTCCTGACTGAACTGTGGCCAGTGAGAACTCCTTCTCAAACCGAGAAGAGAACTCATCAACCTCCTCTGTTGTTGCCACCTACTCATCCTTCGCCTGCTTCCCCTTCTTCTTATGCGGACACTGTCCCGCATAATGTCCATACTCATTGCAAGCCAAGCATTTGATCTTGCTCAGATCCTTCTTCTGTCTGCCCCTCTGCTTCCCACCCGCTGCGAGAGCAACATCCTCCTCCTCTAGACTGGCAGAAACTGAACTCTGAATGTACCCCCTCTGGGTCTCCTCCTGTGTGAAATCATCCCACAGTCGATCCCACTTGGGAAGGTTCTCACAACCAATGATAGACTAAACAAACACTGCCCATGGCACAGACACGCCATTCAAGGCCTATCGAACTAGCTCATTGTCCTCTACCTTCTCACTGACTGCTCCCAACTCATCTCTCACCTGGCAGATCTTGGTGAGATAGGTAACCATGCTCTCATCCTTCCCCATCTTGACGCTTCTCAGCTTCTCTCTGAGAACCATCTTCCTGTTTTCATTGGAGCTCTGGTACAGACTAGTCAATGCATCCCACATCTTGTCTTTGGTAGAGACATGTGGGATAAGGTGATCCTTGATCACATCAAGAAGGATCCTATGAGCCTTCACATTCTTCTTGTCATACACTGCTTTGGCAGTGGCATCAGACGAAACAGTAACGGGATTTGTTGTCGTGTTGTTCACAACATCCCATAGCTTACTCTCTTTCAACAAGAGAGTAATACGTGCCCTCAATGCACTATAGTTGGAGGCACCATCCAATCGGTCCTCCACTCTCAAACCAGTAGCCATACTCACCCAACTGAAGAAACTGTAACCCACAGTGAATCAAGAGTCTCTCCTTATCACAGAACTGGCAGATTTGTCTCAGATCTGACTACCCACCAACTGAACTGATAGATCTGACCTCTACAACCACAGATCTGAACGGGAATGTTCATACTGTTGATGAAATTGTCATTGATTCCAATATGGACTTGCAATGGCCCCGTAGGTCGTCATTGATGCCACCAAGTCCCTCTTGCAGTGCACAGGTATGGATGATCCCAGTACCCTCACATCCAGTGCTTTGGAGCACCTTGTACCCAATTGACAAGGTCCTTGTACCCACAAGGATGGATCTTGGAGCCACCACCTTGTTGACGATGTTGAAGGACCTCCTGGTGGTGTTGAAGCCCCTGTAGATAATGGAGAAGCCCTAAATGTGTTGGAGAAGCATTAATGACCCATTATGTGGTCATTCATGCTCTGATGGTGTCATGGTACCCCAGGAGAAGGTCTAGCAACCCCACAGGTGATGTCATGATGGATCTTGACCCTTGAAAGTCCTCTTGTATGGCTTAGGTGGTTGAAGAAGTCCATGAAGCCCTCTTGCCATGATCACAACGTCCTTGTACCCCTATCACTTGAGGGAATGCATGATTGGGCCCTTTGTATTGTTGGTAATGACATTGTGGGTTGATGGGGTCTTGGAATTCTTGAAGATGGTCCTAAGTGCATGAGAAGGTTTGGCACCCACTTACGTGGTGGTACGATGGCACTTATGATCTTAGCACACTCTTACATGTGGTACCCACACACTTAATGGCTTGATGATGGTTGCATGATGTTGGTACTCTTGCGGTGATGAAGATATATATAGTGAAGTATGTGGATGTGAAGACCATTGAATCCCTCATGCCTTTGATGATGTCCATTGAAGCATTTGACCTTGGAACTTATGCATAAGGTAATATGGTCTTTAACACCATTATGTGTGGGGTCTTTCACTCCTGTACAAATTGAAGATTTTAAGAATTAAGGACCATGTATTTGCAAATAAGCCCATCATAAGATGATAGCCCTCGTCATGTCGTTTCCAATGGTAGGTGGCACGTCACGTGGTTCATCATGGTTGATGAAATATGATTTTTTAAAGTTGAAGTACCTCATCTTATGGGCCAACCAACCAAACAAAATTAAAGTAAATTTTAAATTAAAAATTTTGACATGTCGGCTCCAAAAATTGTATGGAAAATATGTATACATGGAGGGCTCACGACCTCATTTTGTAATGTGAAAATTTTGAATTTGCTCTGAGGTTTTTCGGATCTGTTTGAGGAAGAAGCTCACTAAGATGGAGCAGGTGAACTGAGGCAACAAAATTTTGCAGCAGACTGTAATTTTTTTTATTTTTTTTATTTTTATTTTTTTGGGGTTAAAATGCATCCAATGTTGAAGGACAAGAAGAGAGTTCGTTGTTGTGTAAAATTCATGGACTGAGGAAAATGTTCATTGTGAAAAGGAGCAGACCCGAGTTTAATTTTTGGGGTTTTACCAGTGTTTGCAGCAGCATACATCTGAAGTGTTGGATGTTTTTCCACCCTATTAGCCCTGAGTTTGATGACATGTATTTGGGCTGAGGTTTCTTCTTTTTGGTGGTGACTGTTGGAGCAACAGCAGAGAATTTTTTGTTGTTTTTCTTATAAATCTCGGATGCACTTGTGGAGTTCTTTTGGGTGAAGATACATAGCAGCAGCTGCAATGAAGAAGGTGCCCTAACCCATGGAAGTTCGGACAGCAGACTATAGACCTTCCTCTTGGACTTTTTATCTTGCTTACACATACTTCTTTTGGGACATTCCTTGTCGGAGCAGACCATAACCAAGTCTAATTTTGCAAATTCTCTTGGGTTGAATGTGGCTGCCCTCCACCACAAATCCAAGCCTTCTACAGTCTGAACAGTATGTATGCACACAGCAATCATCTACAGCAGTTACATGAGTTTGATATGCACAAGTGATGCAAAGCCATGCTAATGATGACATTGCATGCCTTAAACTATGATGATGATGATGTTTATGATGCCTAACACTCGTTGATGATGATGCATGCTACACTCCTATACACAGTAAGGTATGCATACAGTTATGAATGTACAATACAGCATTGATGTGTGTAGTCTATCCTAAAAGCACGTACACTGTCTAAGGTTAACATGCACAGACAAGTGGCATATTGATAATTCCATTGTTACACTATGCATACTACAGAGATAAAGATCTAGGTTAATGTCTGAGTGCAATGATGATGATGCATGCTACAGATATAGTGGCATCTTTACAGTGATGAACATGTCTAATGATGCATGCTTGATGCTGACCACATGATGATGCCTTGTACACACTATGATGATGCTACATACCTGATGGTGAATGAGAGCAGTAGTAACCCTGGTGACCAAGATGCACATGAGCAAGATGACCAGCAGTGCAAACTTGATTAATGAGCAGATGAACAGGTGTTGATGAGCAATATTGATGAGCAGCAGTGATGAGCAGATGAATAGGTGTTGATGAGCAGTATTGATGAGCAACAGTGATGAGAAGATATGAACAGGTGTTGATGAGCAGCTTTGATGAGCAGATTGAACAGAGATTGACCAGCAGAGTGATGAGCAGTGCTTGACCAGCAGTTTTTGATGAGCTGATTGACAAGCAAAGGTTGATAAGCAGAGATGATGAGCATGAGCAGAGATTGAGCAGCAGAGGTGGTTGAGCAGTAGATTGATGACAATCAGTGATTTGCATCAAGCTTGCAAGTTGTGACTTGCACTTGGGGATTGGACTCCTCAAACCATTGTTAGTTGGAGCTAAGAAAACCGGGTTGGGTCCTGTCACAGAGTTGGTGCTCTCTTTATCAATTGGTGCTGATTGTAATAGAGAAGATTGTTGTCTTCCATGTACAATAAATAAAGATCAAATTACAAATATTCTTGTGTCTCTTTGATGTGATGAATGTGCTTATGACTCTTGGTTGATTTAACTGATGCATTTGATTATATAATGATTGATATGCTTTGATTGATTAAAAGAAGGTAAAAAGATTTAAATTGCTCTCACAATGATTCGCCCCCCCCTCAGTGTGGCCATTGTGTCCAACACAAATCTGGTAGATCTGGTCTCTATCTCCATAGGTCTACTAGATCTATCTCAGATCTAGTCACCACCACTGCAAATCTATGTGTGACTGCTCACCCTGATCCTCAACAGGGCTCTGATACCATGTAAATATTTGATCCAGAGATCACTACTCCCTCTGAATCAGTCTGAGATCTCTAGTGGTAAGAGTTTCTAAATCAATATATGCTCATAATGAAATAAACTCAAACAACTAGATCTGCATCTACCAACAACATATAAATGCAATCAACCACAATAGACAACAGATGTACCCTGGAACCCTTGCGGGAAAAACCAGCTAACTAGGGGGTTATCTTCTCTCTCGAGCCCAGAGCATATAGAAGTATAAAAGACAGTACAATACAAAATTACCCCAGTCGGTAACTCAATCCCTCTCTGACCAGGACAACCTCTAACTTGCATGCATCCAGCTGATGCATGCACTGACGAAGTATGCACTAACTGTCAAACTGGATCTGAGTGCTCTGACGGTGCCTCTGATAGATCTGCCCTCTCTAGATCTCTCTGTGCTGGTTTGCTCGCTCTGAAGACTTCCCACTGATGAAATCGGCCCTCTCTGCATGCACAAGTGCGTCCTCCCCTCTGGATCTCAACAGATCTGAGCTCCGATCATCCCTAACCTTCCTCAAATCTCGAGGCAAGGCTATCTTGGAAGTCTCGGACTCCTAATCGGTCAATCTAGCTCACAATGAGCTTCTCCTCCTCAGGAAAAACGTCCTCCTCCAAGAGAACTCGGCCTCCTCCAATTTCCACAGTAAACTCACTAATGCTCTCTCTCAGCTCACAGATCTGGGTATCTAGTCTTTCTGGAACTGAAGGTCACTGATCTAGCTTAGATTTGACCTTCCTAGCTCCTGCAGCAACTCCTCCCTATCTCAGAAAGTCGCCCCACATGGACAGATTCGTCCCCCTCACTCTGACAGTATCTCTCTCTGATGATACAACTGAGTAACACCATCTGGGGACCCCCTGCCTCTATAAATAATCTCACCGATGATATAGGTTTGCCAAAACCCTAATTCCCGGTGCATGCAAAAAGTCACTTTGCATGCATGCATGCAAAGGTCACTTTCGCATGTAGTCACTGAATGCTGGCAGGTCATGCACATCTCATGCATGCATGGATCAATCTCCCCTGAAGCTCCGTATGCAGCCCCCACTGGGCTCATGCCACTGAGTAGAGTGCATCTCACTCTCTACTTCACCCTGATGCCTATGCAGCTAATGTACCTCCATGTAAGGCATCTAAACCATGGAGGACATCCCGAAGTTACCATAATCTAACAGTTTATGCACAGAAATCAAGTCTACTCTAGCACATTTTTCGAGGCTGGAAAGTTGTCATCTGGTTGAGATAAGTTTGGCTTACTTAGTTTAATAATCCATTCCTCCAATGAGCGCTCTTTGATATATTTAGACCTCAATACTTTTCCCCATACGCCTTTGTTGAATAAAGGCCTCCACAAACTTTTGGTTGCCAAAGCCATAGATGTTCTTAAGCCCCCAATCTCTAGCCTCTTTTGTTCTCGCTAATTTTGACCATTTAATGAGTGGAATACTTTTTGTTAGCTTCCTCCTTGTCCAAAGAAAACTAAAGTCATTTTTTCCTAATCTTGTCCAAAATTCTTTTAGGAACATGTGCAATAGGTAACCAATAAACTAGAATGCTTTTTAGAACCGACTTTACAAGAATTATTCTTCCTTCACGGGATAGCCATCCGTGGCACTAACAAGAGACCCGAGCTTTAATTTTGTTATATTAAACATAATTAATTTGCATACTTGTAATCATTTGGCTTCAAGTTGAACCACGGGTACTTTACACAACCCTAATGAAAGAGGGAAGATATGTGAAATTTGATTTTTTAGCTCGAGTCCTAAGGCATTGAAAAGCATACAAGGTCTACTAAAGTTTACCTTTATTCCAGTCGCATTTGTTGAAGTTTGTAGTGAGGATAGGTGCTTCTACATTGGCTTGTGTCTAGCACGTGAAAGTATCCTCAAATTGTAACTCTCTTTGTAAAAGTAACTTTTATAATACTTTATGTAAAAGGTCAATTAGCCCATGGAATTGGAGGGCCCATGGTATTTGCATAAAGTGAATGTTATAAAAGAGACTATGGAGAGTTGTAGTAACGATGATGATCATTGTCAGTGTGTGTGAGATACATTGAGAGTAAGTGATAAAATCTAAGAGAGGGATTCTCTTAGAGGTTTTAGAGAGAGTAATTCTCTCAAGCTAGGGTTGTCTTTAATGATTGAGGCTTTGAGCACAGATTTCAATGGGAGTGAGTCAGTAGGGTCTTTGGAGCTCTGTAAACTGTAAGCGCTGGTTTAAATCTAAAATAAGAAGACAATCTGTTGTTGGTTTTTCCTAGGATTGGGGTCTTCGGGGTAAATCACACTACAACAAAATAGCCCTTTAGGGGTGTTTTGGCTTACGGGGGTCTTGGTAACCCCCCCCCCTAAAAGTTTTTTTCAGACCTTTGGAGGCGGTCTTTTAAAACCGCCCCTAAAAGTCATTGAAATTGGACTTTTGGGGGCGGTTTTTTTTAAAACTGCCCCTAAAAGTCATTGAAATTGGACTTTTGGGGGCCGTTTTTTTAAATCCGCCCCCAAAAGTCTTGAAATTTGACTTTTGAGGGCGGTTTTTGGGAAACCCCCCCTAAAATCCCAATTCTCATAACTTTTGGGGGCGGTTTGTCAAAACCCCCCCTAAAAGTCATGAGAATTGAACTTTTGGAGGCGGTTTTTTGGAACCCCCCTTAAAAGTCATGAGAATTGAACTTTTGGAGGCGGTTGTTTGAAAACCCCACCTAAAAGCCAATTCTCATAACTTTTGGGGACGATTTGTCAAAACCCCCCCAAAAGTCATGAGAATTGAACTTTGGAGGAAGTTGTTTGAAAACCCCCCCAAAAGCCCAATTCTCATAATTTTGGGGAGGGGTTTGTCAAAAACCCCCCTAAAAGTCATGAGAATTGAACTTTGGGAGACGGTTTGTTTGGAAACCCCCTTAAAAGTCATGAGAATTGAACTTTTGGAGACGGTTGTTTGAAAAGCCCAATTCTCAAGACTTTTGGGGGCAGTTCTAAAAAGACCCCCCCTAAAGGTTTTTAGGAAGGCGGTTATTTAAACCCCCCCCCAAAAAAAAGTCGTGAGAATTCTCATGACTTTTAGGGGGGGGGGGGTTTAAATAACCACCTTAAAAAACACCTTTAGGGGGTGTCTTTTTAGAACCTCCCCCAAAATTCATGAGAATTCTCATGACTTTTAAGGGGTTTTTAAATAACCGCCTTCAAAATAACCTTTAGGGGGGGAGTTTAAATAACTGCCTTCAAAAACACCTTTAGGGGGGATCTTTTTAGAACCTCCCCCAAAATTCCTCATTGTTAATTTCTTGGTCGATATTTCTCATGACTTTTGGAGGGTTTTAAAATAACGGCCTTCAAAAACGCCTTTAGGGGGGGGAGTTTAAATAATTGCCTTCAGAAACACCTTTAGGGGGGGTCTTTTTAGACCTCCCCCAAAATTCCTCATTGTTAATTTCTTGGTCGATATTTCATGTAGTGAACAAATTACTTAGTTGATAGATTATATAGTGAACAAATTACTTGGTAATTACTAACATATATTAATGATTTTTGCATTGTATACAAAGAATGCATTGAGTACTTTGAACTTGATGGATAAATAGCTTAAGTGGTTGAGTGCTTTGAGTTTCATTCATGAGGGAGGGATGAGAACTTCCAGGGGGGTCAAGAAGCCCCATGGTTGTTGGGAAAAATCATGGGGCATCATGCCCTATTCTACAATAGTTAGCCATGAGGTTCCTCTCTCAAGTTACTTCATCCTCTTGTTGTGAGAAGAACTGGAGAACATATGGGAATTTGTACAGTTTGAAAAAGAGCAGGCTTCAACAATCTAGGGATGAGCCAAAGGTTAGATGTTAAGGTTAGGTACGAGGTGAGGGGGTTAGAGGTTTACGCTTCCAAGATGCTTGAATTCATTGCATGAGTCAAGTGTGACAAGTGCATGAGTCATTTACATGCATTAGTTATGTTAGGTTAGTGTTTTAGTGGCATTATTTATGGTGGCCATTTCAATATTTGTAACATTGAGGATGGTTCTCGTGGCTTAGACCATGTCCTATGAACTAAACTTAGGGTATAATGCCATGTTAATTTTCCATGGGGTTGATGGTCCATGTATGTTAACCTAGATTACCACATAAGAATCTCTAGCCTACATGTGAGATCATCATGACCATCATTGTCATCATCGTCATTGTCATTGTTGTTGTGGGTTTGTCCATGGTTATGTAAACCAATAAACCAACCATGGTTTAATATTATAGGTTATGTAAACCAATCATTTTGAGATTTGTAACACCAAAAACTAAAATTTTCCTTCCAAGTTCAACGTGCTAGTTATTTTCATTCCATCACCCTTTCTTCTCATTGTTTTCCCCTTTAGGTGAATGATGACTCAAGTGGCTTCCAATGGACAACAATGGCAACAATAAATCATAACATAACACAATGCCAATATCTAAGGCCTAGAATATATTGCAAACTAATGAGTTGGATGAATTCAAGATGCAATTACAAGAATTATTAGATAGAGGGTTCATATGACCAAGTGCATCACCTTGGGTAGCACACATATTGCTAGTCAATAAGAAGGATGGAACCTTTTGGATGTGCATTGGTTATAGAATGTTGAATAAAGTGACAATTAAGAACAAGTACCTCCTACCCAAATTGATGATCCTCTTTATTAACTCAAATGGGAAAAAGTTTTGTCAAAGTTCGACTCAAGTTTTGGGTATCATCATATGAGAGTGGAATAAATTAGCGTACCAAAGACTTCTTTTAAAACTATATATGGGCATTATGTGTTCCTAGTTCCCCCCTTTGCATTGAAAAATGCTCCATACTTTTCATTTAATTAACAAATGATGTGTTCCAAAAGTTTTTAGACAAGTGTGTTTTGGTATTCATTGATGACATCCTAATATATTCTCAAAATGAGGAGGAACGTAACACTTATTGCATTTCTTCCTATTGTTGTAGAAGCTACGTGAATACCATCTATATGCTAAGTAAAGAAAATGAAAATTCTTTAAGAAGGAGATTAAATATATCAGGCTTGTCATATCTAAAGAAGGATTAAAGATACACCCTAATAAGATCGAAGCTATGTCTAGTTGTACAACCCCAAAGAATGCGACCAAAGTAAGAAGCTTCTTGCATTAGTTGGATATTATCAGAGAGTTGTCAAAGGATTCTAAAAAATTATAAGATCCTTGCCGAAATTACAAGATAAAGGTGTCAAATTCATGTGGAAAACCATACATGAAGAAAGATACCAAGAACTTAAAGAGAATTCTCATGACAACACCTATAATGATACTTCCTTGCTTTGATAAGGATTTCCTGGTATGGATAAATGCGAGTGGTGAGAGCATTTAGGGAGTGCTCATGAAGGAAGGAAAAGTGGTAGAATATGAGTCTAGGCAGTTAAACATTCACAAGCAAAAGTAAGCAGATCATGACAACTTGGATCTCTTAGTAACAACAGATTCCCATGTCCTAAATGCATGGAAATATTATTTGATTGATAAAAAGTTTGAATTATGAATAGAACATGAGGTCTTGAGATACTTGTAGACTCACCCACCATTGTTGTTTCTCTTCCTTCATAATTTGGCCTTTCACTAGACTACACTTTCCTAAAATACATGCTTGATTGATTACATATATGTTCACCATATTTACATGCTTTGTCAACAAGAAATAAACAAATATTTTCCTTCCAATCACACAAAAATCATAAACATTGTATGTAACAACCATTTTTCAAGGAAAAGGGCAGATAACCTACAAATAAAAGAGCATTTTTCAAAGAGTTTGAGGTGGGGATTTATGCCATTTTTACATACATGTTTCAAGAATGCACATCCATTCTAAAATTCATGCATGTTAATAATTCACACGCACTCTAAAACACGTGCATGTTCCTACTACAATGGTGCTAAACCTATATAACCTACCATACTTCCAACCTCAATACTCTCAACCTTAATCCATAGCCTCTAACACCTAAACAACATCACCACAAATAGACTCTATGGGAAATTTCAATCCTCTTATTACAGATATGGGAAGCATTCATAGTATTTTCATAGTAGGATTTGGTATCAAGATCAGGTATGGTGTTTAAGACATTGTGTTTAGTGTTAGATGCCTAGAATTTCATTTATGAGATAAACAATTTAGGCTATGTTGACTACCATTTAGGTCATTTTTGTAACCTAAAGTAACTAATTTGTAACCCTCGAGAGGTTGGGTGGCATCATGTTTGGCCTTGGTTGCTCATAAGCTTTATTTATATGATAAGGCTTGGATTTCCTTCCTTGACCATATCAATGTCTTGAGACCAATATGTAATGCTTAAAATGTTGACATGAAAGAACTAGCTGCATGATTTACCAGAGGCTAAGGATACCCTTGGTAAGTCATGTGGTGATTCGAGGAATTATTCATGGCTTTGGATTTCTCAATTTTTTTGTTTATGGATTAAGGCATGGCCTTATTCCCTTTGTCTTTTTCAAGGCCATAAGACACATACATAGTGTTCAAAACCACCAAATGGCACCGCCATCCCCAATCATAGGCCAAAGATACCCTCAATGTGAGGCCATCTCTAGGTGTTCAATGAAACTTATTTGGCATTAGATGTCTAGAAGATTCCTTTAGGGCTTGAGGTTCAACTTTCCTTACCTAACCATGTCCAAGGCCCTAAGACTCACAACCATGACGAGAAGCTAGCCATAGCTCTCATTTTTACGGTTTAGAATCTCTGTCATTACATCCTTAAGATAAAAACCAAAGTTGTTGCGAATATGAACTCCATCTTTGATCTCTTGATCTGAAACCTTATTCAAGGCAAGGTCGCTAAGTGGATTGTTATCCTTCAATAATATGACCCTGACCTCATGACCCCAAAGAGTAAAAAGGCTTCAGACATGGCAAACTTCATTTTGGATTTACCTTCCAATCTTAATAATCAATGTATCAATGACGATCTTTCAAATGAACATTTGTTCATCGTTTCTTTGGATGGACCTTGGTATGGGGACATCCTCATTTACCTCCACACTCATAAGTTCATTCCTCGTCTCTCTTGTGATTATTGTTGTCAAATTCATCACAAATCCCCCTGATACCTTCTTATTAGCAATGTTTTATATCGATGAGTCAATACTATCTTACAACAAAGCCTCACTTTCGATGAGGTTGAAGAGGTCTTGAATGACTACCATAGTAGTAGTTGTGGTGGCCACCTCTCCGGAATGGATACTGCCCAAAGGATAATCTGTGTCGATTATTTATTGCCTACCTTATTTTTTGTTTGCATAGAGGCAGTGAAGCATTTCTAGAACTTTTAGCTCTTCACTCCCTAGGAAAGACTGAGTTTTGTGGGTGAGTTTTATTTCTATCATCTTTGTCATTTCTTCATCACTATTCCTCGCACCAACGTTAATGTGATGGGTGTGCTTGTGACAAGTGTCATGTTATGGGTGGGCATAATTGTCATTTTGGACCATACTTTGGGTTAGGCTATGCATGCAAGGGTTAATATCTAGTTAGGGTACAAGTTTGTCTTCTCTGTGTTGTGGACAATTCCACATACGTAATCTAGTGTCCTTTCCTGCTTTGCTCACTAGTTTCATGCCCTAAATCTACGCATTAAGAAAGAAGTTGATCTTACTTGGATGAGAGAGACTTGATCTAAGTGCTTTGAAGATATTAGGGAAATGTTGGTATCTTTCCATGTACTCATTCCACCTATGATGACTTCCCGCTCATATTTTATAACTTTGATGATCAAAGCCTTGAGAGGGATTATTAATCAAAAAGATGAAAATATAATCAACGCCGCCATCTACTATATTGATATTTTGTACTATAGTCATTTCGATGGTCACACCATCTCCCAAAATATGATTTGTGTGGGCTACTATTGATCGACCTTGATGCATGATTATTTCTCTTCATTTGTATACTCCCTTGATGCCAAATGCATGAACTTGAGATCCATGTCCCCATTATCTCTTGGTACCTTGTATCTCCAGTTTCCTCATTTGTGACATGGGGTCTCAATCTCATTGGAAAGATTAACCTTGAATCATTGAAACAACCGTTAATTTTTTTATTTTTTTAATGCACTAATAATTATTATGTAGAAATCGCCAATTAAATAGACATTGTAAATGAATAACATATAATGATATATTTAATAATAGTGATATACTTTCCCCTTTTTCAACGGAATTTTCTTTCCCATTTTTCAATGGGATTTTCCTTCTTTATCCACATTTAGATTGAATCACATCTTAAATGGTTATTTAAAGAAGCTTTTCCACATGGAAATCACATCTTCAGTTGTTAGTCAAGCAAACAATGTCTTTGTATTCATCTTCTCTCCAGTATCATCATCTCCTCTAACAATGTTTCAAGGGCATATTCACTTGGATCAAGCATATACTTAGAAATCAAAATAAATACAAAGAATATGGCTATTAGGAAGTGATATTCTCAACATGGCTTGGGAGATCCACATTGCATCTACATGCTCTAATGAAAGAGCAAACCACCCATATGAGAAACAACTATTTGTGAACTCGGTATGATTGTCCATACCTTTATGTATGGAAGTAACGTGATTGATCAAGAGTCAAACCCTGCAATAATAGCTATAATTTTTTTCTTAATCTAAAAATCTAAAGACTTGAACCATGAACATCTCGTTTTGTATGATCAACGACGGGATGCATCTCAGATGCAACCTACTAACCCTCATAAATCTTACAAATTATCTTGATGGGAACATTTTAACTATTTATATATGAAACTAATAAGAAAATTCTATCGATCCAAGGATTCGACCACTAGGCTCAAGATTTGTGTTGTTCTAACAAGTGAGCTTAGAACCCTAAACTTTTATATGTTCCTTCTACACATCACCATTGTATCCCTTAAATGGATCCAGTTTCTTCTCTCAATAAAAACATCGAAGGTCCCCTAAATCGATTTGCAGAGTTATAACTAGTCACCTTGCTTCTTTCAGGGGAGTCTAAGTGCACTTGAACACCAAGAATCCTGAAGTAGAAATAGAGAAGTCGAGCAACAACATTCCACACTACTTGTAGAATCATGATAAAATTGTTGGCATAGCCATCATCACCATCTTAGTCATCATCATCGTATTAAATACACCACATAAATAAAACATCATTGCCATCATCATCATATTAAATAAATTCACATGTATAAAACAACATTACCATCATCACCATCAATCCAAAATTACAATTTTGATCACTAAATTCTAATGATGAAAAATTAATAAAATCTAAAATGTAAAATGTTTAGTCTTCTTTAAAAAAAAACTACTTATCAAAAAACACAATAAAAAAATATTAAAGAATATTAAATAAAGAAATATAAAAATAAATCAAAATCATAAAATAAAAACAAAATCTAAATGGAAAAACAACAAAGAACAAAACCTCTGCCCCAATATGCAGGCCCGACTGCCTTGATCCCTTCAGGAGGGGCTCGATGCAAGGATGCTCAACAGGTCTCTGAAGGGAGAAGGAAGATACTAAGGGATGAATGGTCTTGTTTTCAATTGTGGAGATTCTCAGGTCTGATCGTAGGTGTAGCATTTGAAGAATGCTCAGATTAGAACTGCGATCTAGTATCACAACTTGAGGAGAACACCAAATCATTTATGACTGAGGAATGGCATTTCAAAATCTAATTGAGAAAGAGAATCGTTCGTCTCAGTACTTGCAGATATTTGGTAGCTCTGGACATTGAAACGATCTGTTAGGGTTGAAGTTACACAGAATCGCCATGGATGTGCGATGTAGCCAGAGTTCTGTTGATTAGGGATTCGTTTGAAGGTTGTTGTTCCAGAACTGAGTGTGCATTTATAAACCTAGGTATTTTCATACAAAAGATTCAGGAATCTGAGGTTGCGCCATCAAATTCCTTTCAATATAAATTCTGGCAATGCTTGATGAATTCCTGTAATACTTCATCGTTTCCAGTAAGTTAGATTCATTCTCTTAATTTACAATTTTCTATCAATTAGTTGTTTGAGGATGCAAGTGTGCTCCAGATTTGGGGTTTTTCCACACAACCGTGTTACATATGCCAACAAGTAAAGTCTTAGATTTGCCAACATTTAGTAATGCTATTGTTGATATTTGACAGCATATGGAGTTGAGTATTTGGAGCAGGTCTATGGTCTTGCCCTGCATCATTTATCAAAGCCAACAGCAGATGAACCCAATGCCCGATTGATATAGGGAAATCAAGACACATTCACAATCTAAGAAAACTTCAGTAGACCAAAATCTGTATGTAATCAAACTAAATCCAGCTACCCAGTTGTAGAAACTCATTCTGTAACACTAACTCTCAGACATCCTTCTTGAGAAAACCCAATGTCTGATATAAGGCAATCCAAGCTTCAAAACACCCTCGTAATCTATGAAAAATCCTCTTAATCTTAACAAAATCCAATAACCCACAGGAAGAAACTTTACTCTGATACAGGGAAATCCAAATTGCCCAAAAGAAAAATCCAAAGCCTAGTTCAGGAAATTTTCCTCATGCTAGTGGAAACCCAATGCCCAATAATTTAAAACTCAAGTCTGCTACTGATTTTGATATAATGTCGATAGATCGTATCCAAGTTGCAAATGTTTTACTACGAGAAATGAAAATCCAAGGAAAAAAGAAGAATTGAAACCAACCTTTGAGGTTTGTAGCACAATTTGTTCATTTCAATAACAACATTTGCAGTAAACCTCAACAGCATACTTTTCCACTCTCAGGTTTCCATGTTCACTGGTTCAGTAACAACCTTTGTCACTCTCTCTACTTAGATATCAGTCACAGAATTCAAACGAATTTTATGGGACTAATGGTTAAGAACATGTGTTTCTTCCTAGGCAATCATAGGTTCAAATCTAGAGGGGGTAGAGCATGTACATCTCCTTAAACTTTAGCAGTTATATCGCTGCACATAGGGGGATCCTATATCCCACGAGCAATATAATGTGATATTTCAATGTGAGTTTTATCCCTACAAAGTATATGTTTGCTAAATCTTAGTTTTGTGTGTTGAATATTTTATGTGGCTACACCTATAAAACCAACATTTGAGCTACAAGAGAGGGCTAGGTCTAACCTATTGAATAGCGTAAAGGAGTTTGTGTCCAAATTGGGGGTTGAACATTACATCATCTTACATACTACATCAACATCTTGAACACCTATTTCAATTGTAAAATCCCAAATTATAAAATTAGGTATTGTCCCACTATGGTCGAATCTAACATTCTCTCTCCTATAGATGCTTTTGTACTTTAGGATATGGCCAATAAGGCCTTGACATGCAATGGATAGGTCTAGGTGGTTAGATTCCAACATGGTGCCTACACCCAAATATCCATAGGCCAAGCCCCAAGGGGAGGCATGGCCAATTCCTAACGAACCTATAGAGACGGATAAAGAGTTTTGGAGATGGAGAAAGACATTCCCAGCCCTTCTCAAGCCATTGCCTCTCAAGCGGGTGGATGAAGAGCCAAACACTACTTCTATCATTCCACTCACATCTGAACTTGGAGGCAATTGAATACCTTAGGTGCCCTAAAAAAATCTGAGATTCCTTATAGACTAGATGCTCATGGTAGGATTTCCAGTCGAATATCAGTACATCCCTTATTAGACTGTTTGTTGGTAGTGGTTAACTTTTTCCATCATTACGAGTCTAAGGTGTGGCATTTATCAATCCTGGATTTACCTATTTTTCTTCATCTACAGAGTGCAAGAAGTTAAATGGACCCGATATATGTATAATGTACTAGCATTTGAAGTGTTAAAGATAATGCAGTTGCGAGAGCAACTCTCTGAGAGGATGGCACCCTAGTCAATTAACTAGGATTCCTGGTCAGCTATCCAGGTAGTTTAAGTCCCTAGCAGATATCTAGGGCCCCTAGCAGTTATCTAGGGATTTTGGTCTGGGACCAAGCAGTACAAGCCATGGTAAAATCCCCTAGCTGATCACTAGGGCCTCCTAGTCAGTTACACCAGAGAGATTCTTGGTTTGGAACCAAGCAGCATATGCCCCTAACAGTTATCTAGGGCCGCCCTAGCTTATATCTAGGGTACTTGGTCAGTTAACTAGGTGGATCTTGGTCAGTTAACCAAGATAATGATGTGTTATGCTCTCCTCTCCTAGGTCTTCGAGATGGTTGAGCTAGGTTGTTTCCTCACGGGACTAGCCACCCTTGATAGAGTCACTAGCATTTGACCATAGGAGCAGTCAGGAGGATCAGAGGATCACATCATCCAGTTTGAACCTTCCTTATATGGTGATAATAAAACTTCCAGTTATTGCATGGGACACTTGTGGACCATAGCTCATATTGTCACCTTAAACAATTAACTTTGTTGGTTGACTTCAATGTGTTGACAACTCCATGGGGTTCAGTACAACCCTCAAAATTTGTAGAATGTACATGCATGTGCTTGAATATAAAAGCATTCAATAAATAGAGAGTGGGTGCTAGCTACCCAATATGGCTTGCAATTGGCTGCAAGCTAAGGGTAAAGATGATGCCAAGAAATCCTGGTGTCCTCAGTCAAGTTGTTCCAAACTTCTAGATTGTATATGGCATTTGAAGTTAGTGCCTTTCATGGTCCAACCCAAAACTAGATTGGAGATATAAAGTGGCTTCTCAAAAGTGGCTCTGTCGGTCCAAGATCAAAACAGACTAAACCCTTCTGTGAGTTCTTGATGATGAACTACAACCTGCAACATAATGATTTTCAAAAAGGGTTGAAACAAATCCACTTTGTCAAGAGGCTAATGTCAACGCCCTGATGTTTGAAACTATTTCTAGGCATATAATATTTCAACAGTCCTGCCTTGATTTGTTCAATTTGGATTGTGCAGCTCCAGTCCTGCACAAACTTGCCTTATATGCATGTTAACCCTGTACTTTTTTTTTGTCCCTTTTTTAAAACAATTCTTAATTACTTTTGCAAGGTCGGGATCATTGGCATTCCCCTCAGCATCCAAACCTATAGTTTCCAGCCAACGGGCATCTAACAAAGTCTCCAAGTCCTCAACAAGAAACTTTTCAATATTCCCGGGCATTTTCCCGATTATCTTTGCAACTGTCAAATGGGATTTTTTCTAAAATGACCAATGCCTATTAGTCATCATTGTTAATGATTTTGATTCACCACCTATGTCTGATTGCAACTTCTAACAATATGACGTCATAGTACAACACTCTTCCACAGGAAGAACTTATTAATTTAGTTGTGGCCTCAAAATGGTCCCATTGCAGGTAAGCTGGAAATATCACCTTGGGTCCAATCTAAATGTCTCATTTTTTTTGCTTTTCAAAACACTTGAGTTTCAAATGTCAGTGTTTCTGCACACTCCAGGACTGTTTAACCACCTTGAGGTTTGCACCCTTAGTTTTTTTATCCCTTTGGGTATAGATGTATCTATGCTAGTTGGAGGACAGTGCAGTTAGGTAACTATTATATATTGGAAGATTCTGGATGGGTTTTGTCTCAAAAATTCTTCTTACAGCCCAAGGTTGTGCTTCAATTATCTCATAATCAAATGTGGAAGTACATGCCTACATGTGGATGTATTTACTTACAGGTAAAGATATTGATCCAGATTATTGAGCAAATGAGAAAGGTTGTCATTGATGTCAAGGCAGAATCCATTAATGACAAAGGTTGTTGACATGGACAGTGGCAAGATGATGTGGCAAATTACTTAGATAATGATGATGACTAGACTTGATGGAAAGCATTATACATGACATGGCAAGCAAGTTAATGAAAAATGTACATTGATATCAACATGAAGACAGATGAGCAAGAAGACCCTTGAACAAGTGGATTGTTGAAGTGATGACAAGTGGACATTGTCATTGGGATCATCATTGTGAGAAAGTGAAGTGTCCTAAACAAAATCTAGCAGCCCATGTGAAAATGTCTTAGATGTTGAAAACATGAAGATACATGGTGAAGTTGAAGCATCCCTTAAGAGAGCCCTAATAATGAAGGTTTGGGGTTTAGCATAGCGCATCCAAGGAGTATCTCAGGGCAGTCTTGGAGAGTACAACTAAAGCTAAAAGAGGCAGAATAACAATCTTTGTGCTCTCTAATCAACACCCAACCCAATTCTAGAAATATCCTATAGTAACAAATCTGGAATATGAGTCATCATTGACAATACATTCCACCTTATAATAGCAGCAGATTTTTAACCCCTGATAACACTCTAAAGTATGCATCATGATCACCAAAGAGATAGATATAATTTTTTTTTACCTGGAGTTAACATCACAAATCTTCCGTGTTCATTTGCAAAATGAGAGGAAGAAGGATGCAAACTGATCTTTTAGAAAAAAAGAATTATGTCCCACATATTTGAAATGCCAAATTTATTGGCTAGAGAAGAGATGTATGGTGCCCAAGTCATTCGTGTACTCAAAATGGTGGACAATGATGGCTTCTCTTTTGTTTGGACTGTGGCCAGGATGTTACTCTAACTTGGCCTCCATAGTCTTGGTTGCTTGCTAGATGACCTATAATATTGTAACATTGTCACTGAGACACATTTTTCTCATGGAGTGTTATCCATTTCACCTTGTAGGGTTTACCCTTCTTGGTTCTCTACCTTTTTCTCTATTTTATTCTCTAATCTTTCTTTCTTTCTCTCCTAACTTATGATTCCAGAACTACTTACCAATGCCCTAGGCATTCCACATTAGTGTTGTCAAATGTTGTTCTTTCTTGTCTCATTGACCTATTTTTGGTCATCTGTGGACATCTATATAATTTTATGTCATTTCACTGGAGTTGATTGCTCTGGACTATGGTCTGCGTTTTCTGGGTGATTACTCATGGACATAGCCTGAAGTGATGCTCTTGTGGGGTTAAATTGTTTCCATTTGCGCTGATGTTCGAGCCATGAGCTAATGTATATGGTGGGAATAACTAGTGCTTCAATCTATTGATTGTTTTCTTCCTATGGTGGGGAGAACTAGTGCTTCAATCTATTGATTGGTGCATTTGATTGTTTTCTTCCTATCTTCGAAATTTATACTTCCAAGTCATTGAGAACCTGTCATAATATGTTGTAATTTGAGGTTCGTATTTATTAACTCAGTTAGTATCAAAATATGCAATGATGAGCTTTCCATTTTTGTCAAACTCAAAAAATAGAACTCGTGTCTTTTGAGTTGAAAAACTCTTAGAAGGTGGATGATGATTGGTCATGAGTATGCAAGAGTTAAACCTCTGTCAACTCAAACCTAAGGAAAGTCATTCAAAATGACTTGAGGGAAGGCTAGCCTTGAAATACACAAGGTTGAGAGCCTCTTATACATATCCTTTCAAATGGGAACATTTGAAAAGAGGAAAAACTTTGGCTAATTTAGAGAAGCAATATTACTTATCAGCAATGCAAAGTTTTTCTACCTTTTCTTAATGCTTGGATTAGAATGTTTCATCAAAATTGTAGGGTGTCCAATGGCTTCAATACCTCCCTGTGTATGCATTATCAATTCAACCTTAAGGAGTATGATGTGTGCTGGGTTGGTTTCATAGCCTGTGAGCCTCTTCATAATACAAATATATACTATTATGCTATAAAAACAAACAACAATACAACTCATGACATAACTTGTCTTACACTTGATTGTACTTTATACTTGAAGGGCCCATAGTACCTTGGTGCAGTTTTTTATTACCCATTCCCTTTAGAGCACCTCCAAAGATATGGTTGCAATCTTAGGAAAATCTAATCATCAACTTCAAATTCTCTTTCATTGTGGCACTGATCTTCCTGGGCCTTCATTCAATCTTGAGCAGTTTCGATATTCTCCTCGATTCGATGCAATCTCTGTTGACTTTTCTCAAGGAAATCTCACAGAACAAGTAAATGAGTATCTTCCATGGTTCAATCAATCGGTTTAGGAGGATGCCAATTGTAGAGGGCCTCAGAGGGAGACATAACCATGGAGGTATGGTAATTGATATTGTATAATACTCACACAGATGTAGCCAGTTAGGCCAAGAAGATTGCAAGTCTGTCACATAGTTTTTATTGCTCCAAACATTTGTTCACTACCTCTGTCTGATCATCTATATGTGGATATAGCTATTTCTAAGGGTCAACATGGTACCCTTAATCCTAAAGAGTTATTTCTGAAAGTTGCTTATAAACTTTTGATCTCTATCACTAACAATGTACCTAGGAAGTCCATGAAGCTAATCGATTCTTATATTGGATGATGTCACCTGTGAAAGAAACTATGCTATCCTCTGTCTTTGCTTTGTCTTTATCTAGCAACATAGTGATAACTTTGGATCCTTGGCATGTTTGATAATATTATCTCTTTCCATCCCAGTTGAGTCATGGAAATAACATGTAGTTCTACCACTCGAGATATAAAGTATTTGACAATCCCTTAATCAACATCAAAGTTAAAACCTTGTAACTTGCTTACCCACTTGGCTTGTTGCTTGGATAAAGTTTTCTGGGTTAAGAAGTTCTTAAGGCTTCAGTGTCATATTAATGATGAAGTGTTGACCCAAAACGTACTACCTGAACTTTTTGATTGTTTGCATGATAGCCAACATTTTATTATCTTAAATACTCAAAAGTTTTAATTTTTTCTCTATTATCTTTGTGCAAACGCGACAGCCTGTTGATTCTGCATAAGTCTGACCCAATACTGGTTCTTGAAGCATCAAATTCCATGAAAAATCTTGTGAAAAATCTGGAAGTGCTAAAACTGGCTTGGATGTTATCTTTCTCATGGAATGAAATGTAGCTTCTGCTGCCTCTATCCAATGGAACTGATCTCTTTGTTATATCAATAAGTGGGGCCATGAGTCCTCCAAACCATATTTAAAAAACTCACCGTTGAAACTGCATAAACCCATGCATCTTCTCAACTGAATTATGTTTTTACTTTTTAGGCATGTTGGCAAATAAAGAATGGCTTGAATCTTACCAGCCCCCACCTTAGGTGGTGGTCAAATGTGTGAAGTTGTCATTGCACTAGCCACACACACATAAGTGGATCAAAGCCCACCTCTTGTTCTCCTTAATGCCAGCCATTTGTAGTTAATGCGGGTAAGATGAATTGGTGAAGCCATAGGTTCTCTTTGTGCAAAGTTGCAAACCCATCTTCAAACCAGTGGTCAAATCTGTGAAGCTTGCATTGCACTCCCTGTGCATACATAAGTGAATAAAGTCAACCCCGTGTTCTCATCAACACCAACCATTTGTGGTCGATATAAATAAGATGAATTGGTGAAAGTCATGGATTTTCTCTTTGTGAAAAAATTTGTTCCTCGTGATCGGCATGTTTAGGCAATAAGGCCAATAAAATGTAATATGCACCATGTTAATGAAACATAGCTCCTCAAGGAGAAAGCAATTAGAAATACCAAACATAGACACCAACCGAAAGGGGAAAATAAATACTAAACGCCAATACAACAAGATTTAACCCAAGAGTACATTGATCGAATCTACATATATGAATGCACTGAAAGTTTTCTGTGTTTTTCAGCTTGTTGGTCTTATGTCAAGTTTTCATAGTTTTATGCACAACTCAGTTTCTCATGAAGCTGGAAATTACTTATAAAATTTCAAACAATTAAAACACGCTGAAAATCACTTTTACAGGCAGAAGATTAAATACACATGCACGCCATGAAATATTTCAGACTCGGAAAATTTAGCCAATGGCCCTGGAAAAACCCCCACGGGGAAAACCAGTCAGAGAGAGATTTTTATTTCTTCAACAATATTTCAGTACAATAATTTTACAATCAAAATGTACTTATCTCAACCAACCAAAATCACCCAGAATGCTGCCTTGATTTATGTTCCAAGCTGCCTTGATTTATGTGCCAAGCTGCCTCGATTTATGTGCATAAAATCTTCTCAAAATTCGTGCCAAAACTCAGCCCTCGATTTCTGTGCCAAACTCCTTGGAAATCACGCCCAGAATGTTGTACGAAACAGCAGCAATTAACGTTGTTGTACAGACTTTGAAAACTGTGCCATTACCTCGAAAAATGCACCCAAAAAATTTCCTCAAAATCTATGCAGTACGGTACAGCATTTATTGCTGATGTACGGTCCTCGAAAATTGTGTCACCAACCTGATGTACAGTGCCTCAAAAATTGTGCCAATAATCATTGTTGTACGGTGCCTTAGGAATCGTGTTGATAATAAATGTTGCTCCTCGAAAATCGTGTTGGAAACCCTCCTCAAAATTTGTGCTGCTCTCTTGCTCTCTCTTCACAAGAATGAATGTGTTTGCCTCCTCTTGCCTTTTGGGGGAAAAACTAGGGTGAGTGAATGGCCATCTAATCCAATGGTGGAAAATGAGTTGGATCAAGGGATGAGATTAATTTCTCATTAAATCTCATAAAAATTCATTTTACTCTCATCACTTAAATTTTTTCCAAAAAGTGACTTTAAGTTATAAAGTCTAATTAAATGCTCATCTCAAGTCATTTAATGCAAGAGTCACTTTATTTCCCCCTTTAAGTGACTTAGGCAAAAAGTCACTAGGGGAACACTTCCTAGGTACAAAAATCAACACTCCCTCTTACCGAGGAAGGTGTTCTGCACCACTCCCAACTTGTCTCTGAAGAAGACAAACTTGCCCCTCCCCAAAGATTTCGTCAGAATATATGTTACCTGCTCATCAGTGGAAATGTACTGCAACTCCACAGCTCCTCTCTGTACGTAGTCACGGATGAAATGGTACCTGATCTCTATGTGCTTGGACCTGTCATGGAAAACTGGATTCTCATAGAGTTGGATGCAACTCTGATTGTCGCAGTAAATCACCATAGGTCTAAGCTCCAGATCAAACAAATCTACCAACAACTTACGAAGCCACAGTGCCTCACAAGTAGCCTGACTGGCTTCCATATACTCAGCCTCAGCGGAACTCAAAGCAACGGACTTTTGCTTCCGACTGAACCACGACACTTTTGCCGAGCCTAGCCTGAAACAACACCCGGAAGTGCTCTTTCGATCCATCACACTGTCTTCCCAGTATGAATCTGTGAAACCAACCAAACTGACTCCACCCGAACCCCTGTAGTCCAAACCATAGTACATTGTCCCTGCTAGGTATCGCAACACATGTTTCGCGGCGGTCCAGTGCACACTCCTAGGCTCCACCATGAACTGACTAAGAGTGTTCACCGCAAAACATAAGTCTAGCCTGGTGTTGACCAGATACATCAATGACCCAATGAGCTGACGGTATAGTGTAGGATCCACCAACTTACCCTCATAAGCATGAAGCTGCTTCCAGTTGGTGATCATAGGTGTGGACATCGGCCTGCAATCCTCCATCCGAAATCTCCTCAAAATATCTACTGCATACTTTCCCTGTCCCAGGAAAATATGACCAGGCTCCTGCCAAACCTCCATCCCCAGATAATAGTGCATCAACCCAATGTCTGTCATCTCGAACTCTGAAACAAGATCTCTCTTGCAATGTAAATCACCGTAGGCCTAAGCTCCTAGAGCATGCTTCACCTTGTAGATCATCAACATATAACAAAAGAATGAGAGAATCTCCACCAACCACGATGTAGTGAAGGTTGGGATCAACCTCACTCTTCTGAAAACCCATCGATGTCAAATACGCATCAATCTTGGAGTACTAAGCTCTAGGAGCTTGCTTCAGTCCATACAAGGCTTTCCTCACCCTACACACATGAGAATCTCTTCCATGAATTTCAAAGCCCAGTGGTTGCTCTAAGTAAACCTCCCCCTGCAGAAGACCATTGAGAAATGTGGCCTTCACATCCATCTGGTGGATCTTCCGGCCCATCTCTACTGCTATAGAAATCACTGCACTGATAGAAGAATAACGAGCAACCGACGCAAAGGTCTCATCATAATCAACTCCTTCTATCTGTGAAAACCCTCGTGCCACAAAACGAGCCTTGTACTTCTCCACACTGCCATCTATAGCATGCTTCACCTTGTAGAACCACTTGGAAGTCACAACAGACTTCCCCTCTGGTCTCGGTACTATCTCCCATGCATCATTCTTCATGATTGAATGGTACTCTTCCATCATGGCATCTCTCCAAACCTGATGCTGGGAGGCCTCCTCAAAAGTAGAAGGCTCAGACTCACGAAGACTCGCAACTAATGCCGAACCCAACCTGCCAGGCATCACAACTGTCTGAATGGGCTCCTGTGGCCTACCAAATGCCTCTGCCTCCTCCAAGGTATCACGAAGCCATTAGGCTTCCTCTTCCTTGAAGGCTCCTCCCACACTGGTCTCTCCTCATCTAAAGAACTACCATAAGCAGAAGGCCTAACACCGGATGGCCCAACACCTGGTGAACCAGTAGTCGAAGAAATGACCACTGGTGAACTCTGTGATCTGATAGCTGCAACTAGTGAACCTGTAACCTGAGATCCAAAACCTATCCCTGAAGTACCTGTTGGCTTACCCACTGAACCTGAAGAACCTGTAACCATGCTCCTCAACAATCTCAAAGCTGGGTGATGCAAGTGGGCCATCCTCCGATGCCATAGCTCACAAAGCTCACTGTTGTTGCTGTGTGTCAAAGCATGTTGAGGCTGAAACAAGAGCTTGTATAGTTTTCCACATCTAACCCAATGTCCATGGAGGTAGATAATCCTGTATTCTTGGGGAATACTTGCACTCGCCCATCCAAGAAACAAACCCCAAGAACCCTATCCTCAATGGTGGAAACTGATACAAGGTTCTTCTTCAGCCCAGAGACAAATAACACATCTCTCATAATCATAGGACTCATAGACTCCGTCTGAAAGGTAATGGTCCCACGACCAGTGCTCTGACAATGGTGTCATCTCCTAGTACAACCTCCACATTTGTACTTGTCTGTGAAAGCTCAGAGAACATCTCTCGAGCACCTGTCATGTGACTCGAAGCTCCGCTATCAATATACCAAGTGCCAATGGTGGATGCACTCATCTGATGGCCAATCAACAAGGAATACTCCATCTCCATATCCAAATCGGTGCTGGAAACTATAGAGGCTCTCTCTCTCTCAATATGTCCAGCAAAAAGAGAAAACTCTCTCTGAAATCTATCTCTGAATTCATCAACTTCAGTTGAAGCTACAGTCTGTCGTCTCTTCTTCTTCTTGCTTGGACACTGTGAAACATAGTGGCCAAATGCCTGACATGCATAACACTTGATTTTACTCAAGTCCTTCTTCTGCCCACCCTGTTGTTGCTTGGCCCCACCCTGCTTGGGGCCCTTCTTCTTCTTCTTGCCCTTTGCTGCCAATGCCACATTCTCCTCATCCTCCCTACCCTGTGAAGAGTTGCCCTGTACAAGACCTCTCCTGGTCTCCTCCTGTACAAAATCATCCCACAGTCTCTCCCATGAAGGTAAGTTCTCCCTGCCCACTATACCCTGTACAAATGCACCCCAAGGCTTGGAAGCCCCATTCATTGTTGTCCGCACAAGCTCAGTAGCAGTAACCACCTCCCCAACTGCTGCTAGCTCATCTCTAACCGCAGATATCCTGGTAAGATAAGTTGTCACTCCCTCTCCACCATTCATCTTTATACTTTTCAGTTTCTCCTTGAGAACCATCTTCCGGTTCTCATTAGAGCTCTCGTATAAACTGGTTAACGCACTCCACATCAAATGTGCCCGAACTTTACCTGAAATGTGAGGAATGATGTGGTCTTTAACTGCATCAAGAATAATTATCCTAGCCTTACAGTCCTTCTTGTTGAAGGCTGATAATGTTGTTGCATCTGTAGTAGCGGGAATCTGAATAGGGTTAGTTGTAGTGTTTCTTACCACCTCCTCCCACAGTTCATTTTCCTCCAAAATCAGCAAAATCCTAGCATTCCATGGCACAAAGTTTCCTGCCCCATCTAGCCTATCCTCCAACCTAAGTCATGTAGCCATCTCACTGTCAACCCAACAAGGTGTTGCTCACTAACAGAAGAAAATACTGAAATTTGGAAATTTATGTGTCTGCGAATTATTTATGTTTTCTGCCAACCTTGCTCTGATACCATGAAAGTTTTCTGTGTTTTTCAGCTTGCTGGTTTTATGTCAAGTTTTCATAGTTTTATGCACAACTCAGTTTCTCATGAAGCTGGAAATTACTTATAAAATTTTAGACAATTAAAACACACTGAAAATCACTTTTACAGGCAGAAAATTAAATACACATGCACGCCATAAAATATTTCAGACTCGAAAAATTTAGCCAATGGCCCTGGAAAAACCCCCACGGGGAAAACCAGTCAGAGAGGGAGATTTTTATTTCTTTAGCAATATTTCAATACAATAATTTTACAATCAAAATGTACTTATCTCAACCAACCAAAATCACCCAGAATGCTGCCTTGATTTTTGTGCCAAGCTGCCTCGATTTCTGTGCATAAAATCTTTTTGAAATTCATGCCAAAATTCAGCCAAACTCAACCCTCGATTTTTGTGCCAAACTCCTTGGAAATCACGCCCAGAATGCTGTACAGACTTTGAAAACTGTGCCACTACCTCCAAAAAACATGCCCAAAAAAATTCCTCAAAATCTATGCAGTATGGTACAGCATTTATTGTTGTTGTACGATCCCCGAAAATCGTGTCACCTTGTTGTACGATGCCTCAAAAACCGTGCCAATAATCATTGTTGTACGATTCCTTAGGAATCGTGCTGATAATAAATGCTGCTCCTCAAAAATCATGCTGGAAACCCTCCTTGAAATTCGTGTTGCTCTCTTGCTCTCTCTTCACTTCACTCTCTTCACAAGAATGAATGTGTTTGCCTCCTCTTGCCTTTTGGGGGAAAAACTAGGGTAAGTGAATGGCCATCTAATCCAATGGTGGAAAATGAGTTGGATCAAAGGATGAGATTAATTTCTCATTAAATCTCATAAAAATTCATTTTACTCTCATCACTTAAATTTTTCCCAAAAAGTGACTAAGTTATAAAGTCTAATTAAATGCTCATCTCAAGTCATTTAATGCAAGGGTCACTTTATTTCCCCATTTAAGTGACTTAGGCAAAAAGTCACTAGGGGAACACTTCCTAGGTACAAAAATCAACATGCACTAGAGCCCTAGACCTCTAGTCAAAGATTAGTAACCAAATGGAATTTCAAATAAGCATTTTCAATGGCACTTGGATGAAATGTTAGGCCATCCACCAAGATTCCATTCTCACTATTGTCTGCCCCACCAAAATAACATAGGTTTCACAGGTATAAGGATTGGTGCAAGTATAGGGTGCCTGGACTTGGCCCCTAAGCCACCATGGAAGCACGCTCTTTGCGGTACATCCGCTTGGGGCATGTCACTAGTGAAACAAATACAATGGGTATTTGAAAAATTAAAACCTACACCACCATGAATTTAGCAAGTTGTACTCTCCTATGATCAAATGGGGAAAGAAAAAACAAGGAAATGAAATTAAATTATAAGGGTAGCTCACTATGGGAAACGCTGGGGCGGGAAGTTGATTTGCAGTAGCCGCAGAAATACATAAGCTGATGCGTGTCCATTTTCTATGATGGAATTTAACCCCTGAAAATCTTTGCTTGCTAACAAAAATCTTCAACTATGAGTTTAGGCACACCCATTTTCTATGATGGATATGTAATTTGAGCTTCACATGTTCAATCCTGATGGCCAGCTGCATTTCTATCAACCAGCAAGTGACTCCATCCATAAATAATATAATCAAGAACTAAGGAAAACCATACTCTAGTGGTCTCAAATGATGCTTGTTGCCTTTTGGCGGAAACATTGGATCTAGTAGGACCAGCTTGAGAGATAACATCACTGAGCTTATTTCCTGAATTACAAATCAAATAACCACTTATCGATTGCTTCAAGCCTTCTAGAGTTTTTGGCCCCAAGGTCTGCAATAGACTTCTGAAGGTGTTCCTTCTTCCGCTGATGAAGCACTTTATCATTGTTTTTCGACTTGTATGAACTGCTTGATAGATCCCCTTTAGTGTCCATGTCCAAGGATTTCGCTTACCCCTTAGATGAGGTTGATTTATCCCTGAGGGATCATGTATCCTTGTAAAATATAACGAATGAACTATGTTTGCCAAGCCTGTCAACACTATTAGAAACACTACTATAATTTGGAATGGGGATTTTTTTTAACATTATTCAACATTTGGAATTGTGCACCTGTCACATCCTGCTCGAAGCATTTGTCCACTGTAGATGTATCAGCTTGATTACAACCTGTTTCCATCTTTGACGCTGAGCCCGCTAAACATGAAAGGTCCAAACGCCCAGTACATTTCAAGGAATAGGGATTCTCTATCTCCTTTGTGGCAGCATTTTTATCAAGAGGGTATGCAGCATGCTTGACATTCTTTTCATCTCTGGGACCTAATCCAGAGGTTGATTCTTTAACTGCAGTCTCAATACCAATATCTCTGTTCAGAGCTTCCTGCATTGTTTCCTTCTGGATAGCCAAAGTAAGATTGCCAACTTCTTCAGCTAATTCTTTTTTTTTTATGTTTCATCAGTCCTCTTTATTGCTCACATCATCTACACCATGAAATGGTTTAATTTTTCTTGCACTAGTATTGACAGTGACCTCGGAGCAGGTATCATTAGAAGATGAAAGCAAACCATTCTTCAAATTTTCACAGTAAAAACCTTCTGTAGTTGTTGATTTAGAAAATCCTACAGTACATGTTCATGCTTTTGTCCCAAAACCTCTTTTTCTTCTTGTTGCTTAAGTAACAAAAGTTATAATTTCTCATCTTCTACCTCCTCTGCCAACTTCTTCAGCTAATTCTTTTTTTTTTATGTTTCATCAGTCCTCTTTATTGCTCACATCATCTACACCATGAAATGGTTTAATTTTTCTTGCACTAGTATTGACAGTGACCTCGGAGCAGGTATCATTAGAAGATGAAAGCAAACCATTCTTCAAATTTTCACAGTAAAAACCTTCTGTAGTTGTTGATTTAGAAAATCCTACAGTACATGTTCATGCTTTTGTCCCAAAACCTCTTTTTCTTCTTGTTGCTTAAGTAACAAAAGTTATAATTTCTCATCTTCTACCTTCAAAACACCCTCGTAATCTATGAAAAATCCTCTTAATCTTAACAAAATCCAATAACCCACAGGAAGAAACTTTACTCTGATACAGGGAAATCCAAATTGCCCAAAAGAAAAATCCAAAGCCTAGTTCAGGAAATTTTCCTCATGCTAGTGGAAACCCAATGCCCAATAATTTAAAACTCAAGTCTGCTACTGATTTTGATATAATGTCGATAGATCGTATCCAAGTTGCAAATGTTTTACTACGAGAAATGAAAATCCAAGGAAAAAAGAAGAATTGAAACCAACCTTTGAGGTTTGTAGCACAATTTGTTCATTTCAATAACAACATTTGCAGTAAACCTCAACAGCATACTTTTCCACTCTCAGGTTTCCATGTTCACTGGTTCAGTAACAACCTTTGTCACTCTCTCTACTTAGATATCAGTCACAGAATTCAAACGAATTTTATGGGACTAATGGTTAAGAACATGTGTTTCTTCCTAGGCAATCATAGGTTCAAATCTAGAGGGGGTAGAGCATGTACATCTCCTTAAACTTTAGCAGTTATATCGCTGCACATAGGGGGATCCTATATCCCACGAGCAATATAATGTGATATTTCAATGTGAGTTTTATCCCTACAAAGTATATGTTTGCTAAATCTTAGTTTTGTGTGTTGAATATTTTATGTGGCTACACCTATAAAACCAACATTTGAGCTACAAGAGAGGGCTAGGTCTAACCTATTGAATAGCGTAAAGGAGTTTGTGTCCAAATTGGGGGTTGAACATTACATCATCTTACATACTACATCAACATCTTGAACACCTATTTCAATTGTAAAATCCCAAATTATAAAATTAGGTATTGTCCCACTATGGTCGAATCTAACATTCTCTCTCCTATAGATGCTTTTGTACTTTAGGATATGGCCAATAAGGCCTTGACATGCAATGGATAGGTCTAGGTGGTTAGATTCCAACATGGTGCCTACACCCAAATATCCATAGGCCAAGCCCCAAGGGGAGGCATGGCCAATTCCTAACGAACCTATAGAGACGGATAAAGAGTTTTGGAGATGGAGAAAGACATTCCCAGCCCTTCTCAAGCCATTGCCTCTCAAGCGGGTGGATGAAGAGCCAAACACTACTTCTATCATTCCACTCACATCTGAACTTGGAGGCAATTGAATACCTTAGGTGCCCTAAAAAAATCTGAGATTCCTTATAGACTAGATGCTCATGGTAGGATTTCCAGTCGAATATCAGTACATCCCTTATTAGACTGTTTGTTGGTAGTGGTTAACTTTTTCCATCATTACGAGTCTAAGGTGTGGCATTTATCAATCCTGGATTTACCTATTTTTCTTCATCTACAGAGTGCAAGAAGTTAAATGGACCCGATATATGTATAATGTACTAGCATTTGAAGTGTTAAAGATAATGCAGTTGCGAGAGCAACTCTCTGAGAGGATGGCACCCTAGTCAATTAACTAGGATTCCTGGTCAGCTATCCAGGTAGTTTAAGTCCCTAGCAGATATCTAGGGCCCCTAGCAGTTATCTAGGGATTTTGGTCTGGGACCAAGCAGTACAAGCCATGGTAAAATCCCCTAGCTGATCACTAGGGCCTCCTAGTCAGTTACACCAGAGAGATTCTTGGTTTGGAACCAAGCAGCATATGCCCCTAACAGTTATCTAGGGCCGCCCTAGCTTATATCTAGGGTACTTGGTCAGTTAACTAGGTGGATCTTGGTCAGTTAACCAAGATAATGATGTGTTATGCTCTCCTCTCCTAGGTCTTCGAGATGGTTGAGCTAGGTTGTTTCCTCACGGGACTAGCCACCCTTGATAGAGTCACTAGCATTTGACCATAGGAGCAGTCAGGAGGATCAGAGGATCACATCATCCAGTTTGAACCTTCCTTATATGGTGATAATAAAACTTCCAGTTATTGCATGGGACACTTGTGGACCATAGCTCATATTGTCACCTTAAACAATTAACTTTGTTGGTTGACTTCAATGTGTTGACAACTCCATGGGGTTCAGTACAACCCTCAAAATTTGTAGAATGTACATGCATGTGCTTGAATATAAAAGCATTCAATAAATAGAGAGTGGGTGCTAGCTACCCAATATGGCTTGCAATTGGCTGCAAGCTAAGGGTAAAGATGATGCCAAGAAATCCTGGTGTCCTCAGTCAAGTTGTTCCAAACTTCTAGATTGTATATGGCATTTGAAGTTAGTGCCTTTCATGGTCCAACCCAAAACTAGATTGGAGATATAAAGTGGCTTCTCAAAAGTGGCTCTGTCGGTCCAAGATCAAAACAGACTAAACCCTTCTGTGAGTTCTTGATGATGAACTACAACCTGCAACATAATGATTTTCAAAAAGGGTTGAAACAAATCCACTTTGTCAAGAGGCTAATGTCAACGCCCTGATGTTTGAAACTATTTCTAGGCATATAATATTTCAACAGTCCTGCCTTGATTTGTTCAATTTGGATTGTGCAGCTCCAGTCCTGCACAAACTTGCCTTATATGCATGTTAACCCTGTACTTTTTTTTTGTCCCTTTTTTAAAACAATTCTTAATTACTTTTGCAAGGTCGGGATCATTGGCATTCCCCTCAGCATCCAAACCTATAGTTTCCAGCCAACGGGCATCTAACAAAGTCTCCAAGTCCTCAACAAGAAACTTTTCAATATTCCCGGGCATTTTCCCGATTATCTTTGCAACTGTCAAATGGGATTTTTTCTAAAATGACCAATGCCTATTAGTCATCATTGTTAATGATTTTGATTCACCACCTATGTCTGATTGCAACTTCTAACAATATGACGTCATAGTACAACACTCTTCCACAGGAAGAACTTATTAATTTAGTTGTGGCCTCAAAATGGTCCCATTGCAGGTAAGCTGGAAATATCACCTTGGGTCCAATCTAAATGTCTCATTTTTTTTGCTTTTCAAAACACTTGAGTTTCAAATGTCAGTGTTTCTGCACACTCCAGGACTGTTTAACCACCTTGAGGTTTGCACCCTTAGTTTTTTTATCCCTTTGGGTATAGATGTATCTATGCTAGTTGGAGGACAGTGCAGTTAGGTAACTATTATATATTGGAAGATTCTGGATGGGTTTTGTCTCAAAAATTCTTCTTACAGCCCAAGGTTGTGCTTCAATTATCTCATAATCAAATGTGGAAGTACATGCCTACATGTGGATGTATTTACTTACAGGTAAAGATATTGATCCAGATTATTGAGCAAATGAGAAAGGTTGTCATTGATGTCAAGGCAGAATCCATTAATGACAAAGGTTGTTGACATGGACAGTGGCAAGATGATGTGGCAAATTACTTAGATAATGATGATGACTAGACTTGATGGAAAGCATTATACATGACATGGCAAGCAAGTTAATGAAAAATGTACATTGATATCAACATGAAGACAGATGAGCAAGAAGACCCTTGAACAAGTGGATTGTTGAAGTGATGACAAGTGGACATTGTCATTGGGATCATCATTGTGAGAAAGTGAAGTGTCCTAAACAAAATCTAGCAGCCCATGTGAAAATGTCTTAGATGTTGAAAACATGAAGATACATGGTGAAGTTGAAGCATCCCTTAAGAGAGCCCTAATAATGAAGGTTTGGGGTTTAGCATAGCGCATCCAAGGAGTATCTCAGGGCAGTCTTGGAGAGTACAACTAAAGCTAAAAGAGGCAGAATAACAATCTTTGTGCTCTCTAATCAACACCCAACCCAATTCTAGAAATATCCTATAGTAACAAATCTGGAATATGAGTCATCATTGACAATACATTCCACCTTATAATAGCAGCAGATTTTTAACCCCTGATAACACTCTAAAGTATGCATCATGATCACCAAAGAGATAGATATAATTTTTTTTTACCTGGAGTTAACATCACAAATCTTCCGTGTTCATTTGCAAAATGAGAGGAAGAAGGATGCAAACTGATCTTTTAGAAAAAAAGAATTATGTCCCACATATTTGAAATGCCAAATTTATTGGCTAGAGAAGAGATGTATGGTGCCCAAGTCATTCGTGTACTCAAAATGGTGGACAATGATGGCTTCTCTTTTGTTTGGACTGTGGCCAGGATGTTACTCTAACTTGGCCTCCATAGTCTTGGTTGCTTGCTAGATGACCTATAATATTGTAACATTGTCACTGAGACACATTTTTCTCATGGAGTGTTATCCATTTCACCTTGTAGGGTTTACCCTTCTTGGTTCTCTACCTTTTTCTCTATTTTATTCTCTAATCTTTCTTTCTTTCTCTCCTAACTTATGATTCCAGAACTACTTACCAATGCCCTAGGCATTCCACATTAGTGTTGTCAAATGTTGTTCTTTCTTGTCTCATTGACCTATTTTTGGTCATCTGTGGACATCTATATAATTTTATGTCATTTCACTGGAGTTGATTGCTCTGGACTATGGTCTGCGTTTTCTGGGTGATTACTCATGGACATAGCCTGAAGTGATGCTCTTGTGGGGTTAAATTGTTTCCATTTGCGCTGATGTTCGAGCCATGAGCTAATGTATATGGTGGGAATAACTAGTGCTTCAATCTATTGATTGTTTTCTTCCTATGGTGGGGAGAACTAGTGCTTCAATCTATTGATTGGTGCATTTGATTGTTTTCTTCCTATCTTCGAAATTTATACTTCCAAGTCATTGAGAACCTGTCATAATATGTTGTAATTTGAGGTTCGTATTTATTAACTCAGTTAGTATCAAAATATGCAATGATGAGCTTTCCATTTTTGTCAAACTCAAAAAATAGAACTCGTGTCTTTTGAGTTGAAAAACTCTTAGAAGGTGGATGATGATTGGTCATGAGTATGCAAGAGTTAAACCTCTGTCAACTCAAACCTAAGGAAAGTCATTCAAAATGACTTGAGGGAAGGCTAGCCTTGAAATACACAAGGTTGAGAGCCTCTTATACATATCCTTTCAAATGGGAACATTTGAAAAGAGGAAAAACTTTGGCTAATTTAGAGAAGCAATATTACTTATCAGCAATGCAAAGTTTTTCTACCTTTTCTTAATGCTTGGATTAGAATGTTTCATCAAAATTGTAGGGTGTCCAATGGCTTCAATACCTCCCTGTGTATGCATTATCAATTCAACCTTAAGGAGTATGATGTGTGCTGGGTTGGTTTCATAGCCTGTGAGCCTCTTCATAATACAAATATATACTATTATGCTATAAAAACAAACAACAATACAACTCATGACATAACTTGTCTTACACTTGATTGTACTTTATACTTGAAGGGCCCATAGTACCTTGGTGCAGTTTTTTATTACCCATTCCCTTTAGAGCACCTCCAAAGATATGGTTGCAATCTTAGGAAAATCTAATCATCAACTTCAAATTCTCTTTCATTGTGGCACTGATCTTCCTGGGCCTTCATTCAATCTTGAGCAGTTTCGATATTCTCCTCGATTCGATGCAATCTCTGTTGACTTTTCTCAAGGAAATCTCACAGAACAAGTAAATGAGTATCTTCCATGGTTCAATCAATCGGTTTAGGAGGATGCCAATTGTAGAGGGCCTCAGAGGGAGACATAACCATGGAGGTATGGTAATTGATATTGTATAATACTCACACAGATGTAGCCAGTTAGGCCAAGAAGATTGCAAGTCTGTCACATAGTTTTTATTGCTCCAAACATTTGTTCACTACCTCTGTCTGATCATCTATATGTGGATATAGCTATTTCTAAGGGTCAACATGGTACCCTTAATCCTAAAGAGTTATTTCTGAAAGTTGCTTATAAACTTTTGATCTCTATCACTAACAATGTACCTAGGAAGTCCATGAAGCTAATCGATTCTTATATTGGATGATGTCACCTGTGAAAGAAACTATGCTATCCTCTGTCTTTGCTTTGTCTTTATCTAGCAACATAGTGATAACTTTGGATCCTTGGCATGTTTGATAATATTATCTCTTTCCATCCCAGTTGAGTCATGGAAATAACATGTAGTTCTACCACTCGAGATATAAAGTATTTGACAATCCCTTAATCAACATCAAAGTTAAAACCTTGTAACTTGCTTACCCACTTGGCTTGTTGCTTGGATAAAGTTTTCTGGGTTAAGAAGTTCTTAAGGCTTCAGTGTCATATTAATGATGAAGTGTTGACCCAAAACGTACTACCTGAACTTTTTGATTGTTTGCATGATAGCCAACATTTTATTATCTTAAATACTCAAAAGTTTTAATTTTTTCTCTATTATCTTTGTGCAAACGCGACAGCCTGTTGATTCTGCATAAGTCTGACCCAATACTGGTTCTTGAAGCATCAAATTCCATGAAAAATCTTGTGAAAAATCTGGAAGTGCTAAAACTGGCTTGGATGTTATCTTTCTCATGGAATGAAATGTAGCTTCTGCTGCCTCTATCCAATGGAACTGATCTCTTTGTTATATCAATAAGTGGGGCCATGAGTCCTCCAAACCATATTTAAAAAACTCACCGTTGAAACTGCATAAACCCATGCATCTTCTCAACTGAATTATGTTTTTACTTTTTAGGCATGTTGGCAAATAAAGAATGGCTTGAATCTTACCAGCCCCCACCTTAGGTGGTGGTCAAATGTGTGAAGTTGTCATTGCACTAGCCACACACACATAAGTGGATCAAAGCCCACCTCTTGTTCTCCTTAATGCCAGCCATTTGTAGTTAATGCGGGTAAGATGAATTGGTGAAGCCATAGGTTCTCTTTGTGCAAAGTTGCAAACCCATCTTCAAACCAGTGGTCAAATCTGTGAAGCTTGCATTGCACTCCCTGTGCATACATAAGTGAATAAAGTCAACCCCGTGTTCTCATCAACACCAACCATTTGTGGTCGATATAAATAAGATGAATTGGTGAAAGTCATGGATTTTCTCTTTGTGAAAAAATTTGTTCCTCGTGATCGGCATGTTTAGGCAATAAGGCCAATAAAATGTAATATGCACCATGTTAATGAAACATAGCTCCTCAAGGAGAAAGCAATTAGAAATACCAAACATAGACACCAACCGAAAGGGGAAAATAAATACTAAACGCCAATACAACAAGATTTAACCCAAGAGTACATTGATCGAATCTACATATATGAATGCACTGAAAGTTTTCTGTGTTTTTCAGCTTGTTGGTCTTATGTCAAGTTTTCATAGTTTTATGCACAACTCAGTTTCTCATGAAGCTGGAAATTACTTATAAAATTTCAAACAATTAAAACACGCTGAAAATCACTTTTACAGGCAGAAGATTAAATACACATGCACGCCATGAAATATTTCAGACTCGGAAAATTTAGCCAATGGCCCTGGAAAAACCCCCACGGGGAAAACCAGTCAGAGAGAGATTTTTATTTCTTCAACAATATTTCAGTACAATAATTTTACAATCAAAATGTACTTATCTCAACCAACCAAAATCACCCAGAATGCTGCCTTGATTTATGTTCCAAGCTGCCTTGATTTATGTGCCAAGCTGCCTCGATTTATGTGCATAAAATCTTCTCAAAATTCGTGCCAAAACTCAGCCCTCGATTTCTGTGCCAAACTCCTTGGAAATCACGCCCAGAATGTTGTACGAAACAGCAGCAATTAACGTTGTTGTACAGACTTTGAAAACTGTGCCATTACCTCGAAAAATGCACCCAAAAAATTTCCTCAAAATCTATGCAGTACGGTACAGCATTTATTGCTGATGTACGGTCCTCGAAAATTGTGTCACCAACCTGATGTACAGTGCCTCAAAAATTGTGCCAATAATCATTGTTGTACGGTGCCTTAGGAATCGTGTTGATAATAAATGTTGCTCCTCGAAAATCGTGTTGGAAACCCTCCTCAAAATTTGTGCTGCTCTCTTGCTCTCTCTTCACAAGAATGAATGTGTTTGCCTCCTCTTGCCTTTTGGGGGAAAAACTAGGGTGAGTGAATGGCCATCTAATCCAATGGTGGAAAATGAGTTGGATCAAGGGATGAGATTAATTTCTCATTAAATCTCATAAAAATTCATTTTACTCTCATCACTTAAATTTTTTCCAAAAAGTGACTTTAAGTTATAAAGTCTAATTAAATGCTCATCTCAAGTCATTTAATGCAAGAGTCACTTTATTTCCCCCTTTAAGTGACTTAGGCAAAAAGTCACTAGGGGAACACTTCCTAGGTACAAAAATCAACACTCCCTCTTACCGAGGAAGGTGTTCTGCACCACTCCCAACTTGTCTCTGAAGAAGACAAACTTGCCCCTCCCCAAAGATTTCGTCAGAATATATGTTACCTGCTCATCAGTGGAAATGTACTGCAACTCCACAGCTCCTCTCTGTACGTAGTCACGGATGAAATGGTACCTGATCTCTATGTGCTTGGACCTGTCATGGAAAACTGGATTCTCATAGAGTTGGATGCAACTCTGATTGTCGCAGTAAATCACCATAGGTCTAAGCTCCAGATCAAACAAATCTACCAACAACTTACGAAGCCACAGTGCCTCACAAGTAGCCTGACTGGCTTCCATATACTCAGCCTCAGCGGAACTCAAAGCAACGGACTTTTGCTTCCGACTGAACCACGACACTTTTGCCGAGCCTAGCCTGAAACAACACCCGGAAGTGCTCTTTCGATCCATCACACTGTCTTCCCAGTATGAATCTGTGAAACCAACCAAACTGACTCCACCCGAACCCCTGTAGTCCAAACCATAGTACATTGTCCCTGCTAGGTATCGCAACACATGTTTCGCGGCGGTCCAGTGCACACTCCTAGGCTCCACCATGAACTGACTAAGAGTGTTCACCGCAAAACATAAGTCTAGCCTGGTGTTGACCAGATACATCAATGACCCAATGAGCTGACGGTATAGTGTAGGATCCACCAACTTACCCTCATAAGCATGAAGCTGCTTCCAGTTGGTGATCATAGGTGTGGACATCGGCCTGCAATCCTCCATCCGAAATCTCCTCAAAATATCTACTGCATACTTTCCCTGTCCCAGGAAAATATGACCAGGCTCCTGCCAAACCTCCATCCCCAGATAATAGTGCATCAACCCAATGTCTGTCATCTCGAACTCTGAAACAAGATCTCTCTTGCAATGTAAATCACCGTAGGCCTAAGCTCCTAGAGCATGCTTCACCTTGTAGATCATCAACATATAACAAAAGAATGAGAGAATCTCCACCAACCACGATGTAGTGAAGGTTGGGATCAACCTCACTCTTCTGAAAACCCATCGATGTCAAATACGCATCAATCTTGGAGTACTAAGCTCTAGGAGCTTGCTTCAGTCCATACAAGGCTTTCCTCACCCTACACACATGAGAATCTCTTCCATGAATTTCAAAGCCCAGTGGTTGCTCTAAGTAAACCTCCCCCTGCAGAAGACCATTGAGAAATGTGGCCTTCACATCCATCTGGTGGATCTTCCGGCCCATCTCTACTGCTATAGAAATCACTGCACTGATAGAAGAATAACGAGCAACCGACGCAAAGGTCTCATCATAATCAACTCCTTCTATCTGTGAAAACCCTCGTGCCACAAAACGAGCCTTGTACTTCTCCACACTGCCATCTATAGCATGCTTCACCTTGTAGAACCACTTGGAAGTCACAACAGACTTCCCCTCTGGTCTCGGTACTATCTCCCATGCATCATTCTTCATGATTGAATGGTACTCTTCCATCATGGCATCTCTCCAAACCTGATGCTGGGAGGCCTCCTCAAAAGTAGAAGGCTCAGACTCACGAAGACTCGCAACTAATGCCGAACCCAACCTGCCAGGCATCACAACTGTCTGAATGGGCTCCTGTGGCCTACCAAATGCCTCTGCCTCCTCCAAGGTATCACGAAGCCATTAGGCTTCCTCTTCCTTGAAGGCTCCTCCCACACTGGTCTCTCCTCATCTAAAGAACTACCATAAGCAGAAGGCCTAACACCGGATGGCCCAACACCTGGTGAACCAGTAGTCGAAGAAATGACCACTGGTGAACTCTGTGATCTGATAGCTGCAACTAGTGAACCTGTAACCTGAGATCCAAAACCTATCCCTGAAGTACCTGTTGGCTTACCCACTGAACCTGAAGAACCTGTAACCATGCTCCTCAACAATCTCAAAGCTGGGTGATGCAAGTGGGCCATCCTCCGATGCCATAGCTCACAAAGCTCACTGTTGTTGCTGTGTGTCAAAGCATGTTGAGGCTGAAACAAGAGCTTGTATAGTTTTCCACATCTAACCCAATGTCCATGGAGGTAGATAATCCTGTATTCTTGGGGAATACTTGCACTCGCCCATCCAAGAAACAAACCCCAAGAACCCTATCCTCAATGGTGGAAACTGATACAAGGTTCTTCTTCAGCCCAGAGACAAATAACACATCTCTCATAATCATAGGACTCATAGACTCCGTCTGAAAGGTAATGGTCCCACGACCAGTGCTCTGACAATGGTGTCATCTCCTAGTACAACCTCCACATTTGTACTTGTCTGTGAAAGCTCAGAGAACATCTCTCGAGCACCTGTCATGTGACTCGAAGCTCCGCTATCAATATACCAAGTGCCAATGGTGGATGCACTCATCTGATGGCCAATCAACAAGGAATACTCCATCTCCATATCCAAATCGGTGCTGGAAACTATAGAGGCTCTCTCTCTCTCAATATGTCCAGCAAAAAGAGAAAACTCTCTCTGAAATCTATCTCTGAATTCATCAACTTCAGTTGAAGCTACAGTCTGTCGTCTCTTCTTCTTCTTGCTTGGACACTGTGAAACATAGTGGCCAAATGCCTGACATGCATAACACTTGATTTTACTCAAGTCCTTCTTCTGCCCACCCTGTTGTTGCTTGGCCCCACCCTGCTTGGGGCCCTTCTTCTTCTTCTTGCCCTTTGCTGCCAATGCCACATTCTCCTCATCCTCCCTACCCTGTGAAGAGTTGCCCTGTACAAGACCTCTCCTGGTCTCCTCCTGTACAAAATCATCCCACAGTCTCTCCCATGAAGGTAAGTTCTCCCTGCCCACTATACCCTGTACAAATGCACCCCAAGGCTTGGAAGCCCCATTCATTGTTGTCCGCACAAGCTCAGTAGCAGTAACCACCTCCCCAACTGCTGCTAGCTCATCTCTAACCGCAGATATCCTGGTAAGATAAGTTGTCACTCCCTCTCCACCATTCATCTTTATACTTTTCAGTTTCTCCTTGAGAACCATCTTCCGGTTCTCATTAGAGCTCTCGTATAAACTGGTTAACGCACTCCACATCAAATGTGCCCGAACTTTACCTGAAATGTGAGGAATGATGTGGTCTTTAACTGCATCAAGAATAATTATCCTAGCCTTACAGTCCTTCTTGTTGAAGGCTGATAATGTTGTTGCATCTGTAGTAGCGGGAATCTGAATAGGGTTAGTTGTAGTGTTTCTTACCACCTCCTCCCACAGTTCATTTTCCTCCAAAATCAGCAAAATCCTAGCATTCCATGGCACAAAGTTTCCTGCCCCATCTAGCCTATCCTCCAACCTAAGTCATGTAGCCATCTCACTGTCAACCCAACAAGGTGTTGCTCACTAACAGAAGAAAATACTGAAATTTGGAAATTTATGTGTCTGCGAATTATTTATGTTTTCTGCCAACCTTGCTCTGATACCATGAAAGTTTTCTGTGTTTTTCAGCTTGCTGGTTTTATGTCAAGTTTTCATAGTTTTATGCACAACTCAGTTTCTCATGAAGCTGGAAATTACTTATAAAATTTTAGACAATTAAAACACACTGAAAATCACTTTTACAGGCAGAAAATTAAATACACATGCACGCCATAAAATATTTCAGACTCGAAAAATTTAGCCAATGGCCCTGGAAAAACCCCCACGGGGAAAACCAGTCAGAGAGGGAGATTTTTATTTCTTTAGCAATATTTCAATACAATAATTTTACAATCAAAATGTACTTATCTCAACCAACCAAAATCACCCAGAATGCTGCCTTGATTTTTGTGCCAAGCTGCCTCGATTTCTGTGCATAAAATCTTTTTGAAATTCATGCCAAAATTCAGCCAAACTCAACCCTCGATTTTTGTGCCAAACTCCTTGGAAATCACGCCCAGAATGCTGTACAGACTTTGAAAACTGTGCCACTACCTCCAAAAAACATGCCCAAAAAAATTCCTCAAAATCTATGCAGTATGGTACAGCATTTATTGTTGTTGTACGATCCCCGAAAATCGTGTCACCTTGTTGTACGATGCCTCAAAAACCGTGCCAATAATCATTGTTGTACGATTCCTTAGGAATCGTGCTGATAATAAATGCTGCTCCTCAAAAATCATGCTGGAAACCCTCCTTGAAATTCGTGTTGCTCTCTTGCTCTCTCTTCACTTCACTCTCTTCACAAGAATGAATGTGTTTGCCTCCTCTTGCCTTTTGGGGGAAAAACTAGGGTAAGTGAATGGCCATCTAATCCAATGGTGGAAAATGAGTTGGATCAAAGGATGAGATTAATTTCTCATTAAATCTCATAAAAATTCATTTTACTCTCATCACTTAAATTTTTCCCAAAAAGTGACTAAGTTATAAAGTCTAATTAAATGCTCATCTCAAGTCATTTAATGCAAGGGTCACTTTATTTCCCCATTTAAGTGACTTAGGCAAAAAGTCACTAGGGGAACACTTCCTAGGTACAAAAATCAACATGCACTAGAGCCCTAGACCTCTAGTCAAAGATTAGTAACCAAATGGAATTTCAAATAAGCATTTTCAATGGCACTTGGATGAAATGTTAGGCCATCCACCAAGATTCCATTCTCACTATTGTCTGCCCCACCAAAATAACATAGGTTTCACAGGTATAAGGATTGGTGCAAGTATAGGGTGCCTGGACTTGGCCCCTAAGCCACCATGGAAGCACGCTCTTTGCGGTACATCCGCTTGGGGCATGTCACTAGTGAAACAAATACAATGGGTATTTGAAAAATTAAAACCTACACCACCATGAATTTAGCAAGTTGTACTCTCCTATGATCAAATGGGGAAAGAAAAAACAAGGAAATGAAATTAAATTATAAGGGTAGCTCACTATGGGAAACGCTGGGGCGGGAAGTTGATTTGCAGTAGCCGCAGAAATACATAAGCTGATGCGTGTCCATTTTCTATGATGGAATTTAACCCCTGAAAATCTTTGCTTGCTAACAAAAATCTTCAACTATGAGTTTAGGCACACCCATTTTCTATGATGGATATGTAATTTGAGCTTCACATGTTCAATCCTGATGGCCAGCTGCATTTCTATCAACCAGCAAGTGACTCCATCCATAAATAATATAATCAAGAACTAAGGAAAACCATACTCTAGTGGTCTCAAATGATGCTTGTTGCCTTTTGGCGGAAACATTGGATCTAGTAGGACCAGCTTGAGAGATAACATCACTGAGCTTATTTCCTGAATTACAAATCAAATAACCACTTATCGATTGCTTCAAGCCTTCTAGAGTTTTTGGCCCCAAGGTCTGCAATAGACTTCTGAAGGTGTTCCTTCTTCCGCTGATGAAGCACTTTATCATTGTTTTTCGACTTGTATGAACTGCTTGATAGATCCCCTTTAGTGTCCATGTCCAAGGATTTCGCTTACCCCTTAGATGAGGTTGATTTATCCCTGAGGGATCATGTATCCTTGTAAAATATAACGAATGAACTATGTTTGCCAAGCCTGTCAACACTATTAGAAACACTACTATAATTTGGAATGGGGATTTTTTTTAACATTATTCAACATTTGGAATTGTGCACCTGTCACATCCTGCTCGAAGCATTTGTCCACTGTAGATGTATCAGCTTGATTACAACCTGTTTCCATCTTTGACGCTGAGCCCGCTAAACATGAAAGGTCCAAACGCCCAGTACATTTCAAGGAATAGGGATTCTCTATCTCCTTTGTGGCAGCATTTTTATCAAGAGGGTATGCAGCATGCTTGACATTCTTTTCATCTCTGGGACCTAATCCAGAGGTTGATTCTTTAACTGCAGTCTCAATACCAATATCTCTGTTCAGAGCTTCCTGCATTGTTTCCTTCTGGATAGCCAAAGTAAGATTGCCAACTTCTTCAGCTAATTCTTTTTTTTTTATGTTTCATCAGTCCTCTTTATTGCTCACATCATCTACACCATGAAATGGTTTAATTTTTCTTGCACTAGTATTGACAGTGACCTCGGAGCAGGTATCATTAGAAGATGAAAGCAAACCATTCTTCAAATTTTCACAGTAAAAACCTTCTGTAGTTGTTGATTTAGAAAATCCTACAGTACATGTTCATGCTTTTGTCCCAAAACCTCTTTTTCTTCTTGTTGCTTAAGTAACAAAAGTTATAATTTCTCATCTTCTACCTCCTCTGCCAACTTCTTCAGCTAATTCTTTTTTTTTTATGTTTCATCAGTCCTCTTTATTGCTCACATCATCTACACCATGAAATGGTTTAATTTTTCTTGCACTAGTATTGACAGTGACCTCGGAGCAGGTATCATTAGAAGATGAAAGCAAACCATTCTTCAAATTTTCACAGTAAAAACCTTCTGTAGTTGTTGATTTAGAAAATCCTACAGTACATGTTCATGCTTTTGTCCCAAAACCTCTTTTTCTTCTTGTTGCTTAAGTAACAAAAGTTATAATTTCTCATCTTCTACCTCCTCTGCCAACATGTTGGAATGACCCTTTTAGCTTGACAGATCATCATCAGGGTGGCTCTTGCCCAATTTTATTCTCTATGCAGTTATATTGTGGCAGATAGCTTGAATCCCTCCAACCTATGTGTTTGGGTGGCTACTTTGCTTAAGGATGGAATGGTAGCTTTTGATTCATTTATGCCCCAAATTCTTCACCATATAGAACAACTCTTTGGGCATGGTGTTATTCCCAGCAATGTTACATTTGCAACTTGAATTGATGGTTAATGTAGATAGGGTAAAACACTGGTGTAGACAGGATAAGCATGTGCAGGTTTAATGTCTGCTAAAGCCAATAATACAGTTCAATCACAGTGGTGGATTGTGAACCAAAAATAAAATGAGTTTCCAATGACAGCCACAGAAACTGCTTAAGGAATCGAACCATAAATTCTCTGAGTGATAGCTGATGTTGAACAAGATTTATTTGCAAAACATCCACTGAAATGAGGCTAGTTTCTTCATCTTGAGTGGAAGGCTTTGATAGATCCAATGTTGCACCAGATTGTCTCAGGCTCATGGTTGACAAATTTTGACCTGAAGATGTGTGTACAGGATCAGACCTTGCAGAAGTAGCACTTAATGACAATACCTCTTCCACTAAAAGTGATGTATTTGGCTGCTAATGTAAATTAATTGAGTTGCCCCATGATCCTGCTAGTATTGTTGGGTTGAAATTCAGTTTGTGAGGACAGTTGATTGCCACATGCAGCCCTGATTGGGGAAGTTTATAAGTTGAATATTTTCCAGACAAAGTATTAGTGTCAAAAGTTAATTTAACAATCCTAATATCTGTGTGTGAATCCAGCTTTGTGCATTTTGGACCAAATTTCAATTCCTCACAAGTCTCTAAATGAGTGATCTTGACAACACTGCCGGCACATTGAGGAATATATTGATTAGTTGGTGGTGGCAAGTATGTTGGAAGAGATGTTCCCATTGAAACATAAAAAGGCCTATGAGAAAATTGTTGTGATGGCAAGCCATGATCTTCAATTACATGGATTTCTCTTCAAGGAGTTTCAAAGGCTTCTTCTGAAGGAAAGCAAGTTTGCGAGGATCAACTTACCAAAGTGTCGTCCATTGCAATTAAGGGAATTTTGAAAGCAATGGAAATGAAAGGCTTGACCCCTGACTGTGTTACTTATGATGCAGTAATTGACAGTCATTGTGGAGTTCACTTTTAGAACATATGATTGGCAAAACAGATGTTGTGTTACCTGGTGAAGGTGAAGATGGTTGAGTCTTGCATGGATGAACTGCAGTCCTTGTCAAAATTGCAACGTAGGGGTTATTAAGACCGTTGATTATATTGGCTTCATCATTTTGGAATTAATGCATGAGCTTGCTTTGTCTTCTTCATTCCTTGCATTAGCATCTCCCCTTAATGTTTTTATTGGGATGTATTTTTTTATTTACAAGGATCAACATCTCAAAATAGAAGTATTTTTGTTGATCTTGATTTGAGGAATGTTGCAAATGCAAGATCTAGAGCTTTCTCATCAATAGAGAGGATTTTTCATATTCGCAAATATTTCAGGAAATTTTGAAGTCACGTAGTTCTAAAGTTTGTTCCACTGTCTACCAATCATTGCCGAGTTTTGTGAGGTATGATCCCTAGGTTTTGAGTGAAAGATAGATGAAGATTCCAGCAAGTATTATCCTTGGGTAGTTTCAAGAAAAGGATTTAACTTGTCATTTTTCCATTTGGGATATGTTGTTGTTCTTTAAGAGAAAGTTCCTTGAAGCTTGAAGGGATGCTAGTATTCAAAAAGTCAAATTACCTCAACTATGGTGTTTTCTTAGACATGGTTGTTGTGGGTCACAACCAACATCGCATACCTGCTTGCTGCCTATGTTAGGTTCTATGCCTCCTATAATTTTGGCAGAACAATTCTTTATTGATTCCTTTTAAAACCTTTGGGCAAGGAATTCCATGTATCTTACTTCACTGGCTGATCAAGCTGCTCTTTATAGAGCCTTCAAAGAATGATTTTTGTGGACTATAAATAATGCATCAAGATATGTCAGAGAAAGGGTAGGCCCTGTTGAAATTTTCATGTTAGAATTATTGAATGCATTATTTTTAAATTTTTGTGGTGGGATTACATCACAAGGGAAGGTCAAATATGATAATGGAGTGAATAAAGATGGTGTTCTCTCCAACCTCTTCAAGAAGCTGCAACAAGCATCTCCCAGGTCATTTGAGGACAACCTCTGCTTAAAATTCATCTTAGGAGAGATGGGACACAATCACGGCTGCTAATTACATATCTTGACAATGATCTGTGAATATTTAGAGCAGACGGGGGTTGACTGTTTGTACTAGTCAAAGAATTAATTTATCTTTAGAGTCCGTAATCATTGTAGATTGGAAAACTTTACTTTGCATATTGTGGTGTTCATTCCATCAGTTTTTACAATTTTTGGAGAGGCCAGGTTGTACTATAACTTGAAAGCATCTCAAATTTACGAGAGTGCATGCATTCATATATGTGTTATGCATTCTTATTTATTCTTGGCACGTTTTTTGGGGTCCTATTATAGCAAACATGAATGCTTATTATTTGGCTCTGTAAAATTTCGATGTTCTGAGCAATGCTCCATTTCAACCATTTTTGGTTTCTGTTGTGCAATTGCTCTTTGAAGTTGATAAAAAGCTACTATTAGTGTGACAATACTTAATAATACAAGCAGGAACTTGTTAGTCCTTTCCATGCAGAGAAAAAACAGGGTCGGGAGATTTATGGGTATTCTATTAGGAATGGGTTTGAATCAAATGCTCATGTAATTAATTCCCTTGTAGCTATGTGCCCTAATTTTTGTAAGCTCGATTTTTCATACCATATGTTTGAAAAAATGCCTGAGAGAGACTTGATTTCTTGGAGTGCCATGATTGTTGGGTTTATTGGGTTTGCACAGGATTCGTAGAGTGCCATGATTCTGGAATATTTATGTCCATATTATATGATCAAGGTATTCCCTAAATCTAGTTTTTGTCGTGCAATTTTTTATGTAAACACTTGTTGAAATGAGCTTTAAACTAATGCAAAAATGTGTATCTTTATAGAGGATGAAGAATGCTTGCATCTTGAGAAAGAAAGAGTTAGTCATTATTTACATGCAGATAGTTAGCAAAAGTTATTAGCAGTAAGATTCCATTTCTAATAGTTCTTGTGAGTGCATAACTTGTTGTCAACAAGTCTCTCATTTTTAGAACTAGGAAGTTAGAAATAACAGTCTTTGAGTAGAGCAAAGGAAATTTCAAAGTGATTGACAATAATCTAGGGTTAGCAATAGGGGCACTGTTTACTGGTTCACATGGTCCTACAGCTTATCAACTTGCGTTGCGATCACTTTACACCCAGCTTACATACTTTTAGCTTAGGAAACCTATTGTTAGCTTGTTCTTTACTATTTGGAAGCTGCAATTTGTTGATAGTCGTGCCCTCTCACATGTAATTCTCAACCATGACACAAACTCAACAGTCAATTGACTGCTTTTGGTCACTCTTGCAGAAAATTCGGATCTCGGGCAGTGAATGCAAATCTGAAATTTCTACTCATTTACTTGAAGTTTTCTGGATTTAATCCCTGTGAACTTTCAGCCTTGGGGCTGATCTGAAGCAATGTTGAAAAAATCGAACCCTGGCCCCTAAAGATCATGATCTTTTCAAAATATTGGCATCAGAAAAAATCGGTGACTTCTCATGCCATGACAGAAAAACAATCACCAGATGTCATTTGAGGCATCTTAAAGGCTGATTTCTGGTTTTTTGGGGTCATTTTTATTTGCAGCTGCTGGGGAATGAGAGGGAAGGGTGTAAAGTCATCAACAACCAAGTTTAAGAGGGCCAAATAATTGTTCTCATCACAATCAAAGAGTTTTTCATTGGAGCAGGGATCAATTACTATCTGCATATTGTGTTGATATTCTCAAATTCCACCCTCTTAACTAGTCTTTTTCTAGATTTATGCAGGGTTTTCAAAGTCCGTACTGCTTGCTGTTAACCCTCATGTTGTATGAGGACTCATTTTCATCATGATCTAGCCACATTTGGATGTCAGCTTCTGATATCCTAGATGATCCAGTATGCAGTTGAGATAGGGCCATTACGTATGATATATTCCTAGCATTATCCTCAAGACTTGTTTAGACTATTTTAAGAGGGTGATGTCCAGACTCCAGAGGATGAAGGTTAGAGCAGAGTCACAGGTTCATAGCCCAGCGCGTCTCTGTTGTATGATGGATTCAGAGCACCAGAGTTACTTTGATATCATCCAGTATTATGATGACAAGTTGGAGATGGGATCGTGTCCGTGTGTTGAGGATGCACCGATTACACTACAGATTATTCCTTCAGCATATTTGTATCATTCGGCATGAGGTTAGCACATTTATACAGTCTCTTACACATATAGATGGAGTGCCTGGCACCATTAATCATTTCAGCATGATGTTGATGACCATCTTGTGGGAGGCATTTATCCTTAATTGATCAGTGCTGAGCACACATTATTATTATTTCCTGTGCTCTAAATGCTCTTGTTGCTGCTTTCACTAGGTTATTGCAGTGTGTTCATACCTTCATCCTAGTTGTTTGTGTCCTCATGGCAGAGTATGCCCCTAGAAGTACCTCTTTACCAATACTTACATTTCATCACTTTGCCTAAATATCATCCATTATTTCTTCACATTTCACTTTATCCCTAACCTTTCACAGAGACTCTTTTGACCCCATATGCCCAATATAAGACATAGGCATTAGTATCACCTTTAAACCACCATAAATTTCTGTATTTCCCCTTAAATTTTTGTCCAATAAAATTACAGTTGCATATCATACTTCAGATTTGTTTGAATTCAGTTTTAAAAAGCCATAATAACTACATCTTAACTTAGACTAAAAATTCTGGTAATTAAATCTGTATATTTAACCACTGAAAAAATCATTAAAACAGATTTCATTAGGCCTACAAAACATCTTTAAAACATCTTTTCATTACAGCACAGCAGATTTTGAAAGACAATTCACATTTCATAATCAAAATTTGCTTTTTAAGTCTGTCAGATTCACTGAAAAACTCCAGTTTAAATCAGACTTCAATTGTCACATAAATCTGAAATTCATAACTATAGAGATACCTTTAGAAAACAGATATATAAATCAGTCCATAAACTCTTTTGTATCTATCATATAGTCTTGGACTTATTGGAGATAGGGAAGCCCCCCCTGGTGCTGGTAACCTGCTAGCCTAAAGTGAGGAGAGAGGTTACTAAGGTGACAGTGGTAACTCTTCCGAGTTCCACTTGAATTTTCTCTTGGTGAAGACTTTACATCTTAGGTGAAAGATTAGGTGGTAACACTTGCCTCTTATTATCAGTTTTCATTGCTCATAGAACAATCTAGAGTTCTGTTATTTTTACCAGCAAGCTATTTTTTTCCAGCAGTATTTGATGATCAAACACTGCATGATCAACCACTGCCTCTTATTATCATTTTTCATGGCTCGCAGAACAATCTAGAGGTCTGTTTTTTTTTACCAGCAGGCTGTTATTTTTCCAGCAGTGTTTGATGTTCAGTTTTTCCATTTTTTGGCCCTAGATTTGAAGTTGTGAGTTGAGTACTGCTTTGCCAATATGCAACACAGTGAACCTGAAGATAGGACAATCCAACAAAGATTGTCTTATTTACATCCCCCAATTCAGAGCTCCAATATGCTTCCATGATTCCATCCACAGATATAGTTGTCAGGGAGAATTAGTACAAGAGAGACTCCTACAAACTTCTCTACCACAGCACCAGGCATTGGCTAAACATGGAGAAATAGGAGGAACATTGATTTTCCTTGCACTAGTAGGCATTTCCTTAGAAGCATCCTTGTAATCTGATTCTGAGAAGCAGGATTCTCTATTTACATAGTTCAGCAAAGCCTCCCCAACAAGGGCACCTAGTTTGGATGTATTTGGTTGGTGATGTAGCCCTAGTTCAGGTGTCATGATTGGGCTCAGAGAGAGTGTACGTGGAGGGATCTCTGATGGAAAGTGGAAGCAATCTAGGTTCGAGATTTTGGGTTTCCTCAATGAAGGAAGGAAGACACAGGGCTTTGTAATCTCATTATTTCCAGAGACCAAATTTGTTGGATTTCTCTGTGAAGCCTTAATGAAATCATCCTCATGAATAACATCATTCATTCGTGACAGGATATTGAAGGCTAGGCTCTCCAACACCCTTGAGTAGATTTCCAAAATTGAGTGGCCAACATCCTGTGACATCATAATTTGACCAAACAAGCAGTAAGATTAAGAGTTTGCATCCTTCTTGTATAATTCTCTAAGTGCCTAGAGTTGATGTTAGTCAATACCAACACAACACAGAAGCATTTCAAAATCATGAATTGAATCGATATATCTAGAGAAAACAAACAAACCCAATTGTCAACCCATGGAAACAACATTTGAGCCTAATTTGAATATCAGAAACAACATTTAGGCATGCTGCATAACCCAATATAGCTGGAAAAGCACAAGCTGTGAAGCAAGAGAGATGAAGGACGTGGTGACAGTGTTAGCTTTACTTCTTGCTCAGTTGTTGATTTTCCTCTAGCATCGACATGCTTCAACCGATCTTTCTCTTAGTTTCTGTATGCAACCATAATGGGTGTTAATTAAGCCCCATTAATGAGAAGGGTGCAGTCACGTAAACATTTTTATAGGGTACATGCATGCTTATATTTATTTAGCATGCTTCTTTAGAATTAGAAGTTTTTTGTTTTAATATTTAGTTAGTTGTTCTAACTTTCGACGAGATGAACAAGAGAGGATTCTTCTAGATTTTGATGGGGCAATTTTCCCAATGCTAAAAGATGCATACATGCAGACAATCTTCTCTAGTTGGCTGCTCTACTCTAGACATTCTCTCATATAGGTTGGTCACATTGCACTATGCAGATTTAGGGTGAGGGTTTCCTAGCCTAGCCTAGGAACACCACAAGGATGGTTGGAATTAATTGTAAACCCTAGGCATCCTATTTTCTAAAGGAGAGATGGGGTTCATCATTCATATGATTATACATATAGGTATTTGAGCTATTGCATTGTATTTTTCTTCTTCTAGTTAATGGAAGACATATGTGATTGACTGTTGTAGATTTGTTATTGTTGTCCTCATTTTCAAATTGTTATGTCCCCTATGGTTGATGCTTCTAAAGAATTGCAAAAAATATACAAAAAAATGTTCCTAGTGATCCGCTAGATATTTTTGTTGAACTTATAGGGGAGGCAATCTATCTTAGGTAACTCGGTCTCTCATGTCCTTGGTTGTCTTAAACATCTCTAAATATAGGGTTTGTGTATGTGATTGTGAGAGAATATTCTTCTTTGATTGAGATAGCACAGCAAAGACCACTCACATTTTTGTTGTCTTAAGCATGGTTGTCATTGGATATTTATGTCTTTTCTTAGAATTACAAATGATGCAATCCTGGTGCTCATATGCTCCTCTCCCCAATTCTGAAAGGGTTCTAGCTCAATGGAAGAGCACCTACCTTACAAGCAAGAGGTTGGTGGTTCGATTCCTCCGTGCCCTATTGATATTGCAATATTGGTATTTTTAATCAAATGTATTTTATTATGATTTATTATGGCTATAGAGGGGGTTTCAAACCGTCTTTGTATGTTGCTACGAAAGGGGTTCTAAACCGCCTTCATATGTCACTACGAAGGGGGTTTGAAATTGCCTTTTTATGTTACAACGAGGGGGGTCTAGAATCGTCCTCATAGGTACCTATGAGGGGGGTTTAGAACTGCCCTCATAGGTACCTACGAGGGGGGTTTGTAACCGCCCCCAAAGGTTTGTATAAGAAATTTTAAGGGGGGTTTCAAACCGCCTCTGTAGGCCTCTACGAGGGGGGTTCTGAACCGCCCCTATAGGCATCTACGAGGGGAGTTACAAACCGCCCCTATAGGCCTCTACGAGGGGGGTTTCAAACTGCCTCTATAGGCCTCTACGAGGGGGGTTCAATACTGCCCCTATACGCCTCTACAAGGGGGGTTCTAAACTACCCCTATAGGCCTCTACAAGGGGGGTTCCAAACCGCCCCTATAGGCCTCTACAAGGGGGGTTCCAAACAACCCCTATAGGACTATAAGAGGGGGGTTCACAACCGTCCCTATAGGCCTCTACGAGGGGGGTTTGAAACCGACCCTATAGTCCTCTACGAGGGGGGTTCCAAACCACCCCTATAGGTTTGTATGAGGGGGGTTCACAACCGCCCTCGTAGGTTTCTATGAAGGGGTCTATGAGGGGAGTTTAAAACTGCCTCCGTAGACGTCTACGAGGAGGGTCACAAACCACCCCCAAAAGTCACTTTTGGGGCGGTTCCAATCTCGTCAAAAACCGCCCTTCAAGGGCAAAAATTTTAACATCGGTGCCTTTAGGGGCGGTTTTGCCAAAACCACCCCCAAAGCCAACCCCCCCCCCCGTAGGTCACTTTTGGGGGCGGAAGACAACCCCCCCTAAAAGCCAAAAATGTAGTAGTGTCAATATGTCAAATGTGTCGAATGATTTCCTATTTAATTTTTCCGCTGCATGATTTGTTGGTTATTAGTGTATTTTCAATTATAGTTTAATTAGTAAATTATAGAGGTTGAAGATCAGATCTGGTAACGAAAAATTCAACTTGGTATTAGAGCCAGTGATGACACCGGTTTCGCTCCGAGGGAAATTAGAATTTGACAGCGATTTACGAGAAATTAAAAAAAAAAGACCATACGGCCAAGGTATGGGCCTTACGAACACTGTACAACAGTGTACGACGCGGGCTTGGGTTTGTTTCGCACACGGAAGAGCAGGCTTAGTCGTTGGTGGGTCCTCGAGGGTGCCACCAAGCCGGGCGGAAGATATGGGTGCAATGCTAGTGGTCGGGGCAAAGGCATGAGCAAAAGGCGGATTGGGCCAGTGTTGCAAGCTGGGTTGTAGCCGTCAGTGGTGAACTGTAGTAGTAGCGAGCGTGAGAGTGCCGGTAGCGTGGGGAACCAAACTACAGGTTGGGCAGAGCTGTAAGCTCGGGCGTGACCAGCGACAGCATGTAGAAGCATGGCTCAAGGGCACATAGGAATTGGCCGCAAGCAACGCGAAAGTGGTGATGAGTTGGTGGCCGAACGAGAGTTGAACCAACAGGGATTGCGTGGCTTGTGTGGAAGGGCTATTGCAACGTGTCGGTTGGGTGGAGCACAGACGACGTTGATCGAGAGTTGGATGACAGAGAACAAGCACAGAGGTAAGCTGCCGGAGGAGGAAAAATGTGGCTAGTAGCTGTCACCAACAGAAAAAGGTCAGTCGCTTGGGGAATAGGGCAGGGTAATATGCCAAGGGACGCCCAAAAAAAGACCATGTAGCCGGACAGACCTCAGGTATGTTGAAATAATGTAACTTCGAAGAATATTCTACTTGTATTTGTTAGTTTTGTACCTAGGGAAGTGTTCCCCTAGTGACTTTTGCCTAAGTCACTTAGAAGGGGGAAAAAGGTGACCCTCAGCATTTATTCACTTAATGAGACTTTATAACATTAAAGTCACTTTTTTTACTTAACTTTAGTGGGTGAGTGAATTTTATTTAAGCGATTTAAATAAAAGGTATTTTCACTCTCATTTGATCTCAACCGTCGGATGAAATCTAATCTCCACCGTTGGATTAGAACAACCCTGGGGTTTAGACAAAAAGATGAGGGAGGCATTTGGAGAGCTCACTTTTGAGTTTGAGAAAGAGAGAAGTCGAGAGAGAAGAGCAAAAGAGAGAGATAGGGCTTTGGCACGAATTCCAAGGAGCATTGAATGCAGCTTTCAGCAGGCACGCACTTCGAGGTGATTAGCTGAGCATTTATTGCATGGTACGGATTTGTTGACTGTGATATTTCTTCTGAATAGGCACACATCCTGAGGCAGCCACTTTGGCAGAGTAACCAAGGTGTATGGACAGCATTTACTGCTGGCACAGATTTCGAGACAGGTACGGACTGCATTTATTTGCTGCACTGTTTTCGAGGTGTACGGATCCGTATAGTACGGTTCAGGCACAAAAATCGAGGCACTATTTGTGCACAGAAATCGAGGAGCTGGTTGCACAGAAACCGAGGCACAGTTTGGCACAGAAATCAAGATAAAGGTTGCACAGAAATCGAGGCAAAATCTGGCACAAAAATCGAGGGTCGTACAACTGTACGGACTGTTGTAAATTTCTGCACAGATTTCGAGGCATTTGCTGGGCACAGTTTTCAAGGATTTTGAGATGAAATCTTTGGTGGAGATAAGTTGATTTTACACTGTATTTATGTTTTGATATTTTGCTGAAGATAATAAAATCTCTCTCTCTCTTTACTGGTTTTCCCCGTGGGGGTTTTTCCAGGGCTTGATTTTGGCCAAAAATTTCTGAGTCTATCATTTAATGGTGTGATTGTTAAATGTGTTTTTCAGCCTGTTAGTGCATTTTTACAGTGTGTTTAATTGTTACTGAAAGTTTCATAAGTAACTTACAGCCAATGCAAAACCGGTTGTAAGTGAAAACCACGAAATGTTGACATAAACCAGCAAACAGTAAATTGCAGAAAATCTTCAGTATTATTCCTCCTTCGGGAGATGTCTTTAATGTAAAAGTCATAAGGTAAAACCTCCATTGTAAGTCGGGTCATTAGCACCCAAAAGAATGTAATATAAGTATTATTTGAGTCTCCCTAGAGAGGTCGACCCAGTCAAGTTAGTGAGGTCGACTTAGTTAGGTTCAATGTCAAGTAAAAAGTAAAGTATAAATAGAGAGTGTCTCCTCTCATTTGAACCATTCATTCTTTCACTCACTCAAGCATTGCGCACTAGAGGAAAGAGGAAGATTGCGAAGGAGGAGGTGGATTGTTCTTTGCTCTAGAATTTCGGTTTTGTCTCTTTCATATGAGACTTATTTCCTTGGGCATTGTACTTTGGGAATCTATATTGAGGAAGTTCTTGTTGGGTTTTCTTCCCCTTGAGGGTTTCCCAGGATAAATTGTTGTGTACCTTGTGATTGTGTATATTTCAGAGATCCTCTTTATGTTGTTTGTGAAAATGTATTAAAAATTTAAATTCTAATGAAGTAGGAATCTGAGCTATTACAACATATAAATTTAACATGGTATCAAAGCTAGACTGAAAAGAGCAACTTTAACACTAAGGTAAATCTCTCCTTCTCCGGACCAGAAAAATTAGGGCTTCCTACTGAAGAGGAATTTTTGAGTGCAAGTAGCATTGGGAAGTGCGCCCCTCCTAGGCACATCTTTTGGCACCTAGATCGAAATTTTTTAGTGGGCAGATCTTTTAGAAAGTCAAACCCTAGTTTCACTTGGGACCAGAAAAACCAGAAAATCAGAAACTGCAATCCATAATTTTGCAAGTCCTGTTTCAAGGGTTAAATCTTGGATTCTTCAGAAACTGATTGTACCAGCATACTCGCCTCAGTCAAGTGCATCTTTTGGTGAGTTCAGTTTTCATTTTTGAGAAATTTCAATTTTTGGTCATTTTCTATTCTTCGGGATAGGATGGCTCCAAGCACGAAAGCTTGATGACAAGTTGGAAGGCATAGAAAATTTCCATGCTTGGAAATACAAAATTGGACTCATTCTAGAAGAGAATGATCTTGTGAAGTTTGTTAAGGAAGTTGTGCCAGAACCCGCAAAAGCTGAAGCAAAGGAAAAGCACAAGAAAGACATGATTAGGGCCAAGAGGATCAGAGCAGATTCCATCAAGGATCACTTGATTCCTCAAGTGTCCTCCAAGAAAACACCTAAGGAAATGTTTGATGCCCTATCAAGGATGTATGAAGGAAAGAACATTAATCGAAAGATGAATATGAGAACCAAACTCAAAAGTACAAAGATGAATCAGGGTGAATCTATCCAAGAATACTTTACAAGGGTTTCTCAATTCAAAGAACAACTAGAAGCAATTGGAGGCAACCTTGATGAAGATGATTAGTGATGACCGCTCTCAATGGTCTTACTGGACCTTAAATTCTTTTATCTAGACAATGTGTGCAAGAAAGGAAAGTCTACAATTTGAAGTTGTATGGGAAGAATGTGTTCAAGAGGAAGATAGAGTGGCAAATCGAGAAGCACTACTCAGTGATGATGATCAAGCTCTAGCTACCCATACTAAAAGAGGAAAAGGAAAATCTCACTACCAGAAGGAAACTCATAAGAGTTTCATCCACCCAAGAAGTTTCAAAAATACAAGAAAGGAAACTACAAGCAAAAAGACTTATCTTCTTATCAATGCTATTATTTTGATAAAATAGGACATATTAATAAAGATTGTCCAGTAAGAAAAAAAGAATACAAAAAGAAGAATAACAAAAGACATCATGCTCATTTTGCCGAAGATGAAGAAGAAGAAGAAGGACCTCCCAGGAAGTTACCAAAGGAAGACATTGAAGAATATGTCCTATAATAGTGGTGTTTCAAAGCACTCTCTCAAATATTGAAGAAAAGGACTCCCCTCATAAAGTTTCACTAGGAGAATAAAAGAAGCCACATACAAGCTTGATTCGGGAACTCTGATGATGAAGAAGGATGTACTATATCTCAGCTTTAGAAAGAATTTAGAATTGCTATTATAGAAGATGCAGTTGTTATTGGGACAAAAGAAGGTGGCTCACATAAGATCACTTAGAAACAACTTTGATCTATGGTAGAAGTCTTGATCAGCACTATAGATCATAAGCAAGAAAGGCACAGGACCTTAAGAATCAGATGATAAAGTAGAGCTCACCATCAGACATTCCAATAATCCCTACAAGGAGACTAGGATCAAAAGAGATCCTACCAAACAAAGATAAGTATTTGAATTGTCATTTTTATCAAATTGTTTAAATGATATTGTTCAGTTGTGTACATATTTATATTCCTAGAAGTGTAGTATGCATGTTAGAATAGTTGCATTAATGAACAATATGCATGTAATAGGTAAGTGGCCTATGGTACTATACAACATTCCATTGCTACTTATCTAGAGTGAAACCTCTTTGCTGACATATTGGGAGTAGTGCACGCTCTTAATAATGTTCTGGTAGAGATGGAAGGCATCTAGAAAGTTACCATATGAATATGGGATATGGACGAATGTTGTGTTGAAGCATTGGCTAAGATAGTTGCACGACTGTGAGACCTATATCTTTATACATAATAATTGATTTTATGAAATGTTTCTAGTCATGAAACTAAATTTGATTTGTAGGAAATATCATGTATAATCTCCTACAAGAGAATAAGGATGAGACTTGTTCTAAAGAACAAGTGACGATGACATTCAAGAAGACTTATAAAGCATACTACAGATGAACAAAGTGAGAGTGAGTCGACTATAACAAGACGTTGCCTTAGTGGCAAATAATGTACATTACGCTAGACAGATGGTGAAATTAACCTCCAGAACTCAGAACTCTCTACAAAGAACCACATGTGCCAGCTTGAAGAAGTATATGAAGAAGATGTAGCTCTCAGAGTTACAGAACTAATGAAAGAAGAAACTAGCTGCAAGATTTGAGATGAAAGACCTTGGCTTGATGCATTATTTTCTAGGTCTTGAAGTATGGCAGAGCCCAGAAGGAATCTTCCTTAACCAAAGGAAGTATGCAGTAGAAATCTTTGATATGTCGGAGTGTAAAGCCATGGTCACACCCATGGATACAAATTTGAAGTTGCTGACTGATGCTTCGTCAAAGTTGGTGGATGTGACACTATACAAACATATTATTGGGTCATTGATGTATATGCGTTGCTGTGAACACCTTGAGTCAGTATTTGGTTGGGCCCAGACGTGTTCACCTTGTAGCTGCAAAGCATGTGATGAGGTACCTAAAAGGTACAGTAGACTATGATCTTTGGTCATGACTTCAGACTGTACGGTTATACAGATCCAAGATATGCTGTAGAAGGGAGCTGTAAAGCTCCAATATGTGAGCATAGATGAGCAAGTTGCAGATGTGTTGACTAAGCCTCTGTCTCGTGTGAAGTTTGAGCACTTCGATGACAAGCTTGGTATAGTCCATAAGGACTTCCCTCGAAAGGGGGAGTAGTGCTGAGGATACTATGGTGGCACAGTTGGAATTGAACATCCTTAGACAGTCATCCCGTAATTCCGAAAGGGAGGATAGTCTTAAATGTCGATCCTTAGACTAAAATCTCGTAATTCTGAAAGGAAGGATTGTCCATGATCCCGTAATTCTAAAAGGAAGTATCACCAGTGTTGATGGACTAAAACCTCGTAATTCCGAAAGGAAGGATTGTCCATGATCCCATAATTCCGAAAGGAAGGATCACCAGTGTTGATGGACTAAAATCCCGTAATTCCGAAAGGAAGGATTGTCCATGATCCCGTAATTCTGAAAGTAATGATCACCAGTGTTGTTGGACTAGAATCCCATAATTCCGAAAGGAAGGATTGTCCATGATCCCGTAATTCCGAAAGGAAGGATCACCAGTGTTGTTGGATTAGAATCCCGTAATTTCGAAAGGAGGGATTGTCCATGATCCCGTAATTCCGAAAGGAAGGATCACCAGTGTTGTTGGACTAGAATCCCGTAATTTCGAAAGGAAGGATTGTCCATGATCCCGTAATTTCGAAGGGAAGGATCACCAGTGTTGTTGGACTAGAACCCTAATTCCGAAAGGAAGGATTGTCCATGATCCCATAATTCCGAAAGGAAGGATCACCAGAGTTGTTGGACAATCCTGTAATTCCGAAAGGGAAGAATTGTCCATGATCCCGTAATTCCGAAAGGAAGGATCACCAGTGTTGTTGGACTAAATCCCGTAATTCTGAAAGGAAGGATCACCAGTGTTGTTGGACTAAATCCCGTAATTCTAAAAGGAAGGATTGTCCATGATCCCGTAATTCCGAAAGGAAGGATCACCAGTGTTGAACTCGATCTCGTAATTCCGAAAGGAAGGATCATATTGGTTATTGATGCACATGTTTCCAGATGATGATGTTCCAACTTCGTGCTGTAGATGATGATGTTCCAGCTTCGTGCTGCAGATGATGATGTTCCAACTTTGTGCTGCAGATGATGATGTTCCAGCTTCGTGCTGCAATTGATGATGTTCCAGCTCCGTGCTGCAGATGTTGATGATGGTACAACAAGTTGTTCCAGTTGTTGATAATGATGTTGTTGAAGAACTTCCAATGATTTATAGATGTACCAACTAATGTTCCAAATGATGTTGTTGATGATGCCTCCTCCTCCCTCCTTTCGATGATGTTGTGTATAGCCACACCTGTTGTTGTTGTTAGTAGAATACCCTTCTTGTTAACGGGGATTGTTGAAATAATGTAACTTCGAAGAATATTCTACTTGTATTGGAGTATGGACTAAGGTATGTTCGAGGTGATGGAGTGTAGTTGGTGGGCTACACAGATTTCGACTGGGCAGGAAGTGCAGTGGACTGGAAAAGTACCTCAAGGTGTTGTTTTAGCTTGGGGTTAAGAGTTTTTTCTTGGCTCAACAGGGAACAAAAGTCAGTGGCACTTAGTTTTGCAAAGGTCGGGTACATGGAAGCCAGTTTGGGGAGTTGTGAGGCCATATGGCTTCGCAAGATGCTCACAAGTTTATTTGGCTAGAATTTGACCCGACAGCCATCTACCGTGATAATCAAAGTTGCATCAAGCTCTTTCAGAATCCAGTGTTTCATGACCGGTCAAAGCACATCAAGATCGAGTATCATTTCATGAAGGACAGTTCATAGAGGAGTTGTGAAGCTCTAGTGCATTTCCACAAATGAGCAGGTTGCGGACATCCTCATCAAAGGATTGCCTAAGCGCAAGTTTGAGTTGTTCAGGGACAAGTTGAGGGTGGTGCAGAACACCTTCCTCGGTAAGAGGGAGTGTTGAAGTTTGTAGTGAGGATTGGTGCTTCTACGTTAGCTTGTGTCTAGCACGTGGAAGTATCCTCAAATTGTAACTCTCTTTGTAAAAGTAACTTTTACAATACTTTATGTAAAAGGTCAATTAACCCATGGTATTGGAGGGCCCATGGTATTTGAGGGTCCATGGTATTGAGCCAATGGTATTTGCATAGAGTGAATGTTATAGAAGAGTCTATGGAGGGTTGTAGTAACGATGATGATCATTGCCAATGTGTGTGAGCTACATTGAGAGTGAGTGATCAGTGAGTGATCAAATCTAAGAGAGGGATTCTCTTAGAGGTTTTGGAGAGTGATTCTCTCAAGCTTGGGTTGTCTTCAATGATTGAGTGTTTGAGCACATATTGCAATGGGAGTGAGTGAGTAGGGTCTCTAGAGCTTTGTAAACTGTAAGCATTGTTTTAAATCTAAAATAAGAAGACAATTTGTTGCTTGTTTTCCCTAGGATTGGGGTTTCAAGGGTAAATCAATGAGTCAAATGTGTTGAATTATTTCCTGTTTAATTTTTTCGCTGCATGATTTGTGAATTATAAGTGTATTTTCGATTATAGTTTAATCAATAAATTATTGAGGTTGAAGATTAGATCTGGTAACGAAAAATTCAACATGGTATTAGAGCCGGTGACGAGGTTGGTTTCGCTCTGAAGGAAATCAAAATTTGACGGGGGTTTCAATAAATTAAAAAAACGAGACCATACGACCACGGTACACGCCGTACGAAAACGTACAATAGCGTATAGCTCGGGCCTGCATTCGTTTCGTACATGGAAGAGAAACCTTAGTCGCTTGTGGATCCTTGATGGTGCTAACAAGTCGATAGGAGAGCAGAACCACAGTCGAAGCCGAAAGGAATCTATGGGTGCGGTATTAGTGGTCAGGGCAGAAGCGTGAGCAAAAGGAGAATCGGGCCAATGTTGCGAGCTAGGTTGTAGCCGTCGGTGCAGATTGGGCACAATGGTGAACAATAGCAGTAGTGGGCGCGTATTGTGTCGGTAGCGTGGGGAGCTAAACCACAGGCTGGGCAAAGCTGTAAGCTTGGGCATGACCAGCGGCAGCAGGTAGAAGCGTGGCTCAAGCGCATGCACTGTCGGGCCGCTAGCAACATGGAAGTGGTGTCGCGTTGGTGGTCGAATGGAAGTTGAAACGACAAGAATTGTGTGGCTCGTGAGGAAGGGCTGTTGCAGCAACTGTAAGGCCGGTGTGTGAGGTGACAGCAGATGGAACGTGCTTGCGGGTAGGTCGTGCGGGCTGTAGAGAGGTCGTCGAGAGCTAGGAGTAGCGTGTCGACTGAGACAACGTTGATCGGGAGTTGAACGAATAAGCGTGGAGGTAAACTGTCGAAGGAGGAAAAGGCGACTGGCAGCTGTAGCCAATAGAAAAAGGTCGGCCACCTGGGGATTTCAGGCAAGGAAGTAAGCCTAGGGACGCCCATAAAAAGTTCAGGCAGCTGGGTAGACCCTAGGTAGGGAAGAAAAAATTTGGGCATCTACCAAGAGAAGTAGGGCTGATAGCACGAAGATTTAAGGAATTTGTTGAGACAGATTTGGCGTAATCATGGCCGAGTAATGAAAGCTTTTTCGTAAGATTGGGTTACCTGTTCTACAAGGATTGCAAAAGATTCTGTTGTCATGTGGGTTTTTCAGATCTGAACAAGATGTCTACCAGGTTGAGGACATAAGACCAGTTGGATGGGGCGTCCTCCAGTGGTAAGACTACCTCACAAGATCAGACAACCAGATTTGAGGATGAGTCCTCACTCGTTGCATGTCTCTCTAGCTCAATGTCCACCGGTGTGTGGTACATTGACAGTGGTGCTTCATGTCACATGGCTGGAGTACGAGACTATTTCACTAGTCTATAGGAGCATAGCTCTGACTTCCACATTGAGCTTGGGGACAACTCCAAGTACAGTCCAGCAGGCACAAGGACTGTGAAGTTTCAGAGGAAGTACGAGAAGGCATTATTGATGAAAGACGTTCTATATGTACCAGGATTGTAGAAGAATTTGATTTCAGTTTCAGTCTTGGAGGGCAAAGGGTTTGAAGCTGAGGTAACTTTCCGAGATGGGAAAGTTTATATCCATCTTAAGGGATCCAGCTTCAGCGCAACGAATGTAAGTGGAGTTAGAAACAACAAGTTGTACAGACTGACAATAAGTTGTACAGACTGACAACAAGTTGTACAGACTGACAACAAGTTGCTGTTCAGGAAAACCTTTTCTGCCTTTTGGATGACCTTTTCTGCTGTTTTAGAGGACCTTTCTTGCTGTTTACCCACTGTCTAAAATAACTACCTTCTCCTCACAAATTGAACTCATCCTATCCAACTCAGCTTGCTAACACATGAGCTTGCTATTTCAACGCCACCTGTCTCTAATTGATGTTTGACTGAGCTTTCATGCTTTAAATCACATAAAAAAGGGAAGTCTGCATGCTGCTCATGCTATGTACATAATGCAAACTCTATAAAATGATAGTCTGGGTCCCATGTTTTCAGTGGTTAGTTGAATTGTCCTCCTACAATTGAAAAGAAACAGCGCCCTTGACTCCAACCAGCCGACATAATTTTGCTTTAAGACCAACAGGGTGAAGGAACATGCTTAAATAGCTGCCATTTATCTCTCATCATAACTCAGACTTCCCTCTAGAATGCATATGTGAGAGGTAGGGAAAATCTGGGCCAGTTGAAGTTTTCCACAATGATATCTCTTGCTGACACCATTTTTTTTATGACAAACCTGTGGCTATCGTTGGTCTTGTCATATGCTAATTCGCTGGAACAAAACACACTGCATATCACCTTTCTCCCAAGCGTATTGCTGCTCCCTAAAACTGCTGTCAACTCGGCCTGTACACATTAATTTAGAGGGCTTTTGTCGTGAAAGAACATCCAACCAACAGTTACTTCACTGCTAATGCTCTGTTAATTCACCACCAACTGTTGAAAGCCTGCTAGTATGACAGTAATACATTTAACCAGTGGTCTCTCTTGGAAGTAAATTTCTGTCTGAAAACATGTTTGGATCAGTCTATCTGAAGTATTTCACTTGCATAAAGGCTGCAAATATGTATGTGATGAGGGTGCAGTTCTCTAACAACCAAGTTTTCCAGAATTTGACCAACATGCCAGTCATGAACAGGTAGGTGAGTTGTGTTTTAGAGTGGCTGTAAACAGCAGGAAACCTTCAAGTACTTGGCCAACCATCTATCCTGAAAGCAAGGTTTTGGATGAGGAAATATGCCTGCATAGAAAAAAAAAACCCCTGACTTGGTAAAACTTACAAGGACAGGCATCTAAGTTTGGCAGGCAAACTGGGAACTGCAGCTTGTATAGAATAAAGTTTAGTTACGCAAAGAAGTCGATTCAACCTGTAGGCTTTGCACTTTAGCCAAACTGCTAATTAAACAACGAACCAAAATAGCTTTTTTCTGTTTGACAACTTGGCAACAGGAATCTGGCTTTTATGCATTGACAATGTTAACAACAGTAAGTTTGCAGGCCCTTTTGCTGAGTAAAAATAGCAAGGATACTAAATATAGCATACTAAGGGAATTAAGGTTTAATATTTACCTCATGCAAAGATGCCAACAGAAATAGCAGTTTCGAATTGGGATCTTATCCATCATGCAAAGGATATCAATTTAAGCATGCAAAGAAAGTCGAATTAATCTTTAGGATTGGCAATATTAGCAAGTGTTAATTCAACTTGGGATTCTCTTGGCTTAGCAACCTTACCAACAACAACTTCCTTTGTATGAAAAGACAAGATAAAACACCTAGGCTAGGGCAAACTTAGCAACATAGCCACTTATAGCAACATAGACCCTAGTCTAGGTGTTTTATCTTGTCTTTTCATACAAAGGAAGTTGTTGTGTGGGAAGTTCTCCAGCAATCTCCTCCACAACCAAAAAATGGGAGTAAGAAATTAAGAATGTGTTATTGAGTTGCCAGATTAAACAGTCTAGCGCTATAGGGTGTGTTAAGATTAAAGATTGTATGTTGTGTATATGCATGTAAAGGCTGTTGTATGTGTCTCAAAGTGTTGTGTTTTTTAAAAATGAGTGGCCAGATGCACATGACCTAGAGATTCTCTAGAGGGCTACTAAAACAGGTCTTGCAAATCTATGTGCAGCTTCGAGAAGTCAGTAGATTCATTTCAGTACTTATTTGTTAAAGGCATGAAAGTGAAGGAATAATTTTTTTTGTTATTGGAAGCGCATCTAGAAGATCCATAAAAATCCTATTGTTTGTGCATTTGTTGGAGTTGCTGTCTGCATTGAATCTGTGTTGAATTGCATTACGAAACAACCTGCATGATGCTTGTGCTCATTTATGGAGAGATGTGACAACATGAAGAACAAACATAGATCAGGTGGCTAAAGACCCTTGACCAGGCCAAGTTAGATCTGTACAGTTTAATAAAGTGAATCTGCAGTTCATGCATTCCTCCTTCGTTGTTCCTGCCCATTGGTTGCATCACGCATGTTGGTCATGGTCCAGCGTTCCCTTCGATTGCTGGTACATGGAGGAATCGACTTGCATTGAGGTCCATGTAGAGTCAAACAATATAAAATAAAAAAAATAAAAAATTGTTGAATGTAGCCAGGGAATCAATCTATTCACTTGCACAGATCAACAAGTGTAGATCTGTTGAATAATGCCATTAGCAATTTAGCAGTAAATTGCGAAGAGTGTTTCTGTTTGACACTGTAAAATCTACCCACGATCATTTTGGACAAAGGTATATTGGTTGGTGCATGATCTATGTGAGACGATTTGCTAGTTGGATTGAAATCCACTGGTAGAAGTTGTAAGAGACTGCACATGGTTGTAGAGGAACCCATGATGCATAGACAGACTAATAAATCTCTTTCTTTGACATCTGACCTATCACACCTGCTTGGCAGGTTGAGAGAGCTAATGGCTCCTGAACAAGCACACCTAATGTGTCCAGCAAGCATGGAGATCTACATTAAAAAAATTGAAGGTGACATCAAATGACAGTTGTAGTTAATCAATCCAGTGGAAAGCCATCTCTACAGCATGGAAAGATCATCTGTATCAATCTTCTCAAGAATGGATTTACCAGATTATCAACCAGCAAAGTGTGGGTTGATGTTGTTGATTTGCATGCTCATTAAGAGAGTGATTTGATTGATCTGCTTGACCCTTGAAGATCCAATTGTTGCTAATTTGAATAGCGTTAGCCCTCAGTTTTCTATTGGTTCTTTTCCCAGAGTAACATCAATTTTGAAGAGTGTCCACTTTCAAGCTGACCACCACTTGGAGCTTGCACACCACCCAAATAGAGTTTGTTGACTTTATCCGCAAAACAAGTGGTAATGGAAGGAATATGCCCTCCAACACTGACAAAAATAGAGAGATTTAGATGGTATAATGGCCACTAAAAGAAGCTTATCCAAAAAATATGCTCAATGATTGGTAATATGCGGTAATGCCTCTGTTGTGGAGTTGTGTAAGTTCTTCACCTAACTGCAGCTATTATTTAGTTTTGAATCGAGAAATTGGCATTCTGTAAGAGGTGTTACCCCCCATATTGGCAGGGGTATCCACAGCAGCAGCAACCTATGGATTACAAGAAAGTTCTCAGCCTTGTCGTGTTGGAACTTTATCTCTATTCTCAATTCATGACAAAACACGCCTTAAGTTTCTTCAGCAGATCAAAACTTGAGAAATTTTTGATATCAAATGGAGACCAGGGAAAGGGAACATGCAGCCTCATCTTCTACCAGCTGATTCTGATGGTGACTTAACAACTTATTGTCTAGAAAGTTCGGGGATGATGTCTGAAGATGAAGTTCAGGCAACTGAAAATGTCAAGATAAAGGAACTTGTGAGCATTAGATGCTTTGCAATGTGCCTTACTGTCGATTGGGATCAGATTTAATATGTTTTCAGGAGGTTGATCACTTTGATCAGCTGCTCCAGTAATTCAAGAAAAAAGGCTAATGAATATGAGCATCTGAAGGCTGACCTAGAAGATACTAAAATAGCCTTACAAAGTTCCAGAGCAGGAAACATTTGCACGCCTGAACATTGCTCCAATTGAGCCACCATCTGCTGAAGAGGTGGAAGTCTGTTTGATGTTACAAGAGTGTCTTGCATTGCGTGAAGAGTGAGTCTTTCGGAAGAAATTTGTCCATGCGAGAAGGAAGTTATAACAGATCCCGGGACACCAAGGCCAAACCCTGATCCATTTCTTTATATACCTGAGGCAAAGACTGAACATTATTTCCAGATGGAGAATGGTGTGGTCCAAGTTTATGCAAATAAAGATGCAAAAGAAACGCCTTTCCCAGTTGCCGATGCTACAACATTTTTCACTGATTTGCATTGTATTCTTAAAATCATAGCCCTGGCAAATGTCTGTACTCTGTGTCATCATCGGCTCCGTTTATTAGAGCAGAATTTCAGTCTTCATCTAATGCTTAACGCAGACAGGGAGTTTCTAGCTCAAAGGAGTGCCCCGCATCGTGACTTTTACAATGTTAGAAAAGTTGATACGCATGTTCATCACTCCGCATGCATGCACCAGAAACATCTTTTACGGTTTATTAAATCTGAGCTGCGGAAGGAACCTGACGAGGTAGTTATTTTTTGAGATGGCATTTATTTGACAGTAAAGGAGGTTTTTGAGAGCCGCGACTTAGTTCTGACTTGAGTGTCCGAGCCAGAAATTGATGTTAGTATTGGAGGAGTTAATGGATATGAAAGCACTACAGAACACAGGGTATGAGAAATTGTGGTCTCTGCCATTTCGCATCACCTTATGAACACAGAGCAGCCAGATTATCGTGGTGGCCAACGTGGGCAAAATTCGACACCAGTTCCAGGTAAGTGCCGGATCACATAAAGATTTGTGAGCAGTCTTGTAAAACCACCATCTTCCACCGGTCACTTCCTCGAGGCTGCTCGAAGCCTGTTTCAACTTAAATTTCGCTGAAACTCGGTGTTCAACGATTTCTTCAGCACGGTGGAAGCAACAGGGGTCACTTCGTGGGGAAATCCGCGTTTGCAGTTAAAGACATTCTCGTTTGACAGCCACTTGGGGGTATCTTTGATACATTACAGAATGGAGCGACCAGTCAGCTAAGAGTTCCCTTTAATAAATGTAAATATCCTTTGATACGCGTGGCTGGTAAAGGGGCAGTCCCTGTTATGCATTAAAGTTTTTTGGTGAAACATTAAGAGAAAAGTGGATCTACATCCACTTTTTCCTCATTTTTTCTTATTTTATTTTCTTTTTTTTTAAATTTCGGAGAGCCTTTTTGGCCTATAAAGAGGAGAGCTTCTTTCATTGTAAACATGGAAAAATTTTGGGAGTTCTTTCCCATGGAGGTTAATAGAAAAAATACCATGCTGGGTTTTTAGGACAGATTGAGCATCTCTTTCATAGTTGCGTGTTTCATTATAAGTTGAAGAGTAAATCTAGCATAGAAGGCTATAATCTAGTCCATTGGGCAAGCATTTGCGGTTGTCAAGTTGTTTGTTGACGTTATGTTTTCAAAAGATCATAGGAGTAATAGACTGTAGTCGGTTATACTTATATTCTCCTCGTCTTTGATTATAGAACATACTAGACTAATCTCACTCGTGTAAAACACAAGGCCCCCTTGAGTCCTCTTTTGACTCCATTCTCCCTTCTGGTACTGGCACTGGCCTTTCCTCGAGGACTGATCCTCCCGTCTTTCCCATCACTCAATCAAAATATCTTTTTTGTTACAATTGTTTCTCTAAGGCAGCCTCTTCAGTTCACCTTGCCCTCCGTTGCACCTGCCTTAGCGATCCTACCTTAGGGATACCCCCCTTGAGTTGGAGAAGAGCCAACCTAAAGCGAGGAAGAGAGGAGTGTGGTGACATTGGCTTCTCTCTTGAGAGTTGTCATCGGGCTGGTGTGTTCACTTTTTTGGGCTTCAGCACACGCATGTCAATTTTGGGTGACAACATTTTGGCGCCGTTGCCGGGGACAAAGTCCAGTTCCCGAAATTTGAAGACTATGCTTCATTGACATTTGTGGGAGATTCTTCTTCTCACATGGCGACTCCACGAAGGGACAGAGCCCTTGTCCTTTTGCAGATTTGAAGATCCTATTGGGTGTAGAGGTGAGCACACTCATTGGAAGGCTTTCAAGCTCACCTTGGCGACTCCACAGTTTGGTATGAGGTATGACTACATACATATTTCAGTTTTAGTACCTCATTATTTGATTTATGGATGATGATATGGAAAAACCGCGTAATCTTCTATACGAAGCTACTTTCCACGAAGCTTACAGCCTGCTGGATTTCCTAATGGGTGCTACGACTATGAGAAGGTGCATGACATTCTTCTAGAGTTCCATGGAAATGATGATGTTTCAGCCATCTATCACATTGCCTCTTACTGCAAATTGGTGGTCGATTTTAATGTTTATCGTGAGGATGACCTTATGGTCGTTTTTGCTTTAACTTTGGAAGGGGATGCATTAAATTGGTTCTATGGTCTTTTGGATGATTCCATAGATTCAGTGGCCAAGTTTTTTAAGAGGTTTCTCCTTCACTGGCATGATGGAACAGTTGACGAGATTGAGCAGCTTGCTAAAAGATATGATGCTCTCATCCCTAGGGTCCATCCTGAGCTTAAAGAACATATCATTAAAGATCCCATTGAGGAAGCATTACAAGAGCCTTTGTTTGAAGATGAGGCTAAGCAGCTTCCTGACACTGCTGAAATAGGAAACAGTGAAAAGTTGGAGCTGCCTCAGATCTGTGTCAGTAAAAATATTTCTGAACAGTTTTATGATGAAGATCTGCCCCCAGTTCATTTCATTGAAGATGGTAACATTTGTTTTGCAGATCAGCCTGAGCAGTCTTACGATGGAAGTTTTTATATCAGCCCTATCAGTCGGTGGATAGAGCTTTCTTGTGCACATTATTCCTGCCAAAGCTGTGACATTATTTTTTATCCTAACAATCTGATGTTTCAGTTCAGCCTATTCCATGAATGGATTGTAGGACAGTTTGGTTTTATGGTGTATATATCTTTGTCTTTGTTTCTAACCAAGCACAGGGAAGAGAAATTTGGCATAGAAGAGATGCTGAAATGGTTCCACTGGCTATATGCATACACTTAACAGGTTCTAGTCTCATGTTAGGTTAGTGTAGGTAGGAAGAATAAAGCTCTCACATGAGCATTTGCTGCTGTTATTTATTTTGTCATTTCTGCAATTTTTATGTAATAAATGTGTGGTCATGGGATGTGAATTGAGCCATCCCCACCACTTTGTGCCTCTATGTTTAAGCTGGTCTGCGAATACTCAGAAATGCTGAGGTTCTCATGCACTCACGAGGCGAGCACATGTCCCCGAGTTGGAGCCAGATGTTACCCCCCATATTGGCAGGGGTATCCACAGCAGCAGCAACCTATGGATTACAAGAAAGTTCTCAGCCTTGTCGTGTTGGAACTTTATCTCTATTCTCAATTCATGACAAAACACGCCTTAAGTTTCTTCAGCAGATCAAAACTTCGGAAAATTTTGATATCAAATGGAGACCGGGGAAAGGGAACATGCAGCCTCATCTTCTACTAGCTGTTTCTGATGGTGACTTAACAACTTATTGTCTAGAAATTTCGGGGATGATGTCTGAAGATGAAGTTCAGGCGACTGAAAATGTCAAGATAAAAGAACTTGTGAGCATTAGCTGCTTTGCAATGTGCCTTACTGTCGATTGGGATCAAATTTAATATGTTTTCAGGAAGTTGATCACTTTGATCAGCTGCTCCAAGAATTCAAGAAAAAAGGCTAATGAATATGAGCATCTGAAGGCTGACCTAGAAGATACTAAAATAGCCTTACAAAGTTCCAGAGCAGGAAACATTTGCACGCCTGAACATTGCTCCAATTGAGCCACCGTCTGCTAAAGAGGTGGAAGTCTGTTTGATGTTACAAGAGTGTCTTGCATTGCGTGAAGAGTAAGTCTTTCGGGAAAAATTTGTCCATGGGAGAAGGAAGTTATAACAGATCCGGGGACACCAAGGCCAAACCCTGATCCATTTCTTTATATACCTGAGGCAAACACTGAACATTATTTCCAGATGGAGAATGGTGTGGTCCAAGTTTATGCAAATAAAGATGCAAAAGAAACGCTTTTCCCAGTTGCCAATGCTACAACATTTTTCACTGATTTGCATCGTATTCTTAAAATCATAGCCCTGGGAAATGTCCGTACTCTGTGTCATCATCGGCTCCGTTTATTAGAGCAGAATTTCAGTCTTCATCTAATGCTTAACGCAGACAGGGAGTTTCTAGCTCGAAGGAGTCCCCCGCATCGTGACTTTTACAATGTTAGAAAAGTTGAAACTCATGTTCATCACTCCACATGCATGTACCAGAAAGATCTTTTAAGGCTTATTAAATCTGAGCTGCGGAAGGAACCTGACGAGGTAGTTATTTTTTGAGATGGCATTTATTTGACAGTAAAGGAGGTTTTTGAGAGTCGCGACTTAGTTCTGACTTGAGTGTCCGAGCCAGAAATTGATGTTAGTATTGGAGGAGTTAATGGATATGAAAGCACTACAGAACACAGGGTACGAGAAATTGTGGTCTCTGCCATTTCGCATCACCTTATGAACACAGAGCTGCCAGATTATCGTGGTGGCCAGCGTGGGCAAAATTCGACACCAGTTCCAGGTAAGTGCCGGATCACATAAAGATTTGTGAGCAATCTTGTAAAACCGCCATCTTCCACTGGTCACTTCCTCAAGGCTACTCGAAGCCTGTTTCAACTTAAATTTCGCTGAAACTCGGTGTTCAACGATTTCTTCAGCACGGTGGAAGCAACAGGGGTCACTTCGTGGGGAAATCCGCGTTTGCAGTTAAAGACATTCTCGTTTGACAGCCACTTGGGGGTATCTTTGATACATTACAGAATGGAGCGACTAGTCAGCTAAGAGTTCCCTTTAATAAATGTAAATATCCTTTGATACGCGTGGCTGGTAAAGGGGCAGTCTCTGTTATGCATTAAAGTGTTTTGGTGAAACATTGAGAGAAAAGTGGATCTGCATCCACTTTTTCCTCATTTTTTCTTATTTTATTTTCTTTTTTAAAAAATTTCGGAGAGCCTTTTTGGCCTATAAAGAGGAGAGCTTCTTTCATTGTAAACATGGAAAAAATTTGGGAGTTCTTCTTTCCAATGGAGCTTAAGAGAAAAAATACCATGCTGGGTTTTTAGAACAGATTGAGCATCTCTTTCATAGTTGCGTGTTTCATTATAAGTTGTAGAGTAAATCTAGCATAGAAGGCTATAATCTAGTCCATTGGGCAAGCATTTGCGGTTGTCAAGTTGTTTGTTGACGTTATGTTTTCAAAAGATCATAGGAGTAATAGACTGTAGTAGGTTATACTTATATTCTCCTCGTCTTTGATTATGGAACGTACTAGACTAATCTCACTCGTGTGAAACACAAGGCCCCCTTGAGTCCTCTTTTGACTCCATTCTCCCTTCTGGTACTGACACTGGCCTTTCCTCGAGGACTGATCCTCCCGTCTTTCCCATCACTCAATCAAAATACCTTTTTTGTTAAAATTGTTTCTCTAAGGCAGCCTCTTCAGTTCACCTTGCCCTCCGTTGCACCTGCCTTAGCGATCCTACCTTAGGGATACCCCCTTGAGTTGGAGAAGAGCCAACCTGAAGCAAGGAAGAGAGGAGTGTGGTGACATTGGCTTCTCTCTTGAGAGTTGTCATCAAGCTGGTGTGTTCACTTTTTTGGGCTTCAGCACACACATGTCAATTTTGGGTGACAACAAGAGGGATAGGGTTTGCATGGCAAAGACTGCAACCAACCTGTAACATGGTTGCCCGTCTTGGTGTGTCCCTAATTTGTGAACAGGCAAGGTAAGGTAAAAATGATTTTCATTCTTCCAGCAAAGCATGAAGTCATCATTCATTTCTGGTATGGTGTGTGTATCATCATTTTCTTTCAGAAAATCCACCTATCTTTCCCACGAATGGCAAGACAGGTTTTGTTGAAAAGGTTTCGTTAAACTTTCCAAAGAATGGGAGAAGGTAGTCTTTGTTGATGGATTAATGATTAATGATGAACAATATGATACTCATACTGCTTGTGACATGTGAAGGAACATGTGCAATAGAAAATGCACTGACCTCAAAAGAAGATAATAGAGGATGGTTGTCAATTGGGTCCAGCCTGGGTGGTTGAAAACTTGAAGGAGTGTTAAAAGGAGTGTTATCCTCCCCACCCAAGTTCAATTCCCTCAAATGGCATGTTGAGTTCTTAATAAGTATATTGTTGCAACAGCCTTGAGCTCTGTGTTGACAAAGCCTCAAGCTTTTGCAGAATCCAATTTACCTTGCATACTATCCTTGGAATAAGAGTAAGTACCTGGCAGGTTTCCCTGGGATGTATATTTCTGTTCCACAGTAACTAAAAAAAAAAGCCATAGTGGATGGTCATGAAAATATATGATGAGAGTTTGTATTAGAGTCAAAGTCAAAGCCAAATTAAGTTTAATTAGGTTATATTATGGCAGTCAAAGTCAAATTAATTTGAGTTATGTTATCTCATGATAGCAGTGCATCAATTAAGTTTGCATATCTATTTTCATCTCTGGTCATAGGTATTATGCAGGGGATACAAATTTGAACAAGTTGTTGAAGAAAAGATGAAGAATAACAGATTTTATGCAAGTGAAGAAAGAACACATATCCCAGATGAAGTATTTAGAAGACCAATTGTACAACATATTCAATGGTTCATGGTCATCCAAAAATCACTTGTTAAATTCTAGTTCTTGGTACTCTAAAAACCAATCATGATGGTGAAGGGGTAAAAACCAATAAAAACCCCACATGATGTTGTAATGGTTAAGGGTAAACTAGCGAAAAACCCATGATGTCATATTAGTCAAGGGTAAACCAAAACAAACCCAGACATGACAAAATCGTAAACCAAAATAAAACCTGGATATTATAATTTGGTCAAGGGTAAACCAAAGAGAATCCTAAATAAGGTAAATTGGTTGAGGGTAACCCATAGGAAACCCATGATATGGTTGAGGGTGAGCCAAAGTAATTTGTGATTAGTTGGGTTGGGGCTAAACCGAGAAAATCATTGATATGTCAGTGCACACACTTGAAGATAATCGATTCAAGGTTTCAGAATTGTAAAAGAATGGTACAACACAGACAAGGTCCAGGAAGCAGATACAGATGGACGAAGATGCAGAAAGCACTAGCAAACAGATGACAAAAAAAGAAAGCCCAAAGAAAATACAGTTTGCAGATGGAGATGAAGATCTTGACCAGCTATAGACCAAGACAAATTTTACATTAAAGGGGAGTATTGCAGTAATTAATGTAAACATTGAGAGAATGAGTAAGTCAACCAACAGGTTAAAGGTGAGTGGTGAAAACATGTGAATGCAAGTCATGTAGTGAAAAAAGTTATTAGAAAAGGTGAATGTCTTGTCTTTTTTATAGGTGGATACTTTAGTGGATAATGAAGTCAGTAAAAGGTCTAAGATGTGATGCTTAGTGGTGTTAGTTGTGGATTGAGAGTTGAAGAAGATAGGCTCATCATTAATGCCTGTGAGAGCCATCTTTTGCTATAAATCTATCTATTGTATCAATGAAGCATCAAGTAATCCCCCAAATATTGTTAAATAATCATCTCTTGTTTATTGGTCATGATTAATGTCTATGAGAGCCATCTTGTGCAATAAATATCTTTATTGTATAGTTGAATAATTCTCTCTTGTTTATAGTTTGCCAATCTATAGTGATAAAATAAATGAGAGAGAGAGAATCAAACAATAAAGTATCAAATTTTTGTACAAAGTTAACAATAAATCTTTTTTGTATTCACAAATATGTGTGGCCCTATCATAGCCATGATGAAAGCAATCTGCTGGAGCCTCCTTTCTCAAGAGAGAAGGATTCTCAAATATACTGCCTGGATAGTTGGGGTGGATTTCAATTGTATTGCCAGTGCCCATGAGAAAAGAGGATGTACATTAGAAAAAGGAAACTCAATTTTCCTGTATTTTATTACAGAAAACTCTATGATTGACTTCAAACTGAAGGTTGGACCCTTCACCTGGAATAAAAGGAGAACAGGAGAAGAAGAGAAGCAAACAAGATATCTAGAATAAGGCTGGAATGAAGAACTCAAATAAGTTGCATAATAAGACACAAGCAAAATCTTGCTAACAAAACCTGCTAACAGACCCTTTTGATATATCACTATTGGACCAAAGATGATGGGTCCTGTTACCCACTAAGTTGTACTTAGTTGGATTTTCAATGAGCCGTCAAAGTGTGAACAAGTCACTTGTTCTTCATCAATGTTCAGAAGTCCATGCAAGACACTTTTGGCCCATTTTTTACTTTTTCCGCATGTTCATACCCCACAGGGAATTGTAAAAAGTGTCGTAGTATGATGAACTTATGTAAAAGACTTAGCTTTCCTAGGACTTAGTCATCAATCCGATTACTCTAGAGTGTTTTTTCCTTGTTAATTATATGATTCTTTTCAGCAACTTATAATTTTCGAGTTTTTCACTCAATCCTCCAAAGTTGGAGTAGTTGTCTTGGTGGTTAGGCATTATGAGGTTATTAAAGTCTAAGTGTCAATGTATATTACCATGCTAGGCACTATTTTTGAGTCATATGAACATGTGTTAAGTCCCCCCTAGGTTTTTTTTTAATTTTCCGCTAATAAAAGAAATCTCCGTAAAATGGGGCAATTTTTTAATTTTTTTAATGTAAAAATTAAAAAAGTCATAAAAGTGGTACTAGGGGGTCAAATTTGCCATGGGGGTGATCGTTTTCTAACTCAAAGCACCCACTTTACCCATGTACTCACTTTGAGAGTGATAATAGTGATTATTAATCACTAAATATGAATTTCACTTTCAAAAGTGAATAAAGAGTCAAATATATAGGAAAAATCAGAATCCCATAAATCAGGGAACATGTCTGGGACTAAAAACATGTTTTAGTCAAGTTTGAGTCATCTTGAGAGGTGTCAGACATAATTGAGCAATAGGAGGGATTTGTTTGAGTTTAATCAAGAGGCAAGCATTGTTGAGTATCTTCTCTAAGAGGGGGGCGCATCTCTCATAAGGAGGGCGCATTCTTGTCTTGAGAGGTGTCAAGTGATGAGTATGTTGGTTACCCACCTCTTGTGAGGTGTCACCAACCTCCCTAAACCCTCTCACATGTGTCTAGGAGCTGATTTTGCACTCCCACATTGTACTCATACTAGATGTATCATCTAGTCCCATTGACCTACTTTTGTGGTCATTTGTTGGATATCAATAAAATTATCTTATCTTATCTCTAGCTCTCACATGTGTCAAAGGATGTTCTACATGTGTCAAAAGAGGATATCTCTTGGAAATGCACCCCCGCTCGTCCTCTTGGCTATTTAAGCAAGGCATTTCTCTCATTTGAGGCATGAGAAGGTGGAACCTCAACTCGTTTACTCTGCAATTGTATTGAAATTTTGTTTGAATAGAAGGCTTTGGAGGCAAGACTAGTGTGACTTTTCATGTGTGTGGATGATTGATGCTCAATAAGCTTATGAGGTAACTTGTATATTTTACATGCTTGTGTTTTGTTGTGGTTAAAATCTAAGTCACAGGGTTTGGCAAACCTGAACCATCAGGTTCGAAATTCGCTAAACCTAAAAAAAAAAATTAAGTTCGTTTGGGTTTGACGAACTTCAAAGCCAACCATTTTTCAGGGTTTTTCTTCGTCCTTTAGCGATTTCTCTCCAACTCGGGATGCGATCTAACTGGCTGTCTCCGGACTCCACCCTTGGTGAGTTATCCCACGATCCACGATTGTTCCAACTGTTGTGCCATTGTGTGAATGGTCTTCCGATTGAGTAACCAGTGCGACGACTTTAGATGTGCTCACCATTTCCCTTTCAAATTTTGAATAACCAGTGCCAAGGCTGCGGCCAGGTTTTTCGGTAAGTTTTCAAGGAACCGGCGTGGAGGCTGTGGACAGGTCTTCCCAATATGTCTTCGGGGAACTAGTGCCAAGCCATTGTTTGAACTTTGTGCCCTGGCGTTTATTCCAAATCGAGACTACATTTAATTCTTTAGACAAGTGTATAGTAAATGGTACCCTTTTTAATTTGTTCATATAAAGTTATAATGTATTTATATCAAATGTTTAGGTTATTTTAGACTAGTGTATAGTAAATGGTAACTTTTTTTATTTATATATATATTATACATTATATTGCAGACACTTTATAATCTTAAATATTAGATGTTTTAATCTAGGTATTAAGTAAAGTAAATAGTAAATATTTTTTATATGTATAATTGTATTAAATGTTATTTCTTATTTACACAATATAAAAATATATTAGAAAGGTTAATTTTATAAAATATTTAAAATTTGAAAAATGTATATAGACGAACCTATGTCGAACCCCATCGAACCTCATAGGAAAATCCGAACTTGAATCGAACCTGAAGGTCACTGAACCCGAACATTGTGACATTGGTTAAAATTGGCATTTGAAGGGGAGTTATCTGCCAGTAGGATAAGAGTAAGATTTGTTTATGTTAAATTTTCATCAGGTTAGGGTTATGAGCAGAAAAATAACTATTCAATATACTTTAATGCAAAAATATATTTAATAAACATTGAATGTGAAATGATGCAGTACTCTAACATAATTTTCCATCTCTTTCAACTTCACACCTTTAGCACTCTCAGGTCGGTCACTGTGTTAAAGTACTTTCAACACTACCAGTTAGGTCACTGTGCTAAATTAATCTCCAGCAACATGTAACGTAGAATAAATAATTTAACCAAATAAAAGAGATATGATTGAAGATACTTACCTATGTGTGGGACCCTTCCTATAAGAATACTCATAAGAGTTACTTACTTTCAGTAAAGACTGTGCCTCAGAGAGGCCAGTCAATTCTGGAAACTATCAGACCCTATAAGAGGGTAGTACAAACCAGAGATAGAGAGATGAGATGGCTTGTAGTGCAGTCAAACAAGGTAGGTCAATGACATTCAGAAAACACAGTGAAAGTCAGCATAAAACAGACCCCAACAGTTTCAGTAAAAGATTTGAACCCAAGCAATGTCTCAAAGAAAAATAAATAAAAAATGAACCCAGGTAAATCTCATAGATCTGACCACAGACAAAACTTGGCATAACAAATCTGAACCAAAAAACACATAGGTCCTTTGACAAACAGGACTTAGCACATGAATCTGATCATAGTAGAGTTTCAGCATAAAAGATTTAACTCCAACAAGATCTTAGCACATAGGTTAAACCACAGGAGTAATTTGTCTTCACAAAAAATGATAACTTACAGACCTAGAGCAACAAGCAGCCCTAGATATGAATACAAGAGTTCACGGCCTCTTCCCTTAGGGCAGCAGGTAAGCTTCAATGACTGCAGCCCCCTTCAAAAATAAACCAACAGACCATGCCCCCACAAAAATGCTAGATCTGTCCAATGAGGCACATGGGTGAGAGATTGAACCTTCATGGTTCAGCTTTCTAGAGCAGCGGCCTCAAGAATAGACAAAGAACAGCCACCAAATAAATGTTGGGGCATGCAACCTCCACTAGTGGGCTTCCAATAACATAGATAGACCAACAAGGGCTCACGGCATAGTAGCAGCAGACATAAAAAAAACATGACATCAAGCAGCAGTATATATAAAATCAACCCAATCAGATCTGGTAAAATAGATGGAGATTTCCAGCAGAAGCAATCAACAGAACCCTTGATGTCAAGCATGAAGGAGAGCTAAGATAAAAATTATCTCATCAAATGAGGAACAAAAGATATCAATATATAGGAACTTAAAGAATTAAATTAATCCTTTAAGTTAGGGCTCCATAGATTTAGGGAAGAATAAAAAAGATAAAAATAAAATATAAAATAAAATCAATAAAAATAAATAATAAATAAAAAAATAAAAAATAAAAATAAAATAAAAAATATAAAAATAATTAAAGTGTCTTAAGTGGTTGTCAACCCATAGAATATAAGAGTGGTTAACTTAGGTGGGTACTAGGGTACAAAGACCAATAAGATGGTACAAGTCAAAGGATGGGTACATGACCCAAAACCTTAGTACCAAGGGGTGTACCACAAAGGTGGGTACACAACCCTAAAACCCAAATACATCAAAACATCTCAAAGTGGATAAACAGCACAAAGTACCACGAGACCAAGAACCATAAGGTGTAAGGACCAAAAGTAAATCAATCAGGGTGGAGAAGGTGCAACCAATCATCTCTCTCTCAAATATACAAATGTTCCATATAACCTGAAAGTTCATCATCATTGTATAAGGAAGGGTTCCCACGGATGATGTGATCATGTGGTCCTCTATACTGCTCCTAAGGTCAAATGTCAGTGGCTTCATCAAGGGGTGGCCAGTCCCTTGAGAATACCAACTAACTCATCCATCTCGAAGACCTAGGAGAAGAGGACATCACGCATCATAATCTTGGTAACTGACCAAGTGCCTCCAGTCTCAAGGAATGGCTCTCAGCCCAAGGCTGAGCTTCAGTCCTAGACTGAGTCATGTTGATCAACCTCTGGTTCATGACCAGGTCCTCCATTCTCCCAGAGAATGGTCCTCAGTCTCAAGCTGAGCTTTCAGTCCCAGACTGAATGTTGATCAACCACATGCAGGACCTAGGATGTCTCTGTCTCAACCTGCAAAATCTGCTTGGTCCTCGTGACCAAGAAACTGTCTGGTCCCAGACCAGAATACCCTAGAGACAAATAGGGGCCCTAGGCACATGCTAGGGACTTTGCCATGGCATCCATCTGCTTGGTCCTCGACCAAGAACCCCAGGAGATAGCTGGGGGCCCTAGGGTACCTTCTAGGGTCTTACTCATTACTCTACCTGGTTAACTTGACCATGAACCCTAGTTAACTGACTAGGGTACCATTCTCTCTGAGAATGGGTCTCGCAACTGCACTAAAAAATTAACAGTTTATCCATCTTTTATTGTTTAGTTGTTTAAGATCCCTTAGAGATACATGTGATTTTTGCTTAAATACATGTTTTATGAGCTTCTTTTGCAGTTAACACCGGTACTCTTAACCCTCTTGTGCAAGTGTTGTGAAGTATTGCAGGTTGTCTAATTTGGAGAATAGATTGAGCGTGTTAGCATCCTCCTTTCTTCAAGCAGATTTTGAGAAGAGCGTAATCCCTCCTAGTTCCACTACGAAAAACTACATTCGCCCAAATTCTTGCATAACACTAGTTCTTTCTTTCTTCTACAAAAATCTCAATTCTTTTTGGTTATCGGTTACTATTTACAAGTGCAATTTTCATATCTATTGTTTAAAGTAAAATCATAAGCAAATCGTAATTTGTATTTGTGTATGCTTAGATCTTAGCTACTTTAAAAAATAAAAGATTTCATTTTTTAGATCTAGATCTAGCATAAATAGCTTTCATCTTGCAAGTCACTTCATAAGTAAAACCAAAGGCTTGAAAGAGTTAGTTATTTTATGAGTCTAAAAGCTTCATTTGGCAAAGTCTAGTGCTTCTTATTGGCTGCCCCAAAAGGGCATGCTAAGACCCTAAGGGAAGTTTATTGTAGCTGCTTAGTGTCGTTTTAACTTAGATTATTTTTATTAAGTTTTGCTAACACTGTTCAAGGATACTTCCAAATTTTCTTTTGAGTATTTTCTACATAACTTTGCTTGCTGGTTTTTGTTATTTGATGAGCAGGTAGAAGGGCACTCTGGCGGATTTTTGAAGATCTAAATCATTCAAAACACCCCAAGCACCTTCTTCTTCTATATCAAATTTCTAAAACTTGTAAGCCTTTGGATCCCAGTTTATAAGGACGAAAGGCATTTCTTTTAAACCATTGTAATAATCCATAATAAAAGAGAAGCAAGTGAGATACCCAGCACCCACACCCCATCCCCCAGGGGGAATCTGTGTCGTCTCACTTTTCAAGGCGTGACTTCTCCCTAACCTTTCATCTTTTCTTGTTTTGCTTTAATTAGTTAATTTAAGCTAAAATTATCCGTTTGTTGGTTC